>CM062397.1:21882200-22255824 GCA_031304145.1 Cardiospermum halicacabum
ACATACACAAATTTCGTTAGACTCGACTGTAACCATGTGAGCACGCAATGTAAGACTCTAAGAGTTCACTAAAATTAACTATCACATAAATCACACCAAACAAAATTACAAATAATATTTTATAATTCTTCCTAGTTAAGTCAACAAACATTTAGCGATTTCTATTACTTTTTAACTGCTTTAAGGTTAAGCTGATAGATATCCTATTTTTTGGCGGTTTGGAGTCCTACTAACTGATAGGGTACTCCGATTACGTAATCTTAATTTGTGTGTTTACTATTATAACCACATCAGAAAAGAACAAGTAAACCATAAGCACTTCTTTATTTCCGGTTCAGATGTACAAGCAATTGTTTTTCAAAATCTTTACTATTCTAGTTCAGCACCACAACAAGACAACACTTCAAGACAGCAGACAAATTTTTAGTTCAATAGATTCACGAATAATGCCCATAGTAGCTTGTAGAGAAAACAAGAAAACGTATCAATATAACATGTATTGGTCGAAGCCCTTATATGGTCAAAGCCCCTGTATGACAGAAACCGAATATGAGTTTTGGCACTTCAAGCTGATTATTGCAGATTTATATGAGGTATCTCTATCCCTAGGCATGTCATGGATCATCTATTAGGCTATCCTAAGGGCAATTATTCTTTACTGCTATTATTTTATTTTCGAATTCAACACAGTTCAACAACATCACAGTATAATATATCATTATAGCAGACAAATCATTATCAATCCAATTTCACTGAATTAATCTTCCTACCAAATTATTATTAGTCCGTTCAATCTAGGCATCAGTCTAGGATTTTCGGTTTAACCATAATCAAGCAGAACAGACATAACTATCCATATGCAATAAACAATCAACATACATCATCCATATACTGGACTTAAAATGAATATACTAATCTATCAAAGTACAGAGCAAGCACGACAACCGAACAACCTAATCCCCCTCTAATTCACCTCTTTCGTCGTGCCTTCCGCTAGAAACCAAACGATAAGGACTGTCTATTAGTTTACAATCCAATATCAGTATATATCTATGACAACATAAATTCAAGAAAAATCCTAACATGAAAATCTAATAAAGACAGAACTTACCTTAATGCTTATGAATTCTAGGCCGAAATCCTCCTACGAGTTCATAAACAAACAGACGACAACAAACTCCTCACAACAACACTCTTTTCTTTTCTCTCGCAATTCCTCTCGCACTCGTACGAATGAATGTTTTTCAACTAAAATTATATATACATGGTCAATATCCAAAATTAAACAATAAAATTTAATTAAGCAAATTATATAATAACACCTTATCGTCTACCCCGAAACCCGTTCGTGTCATACGAAGGTAAAATGAAAATTATAAATTATAACTTTCAAAATTATATAATAATTTTATAATTATAAAATTATAAAGGTGTAAGATGAAAATAAAAATTTACAGATACAAAATGAAAACTAAAATATTTTCAAAGCAAGTATTACAAAAATAATCTTATAAGATTTTTTGGGATCAAAATTTTAGTTTTTATTTAAAAATATTTTTAGCTTCCTGGTTTAAAAATATTATTTTTCAAAAATGTAATTTTTAATATATTGTCTAGTCTACCTATTAATTAATAATAAATAAATCACCATGCTGATCACAAGAAAATGAGATCTTGGTTCAAGTAAGATATTGTTCAATTTTTTATTACTTTGATTCCTCATCAAGATTAAAATTATACACCGTCCATAAGCCAACCACATTTGGTGCTACAATATTCCATTTTATAAATAATTTGTCAATTTTAATTATTAATTTAAGTCAAAAGCTGTTCTTTAATTATAACTTTTGAGTCATAGACTAAAGGGTGTTGGACTTAGACTAAAATGTTTGACAATTAGTTAATTGTTCACATCTCATGAATCACATTCTAAAATAAAATAACATAAAAAAATTTACCAAACTTTTTTATTTTAATGAAAGCAAATAATTCGGGTACCACATATCAAATCATTTAATTAATTCTTACTATGATTGGATCTATACATAATAATACCTTTAAATGTGACCACAACTTTTGCATTAAATAAAATAAAAATGGAATTATCAATTTAGCTAAATGACTTCAAATTTTAAATAAATTAATTAATTAAAAATTCCTAGGTACAAAACAATTCAAACCAAATTTGAAACCAACCAAACCCCACAATACTTTATTGCTATTTAAACAAAATCAAATCATGAACATGAACATTGAATTGACTTATAGCAAACACATTTTTCTCCATATATAAAATCACCAAACACCAATTCTTCTCACAATATACCAAAAATATGAATTCAATTGTTGAAGAAGATCATGATGAGATCAAAAACTTCATTAAGGTATGTATCATAGTCACCTTATGTTCATCTTATTGCTACACAATCAACAAAACAATCACAAGAAGAATCCAAAGGTTCATATTCATCTTCCCAATCATATCTATCTTTCTCTACCTCCCTCTCCTTCTCCACTCTAGCCATCTATGCGGAATCGTTTCGTTTTTCATCGCCTGGCTCGCGAATTTCAAACTTCTACTTCTGATTTTCGATTCAGGACCTTTATATTCAGATGTATCGTTACCGATTTCATTTCCTTTATTTCTAGCGATCACATGTCTACCTATCAAAGTGCAAAAGAAAACAAAAAGCCCATCTCAAAAGCCCAAAGAAGGCCCATTGAATTATGCAATCAAAGTTGTGTTATTAGGTGTTTTTATACGTTTGCATGAATATAGTCATTACATGCACCAAACCCTAATTTTACTTCTATACGCATTTCATATCTACTTCCTACTCGAACTAATTCTAGTTATGAGCACGAGTCTAGCTCGAACCGTTCTGGGACTTGAACTGGAGCCGGTATTCGACGAACCATATTTAGCCACGTCACTACAAGATTTCTGGGGTAAGAGATGGAATTTGATGGTGACATCTATAATGAACCCGAGCGTTTACAAGCCGTGCGTTGAGTTTTTTAAACGGGTCGTGGGCCGGGTTTGGGCTCCGGTGCCAGCGAGTTTGGTGACGTTTTTGGTTTCGGGCTTGATGCATGAGCTCGTGTTTTATTATTTGGGCCGGGTTAAGCCCAGTGGAGAGATAACTGGGTTTTTTGTTCTTCATGGGGTGTGCTTAGCAATGGAGATGGGTGTGAAGAAATATGTGGACAGGAAGTGGGAGTTGCCTAAATGGGTTTCTGGGCCTTTGACTGTGGGCTTTGTGATGGGTACTGGGCTTTGGTTGTTTTTTCCACAGTTTGGGAAATTGGGGATTGATGTTAAGGCTTTTGATGAGTATAGGGTTTTGATGGAGTTTGGGAAGAGGATTGGTGATGGTGTTTTTAGGGTTTGTGTTGGGTCTTCTAAAATTGTGTAATTAGGTTATCAAATTGGGGAATTGTATAGTTTGAATTGAAGGAAATGAATGAGTATTGTTTTTGAATTTTGAACTTGAAATTGTATTGTTTCTTAGAGGGAAACCAAAGGAGAAGGTTTGATCAAATTCTAATTGTATGGTTGTTTCCAATTTTAGCAAAATCCATCTAATGCACATTAAAGAATGTCCAACAAATGACCAAACATTCAAATTTAAACCTATCTCTCATATATATATATATATATATATATATATATATACTTCCTCTGTTTTTTTTATGTGCTACACTTTCTGTTTGCACACTATTCGAGACCTAATTTTAACGGTAAATATCTTTAATTATATATAACTAAAAATTATAAAAATTTATATTTAAAAAGTAGACATTAAAACGAATAAAACAAGATCCTATTTGAATATATTTTTCTTTATACGTAAGTAACAATATAAAAAACAAAATTGATGAATGAATAATAAATACTATTCAAGTGTAGAACATGAAAAAAATCGGAGGGAGTATAAATAAAGTATGAAAAATATGTGGTGGTTGTGAATAGAGGTAAGAACAATTGGGTGAGGAATGAATCATTGATAGCAATGTGGTGCAAGGGTGCCTTGTATTGTATGCAATTGAAGGACCATGTGACCCTAATAAGGATGTGACTTGTAAACTTCTTTGGTACCATTTGGGCCCTAAATTGAATTAAACAAATTGCAATGTGTTTCATGAAAAATGAACCCAAACACTATTTTTCAATGAATTGAGTACTAATTGGAAAAATTGTGAAAGCATAGGGATTCCATTTCCACTTTGGTGGGGTTCTTGCACTATTTTATTTCCCATCCCCATTGGCTTGAGATTTCAACAATCTCTCTTCTCTCCTCTATCCAAATTTCCAAATCCAAGAGAAAAAACTTTAGGAAAAGAACAGCTTTAGCTTTTGATGATTCTTCATCTTATATAGCAAACAAAACAAACACAATATTGGATAATCCCAATAAATCAAAAAGTTGAGAAATTAAAAACTAAAAAAACACAGACTTTTTTTATTTCCATTGACTCTCTTCTTCTTCATGTAAAAATCCAATCTTTCAATCATTTCCATCTCCAAAACACCAAAACAACACAAATCCACTTCTCAAAACTGAAACTTTTTGATGGGTTACCTATCTTGCAAGGCAGAGTCAGCCATCTCTGTAATCTCCACAGCTTCATTTGCAAGTACCCATCAAACCTCAAAAGCTGTTCAGCAGAACAAACAGGAGAAACCAATCAAGATCCAGCAATTTGATTACAGTGACCTTGAAGCCGCTACTAATGGTTTCTCTGATCAGAAACTTCTAGGTAAAGGCAGTCATGGATGTGTTTACAAGGCTGTTCTACGTGGACGGCATGTTGCAGTGAAGAGAGCTTCGAAGAATCAAGAAATCAGTCAGGAAGTGGATAATGAGATCGAAATCTTGTCCAAGATTCGAAGTCCTAGACTGGTGAATCTCTTAGGCTTCTCTAATGACTCTAAAGATCGGTTATTGGTTGTTGAATTTATGTCTAATGGTACTTTATATGATGTTCTTCATTCTAATAGTACTAGTAATCATAGGCCTTTGAATTGGGGTCGTAGGATTAGATTAGCTTTACAAATTGCTAAGGCTGTAGAGATTCTTCACTCAGAGATGCCACCTATTATTCATAGAGATATCAAGTCTGCAAATGTGTTGATTGATAGGAATTTCAATGCTAGATTAGGCGATTTCGGGTTAGCTTTAAGGTGTGGTGTTGATAATTACAGGTTAAGATCAACCCCACCTGCTGGTACTATGGGGTATCTTGATCCATGTTATGTGACTCCTGATAATTTGAGTACTAAAACTGATGTTTTCAGTTTTGGGATCTTGCTGTTGGAGATTATTAGTGGTAGGAAAGCTATTGATGTTGGGTTTTCGCCGCCTTCTATTGTAGATTGGGCGGTTCCTTTGATTAAGAAAGGGAAGATTGTGACTGTTTTTGATCCTAGAATTGTGCCGCCGAAGGATCCTATCGTTAGAAAGCAGTTGGCTGTTATTGCTGCGAGATGTGTGAGGTCTTGTAGGGAGAGGAGGCCTACAATGAAAGAGATTGTGGGATGGTTAACAGGGTTGAGTAAATTGGTTCCTTTGCATTCATGGAATGGGTTTAATAATCCATGTTTGATGGTTGAGACAATGGGACAGCCTGTTGAAGTTAGGAAATCGGCTGGTAATGAAGGAGAGAATTTGGATGAGGCGGATCGAAACTTTGGTAGACTTGCAACTAGGGACTCAAGGAGAGTGTATTCAGATTTGGGGGTGAGAAGCAACTTGATGGAGCTAATGGCTGGTGCTGATGAGGCACTTGATTCTAGGGAACAGACAGGTAATGTTGGTGAGCCTGATAAGACGTCGAGTTGGAGTTTTAGTTCGAGGTTTGGTGGTGGAAGATATGGTGGCAAAGCAAGAACTCCATCACATGCTAAGGATAAAGCTAGGAAAGGACACTTGAAGCGAAACCTATCTGTTGGGGATGGTTCAGAATTGTTTTCCAGAGGAGGCGATATGGTAAACTTTACTTCTTCGGCTTCTAATGATCAATAGCTTGTCTCTGAATTTTGATTTTGTGATGTGGAAGTTGAACAAAGCTCATACCTTTTACCTTCTTTGAGTTGCAAATGACATCTTCACAGTGTCTAATTTCTGTGCGACTTGAGATTTTGTGTCTTTCAATTGTATTATAGATTCAAGTGGCCCTCTCTGATGTCCTCTTATAGTTTGTTAATCATCTTTTTGTTATGTTCTTCTTTGCTTTACATCGCGCAAAGCTTGTGTATGATAACATTTGCTGTTAATACAGGCGTAAAGCTGAATAGAAGCTTCATCGCTTATCTGTTTATCTGATTCCTTTGTACTTCGAATCCTTTCAATACATTGTGTAATCTGTTTCTTCTCACATTCTTGTATAAATAGAATTCATCTCTCAGTTTGTAGACATCTACGTCATTCCAAATAGTGTTTGAATTGAATCTCTTTCCAATACGTTAAGATAGGATGATAGATATACCCCATTGAGAACTTTATTTTGATATTGATTTTATCCGAATCTCATAAGAAGATAGATATGATGCACGTTGTGTCTACTACTTGTGGTTTCCATTGTTACACAGTATACATGATCATATATCATCTAACACAGCAACAAAACGATAAAAACCTCATGAAAACAACAAAAATTTTATACCCCATTAATTGAATTTGTCATTGCATAGATAGGATTTTCCAACATTTGTTCTTTCTTCCTGTTTTCTAGCTGACAGAAAAGAACACATTAGCATTAGAATTTCATCTTTATTTGCAGATACATGCCAATTGTGTTTATGGTAAAGTCATTTTCATGTTGAGATTCCTATCTGGTTTTGATCTTTAACCAATTTACAGTTGTCTAATGTGGTCCTTCTTGTCTCTTATGTCACTGTTGAATTCAAATAACATAAAAGGTGTTGCTTCTTCTTTAGATTTCCTTTATGATTATTCAATTTGGGTTGGTAGATTAGATAGATATTTGTTACATTTTATATTCTGTTAAAAAGCCATTTGGCATAAGGTGGCTATTGTTGATGAAGTCAGTAGTTAACCCTCCTGTACACCAACAAAAACCTGAACTTTCTTGCCTTTCATGTGCTTTTTCTTGAGAAATTATTACACTACCAAACTAAAATATATAAATAAATTGAGAATCACTCAAAATATTATTATGGTTTGCATTATTTTTATATCAGTTGGTGTTAACTGAATTATTATTAGCTGAGCTTTCAACTCATGATCTGTCATCATCGAGAAGTAAAATCTTACTATTCTATAATTAAGATCTTGAACACACTCACTCATCACAGCTAAAAATATCATCAGTTCAACTCTTGAAACAGTAACCATCATATTCCACACATGTAAGTTTCAGAATCCAAGAATTTCTAATTTCAAAACTGCTGTCAAAATCTGCTCAAATATCTGTGAAAATGTTTGACATTTTGAAACTTGAAGAAGAATTTAGAAGAGACCAAAGAATGTGTCCTGTAGCTGTTAGAATTAAGTGTAGGAAGATGGATATTCCATGGTTGTTTCCTTGACTGAAGGCTTTACAGCTCAGATATATATAAATGGGGGCATGTGCTTCTCTGCTTTTGATGTGATAATAGAGACCACAGTTGTATGTACTACTTCTGTTCCGTGTGTAGATGTTTGACTTGGGCCTTCTCCAACCCAACTACCCTATCTCAAATATAGGGTAGAAAAACTTGAAAAACCAAATCCAACTCATCCACCCTATTACAAATTTCAAGGTTTTTTTAGGGTGTTTGCATGGAAGTCCTTCACTATTAATAGTGTTCTACTTTCCTCCACCCCCTATTGGACCTATTTGCAATTTTACAAAATTAAATTTACATTTGAATCCTTTTAACCATATATTTGATAGTTATAAAGTATTAATTATAAAGTAAACATTAATTATATGATATTTAAAATAATAAATTATTAAAATTTAAATTATTAATTTTTTAAAAATTAAATATTTAAATTAATTTCAATTGAAAAAGAACGTGATATGGATGTGAATATCAACTACCGGGCAGGTTCTGACATCAATATGGTTTCAAATGAGAATGGTGACTTTGATAGGTTTCTTGCAAGACATAGACAAATTAGAGATAGAAATGCTCATTATGCACTTCGAGAAGCATTAATTGATCATTTGTGGAATCGATATGGTAACTCGAAAAATTAAATAGATATCTACTTTAGTATTTAATTTTATTATGACAATGTAATCGTTATTTATCGTGTTATTAAAATTATATATCTATGTTTTATGTTATTTTAATTTCAATTTATTTATTAATAAATATAAAAAATAAACTATTTAATTATGTTAATAATATTAATTAATTAATTATTATATATTAATAATATTATTAATTTAATTGGTAATTATTAATACACCATCTATAATTATTAATCTTTCATATTAATAATGAATTTAAAATTTAACCACAAAAAATAAAATAATTACAATTGGACCCCAAAATGAATATAGGGTATAGGTAGGGTTGGAATGAAAATCAGGATAGAGTGATAGGATATGCCTTATATTTGAGATAGGATATGAGTTGGAGATGGTCTTATATAAACACATGTTTTTATTTATTTATTTATTTTATAATATGAAAGAAGACATTGAGATTGATTAAAGGTTGTGATTATAATGATTGGGAAAAGGAAAAAAGAAAAAGTTACTGTAATGATGTCAGTTACATGTAGATCCAATCAGTTTTTAGATCTTTTGATTTCATTTTCATTTCACTTCTAAATTAAGTAGACCATGCATAAAAAACATAACTATAAAAGAGCATCCTTGTAAGAGGACTAATGAGCCAAAAATAAATATTAAGGTAAAACCAATTATGAACTAACAAACTCTATATTCTCAATTCTACAAAATATCAAACTGAGAAAGTTAAAAAAACAAAAAGAATCCATCCATCTAGGGTCTGGAAAATTACTATCATCTTCATTAACTTCTTCAAAAAAGTTTTGTTTCGATGCGAAAAGCCAGTTGGTTTGGTTTATCTTTGTAAACTGAAATCATCAACATCCTGTAGTAGTTGTAGGTGCAATCCAAGGAGAAATTGTCTTGTGTACATAGGAAGAATTGAGGGACCGGAGCCTCCCGAGATCGGCAAATATATGTGAAAGAAGAAAAAATATAAACCAGGCAGGCTTACAATCTAACATTCTGTCTTGTTTTGATCATCCGCTTAAGAGTTGCTAGCCAGAAGTTGCATTCGTCCCACTCGCTGGTCGTAAGTTGTACCTGGTTTGGAAGGAAACATCGGTTAGGTATCCGATATGGATTCTGATTGGCAAACAAGATTGTGTTACGGTTATGGTTTCTCTTCTGTTATTTTACCTGGATAGACAGGGCGCTACCGAAATCATTGCTGTCTAGAGCTTGGCATAGCTGGACGAGCTTGTCAGCTGCGTTTCTTGAGATGTCCCCGCTGTTGAGTTTGGCGAATAAGGCACCTATTTTCCTTGAATTGTCTTCTATTTCACGCTTCTTTGCAGGATTTGCTCGTGGACCTCCTAGAGCTTCTGATGTCTCGTTAAAGAGTCTAGTCAATGTTGCAATCACAGGCTTTTGGTGGGCTGTGAATAATCAGAACAGTATAGCCATTAAGGACTTTCATTGCATAGACAAATGAATTTCATTACAGCTCAAGATAAAGCTGTTGATAATTACCAGGGACGTTGGATGTATCTGCAGTCTGGATTGTTGGAGGTGGAGCTGCAGGTGCCACAACAGGTTGTTGTGTGGCAGCTGGCTGAGGAGGACTGGGTGGTTGCATTGTTCCCATCCCAGGTCTTGGAACCATGGCAGAACTAGCCATAGGCATAAATCCTGGAGTGGGGGTAGGCGCTATAACATTTGGAATATTGGCAGAACCAGGAATAGACCCCACTGCAGCATGTGAATCAAGCACAGGAGCTGGAGATTGATAAACTGGTGTGGTTCCCTGAAAGGTCATGAGAGAATTCAGTGTTATAGTCGATAAACGATGCTCTAAAGGGGAAATGATAATGATATAGAAATGATAAATAACAACGAAGAGTGTGTAGACGGACTGGATATAAGTGAGAGCCCAATGTGGGTGGAGCTTGATATTGGTCTGCATTTCTCAGCCCAGGAGGAGTAGAAGGAGTAAAGGTTCTTACAGCAGGCTGGGTGGTAGCTGGAGGAGGAGCAAAACTTGGGGAGGAGTAAAGGAGTAATTTATTAAAGGAATTAAATTAATAGAGAATAAAATAAAAAGTGACATGATATAACATTAAAGCAGGGTCAACTGAAGCCACGGCTCAACAGATAAGAAATCAGAAGATGCTTTTTCTTAGCTTGATATGGTAAGAAGTTGAAAGCAAATGACAACATGTTCAACAATACCTGAGCTGGCTGGGGAGTTTGATGAGGAATGAATAAACCAGGTTGTGGTGCAGGCTGTTGCTGATACTGGGCAGGAGCATTATACCCTCTTCCATTAACATAGGGTTGATAACGTTCATATGTATTACCAGTCATACCAGGATGCACCTGCTGAGTTGGTGTCGGGTCCTAAGCAATAAGGAGAACAAGCAGACAAATTTCACTCAAGGTGGCAGAAGAGACGCTAACAATATGAGTACCAAGAACACAACCTAGCTGAATAGAGCAAGGAAAAATTACCGGATAATATTGCTGCTGGGCCACATTCACGCTTGGTGCGCCACTTGTCAAAGGAGAGGGTTCATAAGACAAAGCTGGAGTTTCTTTTTCTGCAACAAAAATTAAAAAGAAATTGGCTTATGTTTGACATCAGCCATTTTCAAAGTGAATAAAATATGCAGGAACTAATTTATGAAGAAAAAAGAAAGAAAATATTAACCACAGCCACCTTAAGTCATTAACAAAATGGAACAGTTTGCTAATCCTCTCCAGCATAAAACAAGAACTAAACTGGAATTGCTTCAAACAGATGACAGTTGTGACAAACAATCCAAAAGAAAACACCGTCTTATTTCTCAATGTTGAGAGAAGTACACCATTTCTAGTTAAATTATTTCTAGTTATTCATTGTACCATACCAACTCAATGAATTGAATTGTAGAAACAATCAGATATAATTCTTAAAAGGCAAAAATCTCAAGAAAAGGGATCTCTGAATCATAGCATGTCTACTACCTTTTTCTCCTTTTAAATTTTAAAAGAAGAACTGGCACATACCAGGTTCTGTGGAGCGAGCTATACGATCCTTCAAGACCTCAAGTTCAGGGGACAGTTCATCTGAACCCAACAGTTTCAAGTATTCCATTGCTGTAGTTAGAAGACCCTGACTAGCTAAAATTTCAGCATATTTCTCAACAAGCTTGCAAAGAGCTGCACTAAACCGCTTCTGGCCAGTCGCCAAAGCCAGCACAATAGTTTTCTCCATTAAGTCCTAACCAAATAAATAATGCATGTCAAAAAAGTCAACTTTAAGACAAAAGGCAAGCTATGAGAAAAATTTGGAAGTTCCATACTCACCTGTAGAAGGTCAACATATGATTTTGTTTCAGACTGAATTGACAGGCTCCTTGACCAAATCTCCACTGTTTTGTCAATGTTTCCAGCACATATATAACAAAGTGTTGCAGCCAAAGTATTCCCAGCCTTCATTAGTTTCGAAGCAAGCGTGTCACAAAGCATAGTCCACTCCTCCCGTTGAGCAAACTGCATGTCAGCAAGGACACATCAATATTAGCTATCAGCTAGTACAATATCAAATAAGTAGGGAATCCTAGCATTTTCAGTAAATTAACAAGACAATATTGGGGATCAATGACTCTTTTACATTTTATTTGGATAACTCAAACAATATCTGATTTAAGAATGTTAAAGCCCATAAGTTGTAGAACTTGTTCTCAAAGTATAAACATTTTTCAGACTTACAGTGCAAAGAAGGGCGAGTGTCTCTTTCCAGAATTTCAGTGGCCTTGTGTTAACAAGGCTCAAAAGATCATTATTCACCATTGCTGCAACGACCTGAAAGGGAAATGACCAAACAATTCAGAAAGATCCCATAATTATTTGTCAGAGAATATAAACATTTAGTAGCTAACAATATCAGAAGATACAGACATGTGTAAACAATGCAATGAAAAATTTACAAAGACAGACGATTCAGCTACCTTTAGATAAGGTGTACGATGTGCCTTAAGATATTTATCCCGTGTGCTCTCCCACAAAGCAGCACCGCCAACATGAGCAATTACTAAAGCATCAGCCATTTTATTAGCAGCAATGCATTGCTCAACAGCACCCTTGTAATCACCAACAACCAATGCACGTTGAACACTATCATCAAATGATGGATCATAGCTCTCATCCAGACCATCTGTTTCAACATGTGTTTCTGCAGCATTAGGAACTGCACTCTCCATAGAAGTATCACCAGCAGTTGAAACAGGTGTGTCAGCTTTGGGACTTGGAAGATTGTTAAAGAAATCTTCCCCGTTATCCAAAGGAAACAATGTGGATTCCTTCTGCTCAGTGTTTGCTTCTACTGCATCATCAAGTCTAACAGCACTGACCTCCTGGGAAAGGTCTTCTTGTACAGTATCATCTTTCTCCTGAACAGGTAATGTAAAACCAAGGTGGGTCAGCAACTTTGTCCTTGCTGTGCCATCATCTTCAAACATGACCTTTAAAAAGCCCCATGTTTCCCGGTCTTCGTCGGATCTGTTAGTAAAATTAAAGAACCAACAAAGCTATGTCACTAAGTCCTTAAACTTTGACACTAAAGAGAACATGTTTCTCAGCTAAGCAACTTACTCAGACTCTAGTGATTTCTTGTCACATAAAACCCTCAATGAAGACCTATCACCATTTTGAATTGAGGATTCAAATTCGGAAGAACGGCCCACCAGGCTGTCTTCTGTAACTAGCTTGTGCACAAAAACCTGTAAAACAGCAAGGATTACATTTAAGCAGGAGAATATCAGTCATGAAAGCATAAAGTTGTCGTCTTGATAACAGGAGTACTGTACCTCTGAAGGACCTCCACTGGGTGACTTAGGATGAAATGAAACAAGCTTTCCTCCAAATCCAAAAGATGCCCCAACTGGACGCTTGTACCACTTGGGAGCTCTTAAAGGAGCAGGTGCTGCATCAGGGAAGGGAAATGAATAAAAGATTTTCTACTTTATATCAAGCATTAATGCATACAAGAATCAGCAGCCCACGATGTAGATTGTAAAAATAATAAACATAGAGAATATGAACCGATTCTAGCAGCCAATCATACAAAAACTATTGAGCACAAGCATATTACCTGAACCAAAGTCGGTTTCCCCAGAATTGTATCTGCTGCAACCCTGCAAAGAGATACAAATAAGCATCAATGGAAAAACAAGCCAGTTACAGTCTCCCATAACACTTGCAAAACAGACTATATATTGTCTGCTGAATACTGTAGAAACAAACACCAAATGTGTTGATCCCATAAACTATTCAGTTTAGCAGTACAAACACCAAATGTGCTGAACACCAAATGTGCTGATTCTGTTCTATTATAAGAGCTACAGGTAAAAGTAATACAGAAATTGCAACAACTATTAAAGAATTTAATTATATACTTTCTAACAACATCTACTAACAATAAGAAACTAAGTAGGACCTATATTTCTAAGTGCATACCTCAATATTATAAATTCCAATTTTCCCATCAAATGAGGAGGTAGATATGACTCCAGGTATCCTAGCATACCAATGCACATCAAAGTTCCAGTTTGTACCGGCAGGTAGCTCACACACAATCTGCAGCAATATTTCAACAGTAAGTTTCACCATCTAACTAAGAAGAAAAAATAGCTCACTAACTACAGTTATATACAATTTTTTCCCCCAAAAAGAAAAAGTACAACTTAGAGGAACAGAGTTACTACAAGGCTAAGACTCACTAATAAAGCCCTACCTCACCAGTGACTGTGTCCCAGCAAATCGTACGATTGTCTTTTGCACAAGTAAGCAAATATGAGCTGTCGATTGGACACCATGACATCGCAATTACACCTGGATTAACAGTGAAAACAATATAAGACTTGATCTTGACAGGACCAAATACAGAAATTATTGTGGCAGTTTCCAGAACTCAGTGCAATTTCAACAAGTCTGAGGAGGTTTTTTGACCATAAAGCCAATCAGAGATTACTTGAATGAATGTCCACACTTTCTATGCATGTTAGTTTAGGGCATCGATGTACGTGAGAGAAAAAATCAAGAGACCCCAAAACACCATAGTGCCGTCCAGAAAGCTTCAAACACAACATTCTGAAAGAGCAAAACTGGCAATATCAGAGAACTGCTAAGATGAATTTTGTCAACTGTACCTTTGGTGTGCCCCACGAACTCTTTTACAGGAGACATCACATTCCTCATATCCCACAGCTGCTTGCAAACATTACCACATATTAATCAAATATGCATCACAGGCTCAGTAATATAAAAATTCTAATGGACAATTTAAACATTACCCTCAGCGAAGGTGACCCATCTTCATCTGATGCAACAACAAGCTGGGTGGCAACATCAGGATTCCACTGCAGAACTGAGCACCGCCTTCTAATGGAATCTGTGAAACTGGAAATTGCAGAACCCCATTAAAATTAAACATTTATTTAGAAACTAGGCAATCATTCAAGCAGATGGAACATGGAGGGAAAGCAAACCCTTAAGAAGTAAACAACATACCTTATTACTGGCTTCTGCTTCTTTAGATCCCAAACCACTAATCAAACAAGAAGAATTTAGTTTATCTTTCTGGGTAAAAAGGAATAATTAAGATCATAATGTGAGGTTACTAGCTTCTCACCTGTGGTTCCATTGTAGGAAGTGGAGGCTAATATGTGCGAAACCTTGCTATTCCATGAAAGAAATGATATTTCACCTTGAGAAGCTGAACCACTACCCTGCATAGATCCACTAATAAGTTAGATAAATATTTAAACAGGTAGCAAAATTATAAACAAACTAAGAAGAAAGGGAAACTTGGAAGAGGTGTTGCAAGAATGCAGCCCCTAAAACGTCCGCATCCCTAGGTAAACTATCTGCATCTATCTACAATTTATAATACAACTACAACAAATCAAAAGCCCCATCTGGGAAACTCGGTCGCTGTGAAATCATAAAATCAGTGGTCTTTGCATCTAAGGAGCCGAAGTACCAAAGACTAAGAATAAGATATTTATTACCAGACGTGTATAATCTTATAACTACAGTGTTGCTGTATACTTACTATTATGTTCCAAAACCAATGTCCTCAAATAAATATCATCCATAACACATATTGGTGCATCTCATAAGGAATCAAAGTCATCTATTCAGTTAAAAACATAGTCTTTGACTTGAGATTGTTCCAGTAATCAAGAAACAACAACAAGAGCAACAAGTACAGGTCTTGGTTCCAAGACTCAAATCTGATTGTCGTCCATGTGGGATGGCTACAAAAATGGTGCTCTAAAATGTTGAGATAAATTCTACTTACTTCCAACATAATAAGTGTCCTAAATTCAGACTGGCAATCAACTATCAACTATAAATGTAAAAATAAACAGAAAAGGAAACCTTTAGTAGTGTTGACATAGCTACATCTATAGGTCACCATGTGTAGTAGCCTAGTTGCAGTATGATATAAATTGGAGACACAAGCAACATGACATAAGAAACTGTGAACATATGATATATATTTGGGTGTGTTTGTATATGATTATGAATACATCAGAAAGAAAAGAGCATGCCTTGAGTGGTGGATAATGACTAGGTTCTCCAGGTGCTGTCAAATCCCAGATGCAGATTTCACCATCATCAGCTCCAGAACCAAGAAAGTGAGGAGTGATGGCATTGAACTCAAGACCACGAACCTGAAATCATAAAGTAAGCTTGTCATGTAATCATCAGATTTTTCAAGGAAACTAATGTGCGTCCAATAACAAAACGGCAACTGGTTTTTCAGAGAAGGAAAACTCACAGGCCCTTTGTGCAATGAAAGTCTTTTAACAAGTGCATCTCCACCACTAGATGAGGAACTGAACAAAAGCACAGTATAAATTAATCTATCAGGCCACTGCAGGGCAGGAAGAGTAAAAATAATCTATTAATAGTGCATTCTTACACACCATATTACTCCTTACATTACATATGTTAGGATTAATGCGAATTCAAAATGATCGGCGGGAGAGCCAACTCAAATGGTTTAACAAAAACATAATTGAATGTATTAATGTCTTACGCCAAAGTCTCACTTATCTAACTACCAGAAACAATAAATTGGCATACAGTGAAGTCAAGAATAACATAATTATAATCCAAAATGCACTACCATTACAAAAACAACCACAGTAATCAAGTGCCCTAGTATCACTCCAATTCACTATTAAAATCCAAACATCAGCCCCAAACACCCAAATAACTGCAATACATGAACAATTCTCCAACACGCTCATTTTAAACACACTAACAATTAACAAAGAAACAAAACAAGAACATCAAATACACAACAATTGAATACCGGATCAAAGTCTGAGGGTTCCAGATATCAATATTGCCATCAACCAGACCACCAGCAACAAGACCTAGCTCGAATTCTTCAGACGCCGATCCACTCTTACCCCAAGCGATCCTATTAAACCGCTCCGAGCTCGGATACTCACCAACGACTGGGAGATCACGGTCTTCAGATTGAAAATCAAGCTTAAAGATCTCAAGATTAGCCGACGAACTGAATGAAAGATCGACTGCTCCCGCCATCGTTCCCGCCGCCAAGTAAGGCGCGTCCGGCGCCAGTGCGACGGACGCCGATCTGTTAACTCCCTTTATACACGCCATCGCAAGAACAGAAACGACTCACACAAACTCGTAATTTTCTTGCTTTTCGATCTAGACTGAGATCTGAAAAACAAAATTACAATACAAAGCTCTGATTGATTTCACGATTCGATTATTTGATATCTTCGTCTCTCGCTCTCTCGCTCGCTCGAGTCTTTATTGATCTAATTTCAAGAGGAGAGAAATGCGTTTCACTCGATTCTTGTCTCTCTCTCGCTCGCTGCGTTTCTGTGAAATGAGAGTGGCTTTTGTTGTTTTTCGATTTTTTTTTTTTTTTTTTGAGTTGGTTTTGGTTTGATTCGACGTTTTGAGCAGCGTTATTATAGTCTGTGTCTGAGCTCATTTTTTTTACACTGTGTAAACGTTGTGCTACTAATTAAATCGCAACACGTGTTATTTTATCCTTATGTGAAAATATATTACACAGCGTGACCAATAAAAAACAGCGGACACGAAGTAAGTTATATTATTTCAGATATTAAAATCATAATAATTAAATTATTTCATTTTTATTTAATTGTAAAATGTTATTGGGCCGGGCTCAGCATCAGACACTCGATTTCAAGCCCAATTAGGAGGCCCGACTTTTGAGATGTTCGACTTCAAGCTTATAAACTTATAAGAAAAGCTTATTGGACTTTAAGGTATAGGTAGGGATGGCAAAAAAAAATTAAAAAAAATCATGACCCCGCCAACCCGTGGATACTCATCTCCACAAAATTCATGATGGATTCAAGTTCGCGGGTTTGTGGATTTGGTATTGTCTCCGATCCTTTTCTTATAATAGATTTGGATTGGGTATCCTGACCCAAATTCATGAATCCATTAAATTTTTTTTATTATTATTTTTTTAAAATTATGCAACAACAAAATAAATCATCTTATTATAATTTTTTGAATACAACTTCAAATTAATTATTATTTAATATTAATATTATTTTTATTATAATTATTTATTTTAAAATTTTAAATAAAATATATTTCAATTTCTATTTCAATATTTTTTTAATTCAAATAATTCAGATTTTCATATTAAAAAATAATTTTAAACATAAAATATTCTATTTCTATTTTTTAATATTTTAAAAAATAATTATATAATTTTATGTTAAATTAAAATTATACTATTTTGTGCTTCATTACATTTTATTTGAGCGGTTAACTATGTTGTCATTCAATATGCAATTTTATTTAAATATAAATCTTAGAAATTATTATAGGTAATTAATGTTTTTCATTTTTTTAATAAATATTCGCGGGTTCGGATTTACGGATTTGGGTTCAAATTTGCTGATTCAACCCGATTTCAATTTCATTTCGGGTTGGCGGATTCGGGTTCTATACACGGATTTAGGTTCGGGTTCGGATCGGGTTCCGACCCATTGTCATCCCTAAGTGTAAGGATGTTTGGACTTTAAGGTTTTATTGGATTAATAATTTTAAAAAAATGTTAAATTTTTCAAAACATCACATTAATTTATTTTTTTTATTTTTATATTAATTATTATGTAATTATTTATTATTTGTAAAAAAGTGATACGATGAAAAAATTGGTGTAATTTTTTTAAAAAATTCAATAAATTTACGGTAATTTTTTATATTAAATCTTTATATAAATATGAGTTTTTAAATTTAGAAATATTAATTAAAAATAAAAAATAAAAACTATTTTAACAGTTCATATAAATTTTAGAGTTGGTTAAACTTCAAAATATAAAAATTAATTTTCAATAATTTTCACTTTTATAAATTATTAAAAATAATTTTCGATAATTTATATAAATTATCGAAGGCTACCAACTCAGAAATAAATTTTATTAAAAATTTTAACTTTAATACAATTTTATAAATGAACAAAAATAAAATTGTGATGAGTTTTTGGAATTAATTAATATATATAACCTCATCTAATATTCCATGAGTGGTATTTGAATAATTTAATCGGTTGTTAATAGCTCTTCATTCTCTGTGAAATTAAGCAATCCCAAACATCACTTAACAAAACTCCAACCCACTAAAAACATCACACTTAAACTCTTCAATACCTTCATAACCATTCAAAACACAAACACATCCAAATCCATTATAAGCTTATAAGCTTACGGAAACACCATCTGAACCCTACAATCAACACAAAACCCTCACTACAAATCACAACAAACAAAACAACACTTCCATCAACCATTACTATTCTCCAACTGAACAGGAGGATTATGCCGACCATCAACAAGCCGAATCTTCCCGACCGAACCAGTCGGAACAAGTTTCAAATTCTCACAATTACAAACCTCGATCATAAACCCATCCGGATCTTTAAAAAACAACTGATCGATCCCTGTCCCACTCTCATCACCATCCACTTTCCTCTTCAAATACTCCACTCCTCTCTCCTCCAGCTTCCTCACCATCGCCTCCATGTCCTCGCACTGAAACGATATGTGATTGTCCATCGGGTCGAGATGGCTGTTCGAATCGTTCGGCAGTCGGGCGGTGTCTTTAGTTTGGACGAGGTGGATGCCGATCCCGTAGTTGAAAAGCCACGCGCCGTCGTAGGTTTGTAGAGCGGAGGGGCGTTCCGTAGGGACGAAGCCGAGGATGTCGGTGTAGAATTCTGTTGAGGTTTTTACGTCCGAGCAGAGTCGGGACACGTGGTTTAGTGCCATTGGTGGAGGATTTTCATCTTCCGGGTTTTCCTTGTTGGTTTGCATGGTGGTGTGGGGAAGGGAGGGACGGGGAAGGGTGGGTATTTAGGGAGGGGAGGGACGGTGGGGACACGTGGCGATGTGCATGGGGGTTTTTGTGACGTGGAAGGATGTGGAGGAGACGCGTGGATGGTGTTTGGTTGCTTAAGGAAGAGAGGAGGGAATTTTGGATGGAGGTTTGTTATGGTGTGTAGTGGTTTACTGGATTGTTCGTGAGACTGAGGCTGGATACTCGACATGTGGTCATGGATAGCATGACGAGTTTGATTATGGAGAAAAATCATCACTTGATATAGAAGAGTTTTATTTCCATTTAAACGTTTGGAAAACATGATTCCAAGTTTATTAATTACCCCTCCATCAGAAAGAAGGAAAAAAATATATATATTATTATACCATATAAGATAATAGAGTAACCATGGATCAATTTCTGACTATTTTTTTTTTCTACTTTTACTTCTTAATATTTTACTGGGTTATTATGAAATTTATATCATGTATTGGCACATCGGGGAGAAGGCATTGGCACATAGGGTAGAAGATAAAAGTAAATATAGAGTAAACAATAAAAGTAAATATAAAAAGAAAACGAAAAAAAAAAAAACTATCAAACATTACTTAAACTAATATTTTTCTTATTGAAAATAATAATGAGTAATGTATTTTAGACTTAGGTAGACCTTCCAACTTAAAAATAATACGTTAGTTAGACTTTTGATATTTTTATATAGTGAAAATATGCGAAATTAGATTTTATTAATTTTTATTTTTTTAATTTTAGATTAATTTTAAATTTTTTCACTTAATTTTTTTTTTATATAAAAATATTATAAAGCTGAACTTTTAGAAAAAAGAATTGAAAGAAAAATGAACTTCCCGGTATTACTACTTGAAAGTAGGCAAAATTCTGTCTGTTTCCTGGTGTGTAATACTGGGAAATGAAAATTCGCTTCACGGTACTGCACACTAATAAACTAAGTGTCAATTTATCTATTATAATACCGGGAAATTAGTGGATATATATTTTTTTAAATACTGAAAGGTAATATGGTCATTTTGGTCTTACTTTAAAAAAAAATTAAAAATTTAATTCTATAAATATTTTAATGTTGGTTTAAAAATATAATTTATTATAATAAAAAAAACTTAGAAAGTGCAGACAAGAATAAATTCTCAATATGAGCAGTGTTATAAATATATGTTGATGTGTTAATTATATTTTTGCAATGTCAAAAAGTATATCGTTTAATAAGATTATTATAGTAGTGGTGTAGCAAGTGGTTGAACACAAAAAGGAGAGAGTTTCAAAAGTAGAAATTTTCACCTTCTTTTCTTTCAACCGTTTAATTTTGAAATTTATGGTGATGATGTAAACACAAAATAATCTCTCATACACAATTGATGCAAGGTAATTCTCGTACTCAATTGATGCTGTAATTTGAAAGTATATTGTGTTTAGTGATTGAAGTTGTTGTTCGTTACTGTTTCAATTTTAAATAGATAATATTGTTGAAAGTATATCTCTAGTTTTGTATTGTTGCATAGTACTTGGTTATTTTTGAGATTTTTGAGATATATGCGGAGTACATCATAGCCAATTTGTATATGACTTTTTGAGAGTTAAGTTTGTATAATGTCACTTCAAGTTATCACAGGATGATGAATCAAGCGTTTGTTATAATGAGATAGTGTTAAGAAGTGGCTTCAGGATAAGGATATTATGTTGATGATGAAATTGTACTTCGAAGTTGTGAAGTTGGAATATTTAAAAATTGTTTAGTGGCTCGTTTAAGTTTATTTAGTAAAATTAAAATAAAATAAATTGAATTTAAATTAAACCTAAACTAAAATTAATTCAAACCATGAGTTCATTTCTCATTATTAAAAATATTAATAAAAAAATACTAATAGTATCACACAAATTTAAGTTGAAAATACAATTTAAAAGAGTGTTGATAATTCATTCGAGTTGAACCAATATAAAGTCATCAACCATGAAATTTCGATATAATCTAAGTTGTATTAAACAATGAAATTTTGAATTATTAGACTCAATAAACAAACAATCTAAGTGAAATCTATATTAAGACAAATAAAGAATAATAATAATAATAATAATAATAATAATAATAATAAAGATAGAAAAGTAATTTAACTCACCAAGTGGTAGAGAAGCAAGTTGGATTGGACGCAAATTTCTAAGCAAGCTAAAGAGAGAGAAATTGCTTTACGCTTGATGACGGAAAAGTAGACAGAGAGAGGTGACGGTGGTAGAGATGGGTCGTGGAATTACTTGAAGACTTGATGACCAAAAAATAGAGAGAAAAAGAAAGGGTAATAGAGATAAGTGGTGGCTATCTTGACAGACTATTAGTTATAAGAAAACTAAACCTTAGGTTAGATAAATTATTTGAATTAATTTTTTTATTTATGATATATATTTTTTAATTTCGGCATCTATTTTAATTTGGATCTTTTTTTAATTTGGATTTTTTTTATATCAATTAAAAATTTGTCAATTTATTTTATGTAAAAAATATATTAAACGAGTTATAAATGAGCTCGTTCACGAACACAAACGAGTTTTAATCGAACATAAATGAGCTATAAATGAGTTTGTTCATGAACATAAACGAGCCGAACAAGGGTTTGTTTGGGCTCGGCTCGTTTATTAAACGAGCTATAAAATTTTGTTTGTGATCGTTCATTTAAGTGTTAAATAAGCTTTGAAAGAGTTTTGACCGTTCACGAATCGTTCACAAGTGCTCATGTTCGTTTGCATCCCTAGCAAAAATATTACGTGATGGCGAAAGAACACCTAAAGGCCATAGTATTCAAAAATTAGGTGATAATCTCAACAGTAGTGTCAACCATAAAAGTAAATTCCATTGAAATATTGTATCAACTTTCACATGCAAAGGCCACAACTGTCTAAAAATGGACTCCCTTTTTGCCATGGTAATTCTCTATGAATTACCATTCTAAACCAATATTTTAAACCTAAACAATGAGATTCTTATATTACCTTTGTAGTAATAAATAATAATAATAATTTATTATAAATTTTTAACTTTCGATTTTAAAAAAATTATTTTAAAAAAATATTAAAAAAATTCTCACTTCCTACAAATACTTATGAATAAAACAGAAACACGTTTTTATATACATTTTTTTCCTTCCGCCATCAAAATTCAAAATAATTGCCAGACATTAATGTGCATGAGAACTTTTCAACGTACAATAATTAGTCGGTGGGTGGAAAACAATTATTCTCAGCGAAATGTATTAAAAAACCAATCAATATATACATATTTATAGATTGCCAACTTCACCACTACACTCAATTCAAAAACCATCAAGCTATTCTCTTCTCTTCCAAATGGATTTTGAGCTCTATGAGAAGAAAATGGAGGTCGAACTCTACAACTACATTGTGATATGGATGGTAGTGTTACTATCTCTAACGTATTGCTACCACATCGGCAATCAAATCGCAAAAGGTTTAGTAAGATTCATAGCTATTTCTCCTATTATCGTTCTCTTCCTTTATATTCCATACCATCTTTATTCCATACATCTAAATTTTCTAACCGTTTTTTCCATTTCCTGGCTTGCGAATTTCAAACTTCTACTTTTTGCTTTCGATATTGGTCCATTATCAAATTCATCTATTTCGTTATCAGTTTTTCTAACCGTCACTTCTTTACCGATCAAAATCAGACCGAACAAAATCTCCGAAATATCCGAAACTCAATCCATATTGGCAAAGTATCCATTCAAGATATTATTCCTAGCAATAGTGATGCAACACTCAACCACGCCAAAACCCTAAACCACTACAATCCAATGATACTACCATGCATAGGTTTGATACAATTCTACTTAGAAGTCGATTTCACTTTCACATCAATATCAACCCTTATTGGATCCATATTGGGCCTGGATCTAGAGCCCAATTTCAACGAGCCATATTTATCAACTTCACTACAAGACTTTTGGACAAGGTGGAACATGATGGCATCTAACATTCTCAAGATTACCATTTACCAACCGGTGAAAACCATGCTCGCCGGACGGCGGTGGGCTACGGCGGTGGCGGTGGTGACGACGTTTTTTGTTTCGGGGATCTTCCATGAGTTGATGTACTATCATTGGTTGCGCGAAAACCCTAGCGGAGAGTCTACATTGTTTTTTGTGATACATGGAGTTTGGGTTGCTATGGAGATTGAAGTGAAGAAGAGGTTTGGAAGAAAGTGTTGTTTGTGGTGGTTGTTGTTTGTTTATAGGGTTTGGAGTTTTGTTATGGTGTTTGGTTTAGGTTCTTGGTTGCTTTGTGGTCCTGTTATAAGGTCTGAAACTCATGTTAGGTTATTGCATGAGTATAGCACAGTATTTTCTTGGATAATTTCAACTTTTAGGTGAGCCGTTTTTACTTTTTATATATATATATATATATATAATATTTCATTTTCAAAGTATTTTCTATGAAAAATCTCTAAGATTGATGGTGTTAGAGATTTTAAAAGTGAATATTTTTGTCATTGATAATGTGATATTGTTTGTAGTGTTACTGTCATTTTTGTTGTTTCGAAGCTATAGTCCAATTTAAATTGACAAATTGAATTGAGTTGATCTCTATACTAAAAAAACACAAAAAAGTAGGAATAATTTTAAAATACATCATATTTATTATAAACACGGTGATATTTGAGTAAATTATATATAAAAGATTAAAAATAATCGAAATAGTAATTTATTATTTGATCCATTTGAACATATTAATAATAAATAGTAGTTTTATTTAAAACAAAAATGAAAAAAAATTATTTATAAAAATTTAAAAATATTAATTTACTTAAACAATAACTAATTAGCTATTTTTTA
Organism: Cardiospermum halicacabum; assembly: GCA_031304145.1. Taxonomy (NCBI): domain Eukaryota; kingdom Viridiplantae; phylum Streptophyta; class Magnoliopsida; order Sapindales; family Sapindaceae; genus Cardiospermum; species Cardiospermum halicacabum. The sequence continues at coordinate 21,906,662 of CM062397.1, forward strand.
ATATAAAAATTATAATTATTATAATTCATTTGGATATCTCATAATAAAAAGTTTAAAAATTCATAGTAAAATTCCAAATATATTTATAATATATATATATATAATTACATGGCATAAAAAGTTTAAAAATAATAAAGTAATGTAATTGAAAATTTATATGGGATGTGGAAATATATAAACATTATGAGGGGGAGGGAAAAAAAAATGGAACTAAGAAGAAAAAAAAACATAAAGAGAAGTAAAAATATTATTCAGAAATAAATAAAAAATGATGACAATAATTTTTTTGTATAAATAAAAATTTCAACACAATAATTTCTTAATTTAAAAAAATAAAATAAAAATTGAACCACAGCCAACCTCCCACCACCTTCTATTAATCCATGGAAGTGAAACCAAACCTATGACATATACTTCTGCTTCATAAGTACTACTATCAAGCACAACACAACAAATTGAACTCAATCACTTCGACTTAGAATAATCTAGGAACAAAATCTAAGACATAAATAATCTACTACAAAAATTATTCATTATCCAAAACAAAAATAAAAACCAGATGACGACGATGCTTCAATTACAAGTCAAAACCCTCATCTACAGACCACAAAAACCGACCCCGACCCCACAACCAAACAAACAAACCCTAAACATCACTCACTCCACCCACCTCCAAAACACCAAATCAAACCCCACCCATTTCGTCTCTCCGGATACCCATCGCGATGTTCAGGGACGTGTCGAGCTGCAACACCTACAACTACGGCGACGCGCTGTACTGGGACGCTCGTTACGTTCAGGAAGCTGGGTCCTTTGACTGGTACCAGCGCTACTCTGCTCTTCGTCCCTTTGTGAGGAAGTATATACCCAGTTCCTCTCGTGTTCTTATGGTCGGCTGTGGCAATGCTCGTGAGTGTTGTTTTTTGATCTGTTTGGTGTTGGATTGAGTGGGATGGGTATTTGAAGTTTTGAAGTTGGGTGTGGTGTTGTAAGTTGTGTTTTGTATTGGTTTTGGTTAGTGTGGTTGAATGATTGGGAATTGAGTGTGTGATTTGGATGGAAGTAGTGAGGTTTTGATGTTTGTTTGTTGAATTTGAATCGTTTTGTGTGGTTTGTTGACTCAGTTGGATTGAAATGCTAGTTTGGAACCTGTGGTTGTTGATTTGATCTGCTGATAAGTGAATTTGTGATGGTTTTTAGTTATGTCCTAAGTGATAATTTCAGTGATATCTTTTGAAGTTATTATTTGTATTGATTTGGTGGACTTTGCTTGAATAATAAATAGATTTGAGTAATGCAAAGTTTTGATCTTTATTCTTGAATGTGAATCTTGTTCTGTGGTTTGGTTGTTTTAATTGGTGTATGGTTGTTTGTGCATTTGAATTGTGTTGATGTGATTATTGATTGGATATTGGTATGGTTTGTAGTTATGTTTTGAAGTTATTAGTCTGTCGTATTGATTTGGTAACACTGGTTGCATAAGTGATTTGATAGTGTGATAAGATTTTGTGATGTGGATGTGAGTAGTAGGAAGTTTTGATCTTTGTTTCTTGAATTTGAATATTTTTCTGTGGTGTTCTGTGACCTGTTGGAGTGGTGTTATTTGTGCATTTGAATTGAGTACCTGCGGTTGTTGATTTGGATCTTCTGGTGGGTGTTTTATGATGTTTTGTAGTTATGTCAGAAGACATGGTCAAGGATGGGTACGGCGAAATTATGAACATTGACATTTCCTCGGTAGCGATAGAGATGATGAGAAGAAAATACGCAGATGTTCCTCAGTTGAAATGTATCCTGTGATTTGTTGAAGAAATATGAGTTTTCCACTTTTTTCTTTAGAATTGATTCGTTAATTGTTTTAGTTACGGTTTCCTTACAAATCTTAATAGATATGAAAATGGATGTTAGAGACATGAGCTACTTTCCTGATGATTCTTTTGATAGTGTCATAGATAAAGGTATGTTGGCGCTTCATAGTATGATTTCATGTTAGTTCATTATATGTTGACAATGCTCTGTTGTTGGTGCTGAATCTACTCTTATGGCTCGCGGATCCACAATATAGGAACTCTTGATTCGTTGATGGTATGATGAATGTCCATACATTCTCATGATTTTTTCTTCTGCTTAGATATATTATTATCTTTTCATTCCATAACCATGTTGATGTTATTGATTCTATTTTCTGCTTATTGATTTGATATAGTGTGGCGCCGAAGCCCCTGTTAGTGCTACTCAAATGCTTGGCGAAGTGAGCAGGTTAGATACTTCTATTACTAAATCTTCAATTATTGTTAATCTTGAATAGTCTTAAACACCTAGATTTCGATTCTCTTTTTCTCATGAGCTTAGAATAAGATCAACTCGCGTAGATGCAGCTCTATGCGTCCTCTGATGTGGAAGCTGTTGATTTCGAATATTTATCTATATATATGCATGCGCATTTATATTTATCGCTAATTGTTTTCCTTGTAGGCTGCTTAAACCAGGAGGGACCTATATGTTGGTAACCATATTCTCCAAGATTAACCATTATGAATAAATGTTTTGATAACCATTTATATCAGATAAATGATGCATTACTTCTTTGTTGTATACACAGATAACTTATGGAGATCCTAAAGTAAGGATGGTTCATCTGAACCGACCAGTATACTGTTGGAAAGTCGAATTGTACATAATACGTAAGTATCATCTGAAACGACCCACCTTACCTTTGCTGCAAATCATTGAGTTTATGTTTCTCATCCCTATTGTCATTCCTCTACAGCCAGACCAGGGTTCGAAAGACCAGGAAATGGAAGCACTTCCATGATATCATCACGTCTGGAACCCATTCGGCTCGCAGAGGATGGTTTACTTCCATCAGATTTTGTAATGGAAGATCCAGATTCACACTTTATTTACATATGTAAGAAAACAAACGACCCTGATCTAATTAATGTACCTCCATATCCATTGTCAGTTGATATCTTATAGAAAACATAGTTCATGTCCAACCAAATAGCAGTTTCTGCTTCTGTTGTATCTGTCCTCATATGTACAACTAGGAATAGACTTTAGGCAAATTCTTATAAGAGTGTTGTAACATTAGAGAGCATTGTATTGTTGTTGCTTGTCAATGTTTGGTCTGATAAATAAAACCTGAAATAAATATAGTTTTTATTTCTCTATGATAGTTTTAAGTTTGGTTTCTTTTAGCGAGTTTATGGATCATTATTCAAATAAGGGTTTATTGAACCAAAACATCAAAAACATGTTCTTACACATCACATAAATATATGAGAAGTGACAATATTGAATTACTAAATCAATTGAAAAAAGTGTAAGACCATGAAGCAGACCTTCAACAATCTAAGTAGCTTCAAAACAAATAGAAACACTAACCGGGTAGTGAGCAACATCAAGAGGAGTTTCATGGCTTCAATTGATTATCCTTCTTCCTTCAGAATTAGAGAAAACAGCACATAAAAATGGTTGCAATGAGGGAATTTTAAGTCTGAAAACTTATTGTATCACTGAAATGGTTGAAAATGTTTACAGTCTGTATCTGAATGTACATTTACTAAGGAAAGAAAATTGTCAGATCTTAATTGATATTAGAGAATAATTGGATTTTTTTTTTTATAAATGCAAACCTGCCACATTAATGTACAGGTTTGAAAGTTAAACTCTTCTGAGACTAAAATTTATAACAAGTGAGTTGATTAGACAATTGTAGTATGGTTTTGAATCAGTGTTGATTTCTGGTAAACTAGTATTTCTTTTGAAGAAAGAACAAAATAGCTTGACCATGCTGCTTTTCCAAAACCACCACTAATAATTGATTTCTGATGAGAAAACAACAATTTGATATGAGCATTGTACATCAACATATATTAATGTCACATATGAGTGAATAGGCACCATAGCCTGAGAGCCATTTGCAGAACCTGTCCCATCTGTAACCATGGCATCATCAGCATCCTCAAGCACAGACATTGAGCCTTCATCAGTTTCTCCAACAAATGTAGAGTCATGCACAAGCACTGAGCCTGAACCAGAATCTTCAACTAATGGAGAAGAAAACTTTGGTGAGCTTTGGGAACCAATTTATATGAACTATGCTGTCAATTTTTACTGCTTAAGATGATTTTAGTATTAGTATTGAAATTGAATTCTAGGATAGTTTAAGTGCTGACTTCTTCTGCAAGTTTTGTGTGGTTATACAACAACACTGACTTGAATCAATACCAGAACTGACAGAATTAATTTGACATTTTTGTTATTGATACACTGTTACTATATAACGTGATTTTTGAGCTTGAAAATCTTCTTCTGTATTGATGTTTAACATGTTTTAAGATCATTTTCGAACAGATAATGTGAACATGGTGTTGGAAAAGGTTTCAAGGGATAATCTGGAGGTTGAGCTTGGAATAGTTTCAACTGATGCCTTGGACATTGAATCTGGAATGGTTCCTGGACTACAAAGCCAGTGGTGGATGATCCTGCGACTCGCATTCCAGAGCTTAGGCGTGGTGTATGGGGATCTTGGCACATCACCACTCTATGTGTTGCCAAGCACATTTCAGAACGGCATAAAAGACATTGATGACATTGTAGGTGTAGTTTCCATTATTTTCTACACCATTACATTGATTCCTTTGATCAATTATGTCTTCATTGTCTTACACGCTACTGATAATGGAAATGGTAAGTAATCAACATTTCAGAAACCTTCATTTTTCTTTGAATTTCTGGTCTTTTTTCGATGATGAAGTTGTAACGCTTTTCAGGTGGAACATTTGCTCTGTACTCGCTGATATGCCGGCATGCTAAGGTAGGAATGCTACCAAATCAACAAGCACATGACTTTTCTGTGTCCAAGCCTGGAAATGATAGTTCTGATAAGAGAGCAGCTGAATTGAAGTCCATACTTGAGAAGAATAAATGGATTCAGATTATTCTGGTTTTGTTTGTTTTTTAGGTACTTCTATGGTTATTGGGGATGGGATCCTCACTCCTTGCATCTCAGGTAATGTGAAAATGAAATTCTTTCGCATGTTTATGTTCCTAAACTTCCTATGCTTGTCTTACTAATTTTTCCGGCGTCGACAGTTTTATCTGCGGTGGCTGGAATCAGGCTATCTACTTCTTCATTATCAGAAGGTACCTAATCGAATACTATTGTTGAAACTCTATTAACAGTCTTGTGTGAGCCTAGAAACCATCTTTGTTTAGCTGTTGTGTACATGTTATTCACTTCATTACTGGTGGAGTATATAGAAAAATCTTAGGTTTCAGAAGTTTGTATGTATATATTTTGGTCGGTTAATGAATTGAATGTATGATGCAGATGAGATCATGTGGATTTCAGTTGCTGTCTTGGTATGCTTGTTTGCATATCAGAGAGCTGGAACTGCAATAGTTGGATACACATTTGCGCCAATCATGTGTTTGTGGTTTGTGATGATAGCTGGGATCGGCATCTATGACATTGTTATATATTATCCTATGGTGATAAAAGCCGTAAATCCCATCTACATTCTGAGTTATTTCAGAAGAAATGGTAAAGATGCTTGGATATCTCTAGCTGGCACAGTCTTATCCATAACTGGTACTTATTTATTTGTTATTCCATTGCCTGATTTCAGTTTCAATGATTGCTAACTGGTCAATTGATGTGTAAAAAGGCGCCGAAGCATTGTTTGCTGCCGTTGGTCACTTTAGTATACCAGCAGTACAATTATGCACATGTGCTGTTGTGTATCCAGCCATAGTATTGCAGTATTTCGGACAAGCTGCAGTTCTCCATCTGCATCCGGAATTCGCCACTGATGCATTTTACAAGTCTGTTCCAGGTGATCAGTTCTAATTCATTCATGCACTGATTACATTATGATGTTTTACCTGTACATTATGATTAACAAGCTTGTTTGATCAGGTCCCCTATACTGGCCAATGTTTGTAGTGTCTGTGATGGCGGCGGTCATAGCAAGCCAAGCATTGATTTCAGCTGCATTTTCTATAGTACATCAGTTGGTTACCATGGGATGCTTCCCTCAAGTTAGAGTGGTACATACATCCACTAAGAATGAGGGACAAGTCTATCTTCCGAAGATCAACTTTCTTCTGATGCTTGCTTGTGTGGGAGTCACACTCGGATTCAAAACCGCAGAAAACTTGGGAAATGCATATGGTAATCTATCACCAGCTCTTAATTCTTGACTTTGATGCAACTGAAACGTTAATGATTGCATGATTGCAGGAAGCGCGGTGGTGTTTGTTATTAATTTGACAACAGTCTTTATGGTGCTGGTCATGATTTTGATATGGAGAACCAATCTGTGGTTGGTAGTTTCCTATGTATTCACCATAGGATTGGTTCAGTTCGTGTACTTGACAGCGGTAATGTCTAAGTTCACTGAAGGTGGATATGTGCCCAGTGTGTTCTCCTTCTTTCTTGTTACTGTCATGTATGCCTGGAATCAAGTAATGTCATACTTATTATTGTGAGATATATAGTCTAAAATGTATTTGGTGGATTAGGAAATGTAGTTGGTTGTATGAGAATGGATACTATAGTGTGGGCATTGTACATCTATTATTAGGCATATCAATGAAATGGTCTGGTTGTGTTTTTAGCTTGAATGCTGGACATGTTTCTGCTAAAATCCAACTATTGCTGTCAGAGTTTTTTGAATTATTGAGTGTTCTGTTGATTCTGTTTCTACAGTGAGTGTATAAACTCTGATATGCTTTGGAAGCCCTTCAGGCTCATAAGTGTAAAGATTTATGTTATAAGTTGAATAATAGTTCAACTTTCAGGTAAACGCATAATGCGTTTTCATGCTGTCCAGAGCTTTTATAAAAGTAGTGAAAGTGATTTCGAGGGTGAAAAATAAAAATACCCAAAAACAATATAAAATATAAAACAGATCATAGGCCCGTAAAATAAAACTCGCGCGGGCGGGAGTGAGACCCGACGACGTATCAGAGAGGAAATGAGTGACGGCGCCGATATGGAGTCGACTCGAAGTCCAGGCGACGGAGATAATCAGTCTCCGTCGGTGAAGTTGAGAATGCAGCGTCTCCAGTTCAAGCAAGTGCTCTTAAGCCACTATAATAGCTGATGGTAAGCTTCTGGATTAGGTTTAAGCATATCGATTTCTTTTGTTTCGATTCCGTTTCTTCGTTAATGCCTCTGCTGAAATTTGTTTAGAATTATAGATGTTAGTCAGTTTCCTAGCTTCATAGTTAATTCTCGAGTTGAGCTTTTTTTTAGATTGTTTACAGTGTGCGTTTGTATGTTGAAGCTTTATAAAGAGTATATTATTCATCGCTTCTGGATATAAATATATATAAAATAAGAACTGAACATATTATTTTCTACAGGAACCCAAGGTAAAATATCAGCAGAGTTGTGGGAATGAAGAGTTTTCAAGCAAGGCTGGAAGTGTTCAACCACCATAAGAGCTAAGGTAACCTCTTTTCAAATCTGGATTATGTTTAAGCATTTCAAGCACTTTTGTTTCGATGATTATTATTATTCTTTTGGTTAAGAATAAAAAATTCATGGATTTGACTGATATTTTGTTCTATGCCTCTTAACGTGTAGATATGGAAGTATGAAGCAAACTTAAAGACAAATTTGAATATATATAAAATTGAACATTTTACTTTGTCAATTGAAAGGAACTATTTCTTTTTCAATGTATAGTATTCATTTTCCAACCCTGCATTCGTTGATTATTGTCACGCGGAGTTAACCAAACTCTTTCCAGGGCAACCTAGAAAGAAGTCTTACCTTTCAACCGGATTTCTTCATTTTCCAGGATTCATTTTGTCACTTTGAAGGAAATCATGTCTTTTGTTGGGGAATCCATTCTATCTTCTGCTATTAAAGTGCTGTTTGAGAAGTTGGCTTCTACCAATCTGCTGCACTTTGCAAGACGAAAGCAGATCCAAGCTGACCTGGAGAAGTGGGAGAAAACTTTGATGAAGATTGAAGCAGTGCTGGCTGATGCAGAGGGGAAACAGATGACTAACAAACTGGTCAAGATCTGGCTTGGTGAGCTGAAGGATCTAGCTTTTGATGTGGAGGACATACTGGATGAGTTTGCAGCTGAAGCTCAGCGAAGGATGCTGGTCAATGAAAGCGGGTTCCGTAAGTTACTTCCTGTTTATTTAACTGGTTTGAGTCCTAAATCTCTTAAGATCAACTTCCGAATGGCGTCTAAAATAAAGGAGATGAATAGTAGATTACAAAAGATAGTAGAGGAGAAAGAAGCTTTTAATTTGAATGACAGTTCAAGTGCTAGCACCTACCGAGCCCGTCATCAAAGAGATCTCACAACATCACTGCCTGAGCCTCGGATTTATGGCAGAGATGAAGATAAAGAGGCAATAATTAAGCATATACTGGAGGAAGGCGAGGCTGAATCCAAATTCTCTGTCATTTCAATTGAAGGCATGGGAGGACTGGGCAAGACCACTTTAGCCCAGCTTGTCTACAATGATCCTCGAGTGGAAGCTCACTTTGATGTCAGATCTTGGACTTGTGTTTCTGATGATTTTAATCTTCAACGTCTTACAAAGTCCATTCTACGGTGGGTTGCTCCTCATGAGACTTGTGATATCAATGATCTAGATTCAGCTCAGCTGGAAGTCAAATTGAGGGATAATCTGTTTGGAAAGAAGTTTTTGGTTGTTTTGGATGATGTATGGGAGGAGGATTATAAGAAATGGACCGAGCTGTGCAAACCATTTGAAGCTGCTTTGTCTGGAAGCAAGATTTTAGTCACAACTCGAAATAACTCTGTCTCTAAGATGATCGGTGCTGCTCTTCCACCCTATTTACTGAATGAATTATCCCATGATGACTGTTTGTCAATGTTTGCTTTCCACTCTCTGGGGAAAATGAATTTTGATGAGCATCAACACTTGAAGCAAATTGGTGAGAAGATAGTAAAACGCTGCAAAGGTTTGCCTTTGGCAGCAAAAGTACTTGGAGGACTTCTCCGTGGTGAGACTGGTTCCAAGCAGTGGAATGAAGTACTAAAGAGCAACCTGTGGAATTCATCAGAAGATGAAAAAGATGGAATACTTCCAGCGCTACGAGTGAGTTACTATTATCTTCCTTCTCATTTAAAGCGGTGCTTTGCATATTGTTCTATATTTCCAAAAGACTACGAATTTGACAGAGAGGAATTGATATTATTATGGATGGCTGAAGGTTTCTTAGAAACTGAAAGTCCAGGAATGTTGAGAGAAGAACTAGGGGAAGACTATTTCCATGACCTACACTCAAGGTCACTGTTCAAGCCAGTAAGCTATGGGTTTAAAAGTAGGTTTTCAATGCATGACCTTATCAATGATCTTGCTCAGTGGGCTTTAAAAGATGCATGCTTAAGGATTGACAACCTTCAAGAGGGTGAAAAGCAAATGAAACAAACTACCCATATCCATTATTTCTCTCAAATGAATTTTGAATCACAACTTGTTCATATCCCAGATTTTATTTCCTCCAAAGCGACCAAAAAAAGCTTACGAACATTCATATCCTTATCATTGCCCTCAGAGCCGCAAATGGAAGTTTGCTTTCCTTTTGCCTTGCTTCAACTGCAGTTTTTGAAGGTTTTGACATTGGCTGGATATCCTATTTCTGAGTTACCCGAAGAAATTGAGAATTTGAAACTTCTACGATACATGGACCTTTCTTTCACCCATATAAAGTTTTTACCAGCCTCAATTAATAGACTTTACCATTTGGAGGTACTGTTGTTGAAGTTTTGTTCTCATTTGGAAGGATTGTGTCCTGATATGGGAAACCTGATCAAGTTGCAACATCTTTGTATTGAACATGCTTTTCATTTGAGGTTAGAAAATGTGCCCTTGAGGATCGGTCGATTGACTTTTCCAAAGACGGATGGAGGGAGTCTCACGCATCTAGAATTTAAATGGAGTTTGAACTGTGATGTTTCAAGCAAGAAACTTGGTCACAAGCTTTTAAGTCTTGAAATCAAGGGCAATGGCTTTGTAGGGTATCGAACATGGCTTCGTGACATTTCCTCAAGCTTAGTGAGTCTGAAAATTGAATACTGCTGGTCGCTGCCGTCTCTGGGACAACTACCTTCACTCAAGGAATTAGTAATTAGCCGTGTATCTGGAGTAAAAGGCTTGGAATCAGATTTTTATGGTCCTAAAAACTCAAAGCCGTTTCAGTCATTGGAGCAACTTTTCATTGCAGAGTGGGGTAACTGGACAGAATGGATACCTTACGATTCTGGTAATGATGTCGTAGCATTTCCTCGTCTGCGGAACCTTTCGATTTATAATTGTAGGAATTTGCAAGGAATGCCAGATAATTTTCCTTCATTGGAAAGTCTTCGGATTCACGGATGTTCAAATTAGTACTCATGATTCCAAATTTTCCAGAGCACTGCTACGTATCGAATTCATAATGCAATGCAGGGGTGGAGTGAGAAGGTATCAAAGCTTTTGTCCGAATCTCCATGTCATTTCTGGTATTTCAAAGCTGATGTTTCTAGCGGAAGGATTGCCGACATGTCCTTAGAAGTAAGGAAACTGAATAGCTTATATTAATAGTGTGTGTTACTCATTTTCCGTGAAACATAGCTTATGTTAAAAGTTAATGAAATTATAACTAGTGTGAGTACATTTGAAGCCATGCGAAGAACATAGTATTATTTATTACTTTTCTGGAGTATTATTTAAGAAAGACGAAAAAATAAAAAAGGTTGTTAATGTGGTCCGAGGTAAACTAGAAGATGTGAACTAAAGATTGGGCACTACAGAAAGGGGAAATCGGTATTTATAACCTCGCAAAACTGAGGAAGATGAAAAACAGATGCTTAATTAGCACTGTGAAATGGGTTGTCCGGCCCTGCCCGTACCCGTGCGGGTACGGGCTATATGCGGGCACAGGCCTATAAAAGCCCACTTTTTAGTGGGTATCATTTTGATGCCCGTCCGGACGGGCTTGCGGGCAGGTACGGATATGCCCGTATTTTTTTCGATTGATGACTTTGGTAATTTATGAGATTTATGAATGAATTTTCGCACAATAGATTATGTACATTTTTTTTATAAGTTAGTACAAATTTGATATTTTTATTAGTAAAATTAATTCAAAACATGCCCTTGACATTAGTTTAATCAACTCTTTACCTTTTCATTTCACGGCTAAGTGATTTAATTATATAGAATATCTGAAGTTGATTGTGTTGTGTCGAAAACACCGTAAGGATATTGGAATAGAACATGAAGTAAAAGATCTTTAAAACAAGTTTAAAGCTACCAACAACTCATTTCATAGAAAACAAGATCCCATTAAACAAATAATTAACTATACAAGTAGAGTAAACTCATTAAGTTGCACAAATATACTAATGTATTTCAAAATGCTCAAAAAAACAAACACATAATATTATAAATAAAGATTTCATCTCCAAAATAAAAAACATTGAAAATTAAAGTAGTTATCAACACACAAACAGAGATAAAAATAAGATATAAATTAAATTTTAGAGCATGTATATTTAAATGCGGGCATGCCCGCGGGTAGCTCATGCCCGGCTCGTGCGGGTACGGGCCCAAACGGGCCAAGCCTCAAAAACCCACACTCTAAACGATCTTTTAATTTATATGCCCGTGTCCGCAAAAAATGCAGGCGGGCACGGGTACCCGCGGGCATTAAGCCCATTTTGACAGTGTTATGCTTAATTCAAGTTAAATACATTAAAAACGAAGCTCAGCGTTCAGTTGGTATAGGTATATAGGTTGGTAAAGCATGTGGTTCTGGTATCCCTATAAAAGTCTGGAAGAGTTTTGGAGAGTCTAGAGTTATTTGGTTCTGGTATCCCTATAAAGGTCTGGAAGAGTTTTGGAGAGTCCGGAGTTATTTGGTTAACAAAACTTTTTAATGTTATATTGAAATGAGTGCCTAATGCATGGAGAAAAAGTACTCTAGTATCGATATATAATGACGAAGAAGACATTTAAAATTGTACGAACTATAGGAGAATTAAACTCATGAGTCATACAATGAAATTATGGAAAATAGTGATACAACATAAGTTGAAGATGACTACAAATGTATCAGAGAACCAATCTGGTTTTATGTTAGGGAGATTTATTATGGAAGTCATTTATCTCTTGAGAAGATTAACGGAATTGTACCAAGAGAAGAAAAAAGATCTCCACATGGTATTTATTAACTTGGAGAAGGCATATAATCGGGTATCAAGAGAGAAGTATTATGAGAGGTCTTGAAGATTAAAAGATTCCATGTGTTTCAATCACATTAATAGATTTAAGTGATGCTACAATTTTCAGAGGTCTACTATCTCCCAGGCGAATCGAACTTGTAATTAGACACTCTTCCACTTGTTGATTTGGAATCATCCTCACCTTATCTTGTCGACATATGGGTGAATAGAGAGCAAATGTCCTCCTGGAAAACATTCAAACCTATTAGAAGTAAAAACATCACAATTCTGAAACTAACTAATGTTTTCAGATATTGAATGCTCACACCATCCTGGAATGTTCCTGGTAACACATAGACTGGCGATGTGCCTAGATCTCCATACACAACTCCCAAGCTCTGGAATGCAAGTTGCAGAATCATAGACCAATTCAGTTCCTACAAAACATTACACAACATAGTTATCAGAATTTCCTGAAATCGTCAGATATGATATACCCACCTACACAACCATCCATTTTGCAAAATGTAGTTATCAGAATTTCTTGCAATCATCCAATCTACACACAGAACCTCCCATGTCGAGAAATGGGTTATCAAGAGTATCTTGATTTCATCTTATCTACAAACAGAACCACCAATATTGAAAATTTAGTCATCAGAAAACCCTGAAACCATCCAATCTACACACAAAAACCACCATAATTGGAAAACTGAGCAATCAGAATATCCTGAAACCATCAAATCTACACACGAAAATCTCAGCTTGATGGAAAATCCTTGAACCATCTAATCTACCTAAAGATAAACCCACCAAAATTGAAAAACTAAGTTATCAGAATATAAAAATTATCCAATCTACACATAGAACCACCAATGTTGAGAAAACTCAGTCATCAGAAAATCCTGAAATCATTTCATCTGCTTACAATCACTAATATTGAAAGGCTCAATCATTTCTACTAGAATGCCAGTGAGTGTATAAACACAGGTAATCCCTTCAGCTGTAATATCCGGCTAGCCCACAGCTTTAGCTCTCTACTACTAGCTAGGCTATTTTAACTGTGACTACTAGTAGTCACGGTTAAATACCCCGCAGCTTTAGCTCTCTACTATTAGCTACGCTATCTTAACAGTGACCGTGGGTAATCACGGTTGGGATAGCCTCGCTATCTTAACAGTGACTGCCGGTAATCACGGTTGGGATAGCCTAGATACAATAATAGAGACCTAATTGTCGGACCGGACCATCAAGGCTATTACATCTAAAGAGTTATGATATTTATATTTGCCCTTGGAGCTCAAATGAAATAGTTGAGCCCTTCAATCAACGCATAATGATCTTCAGACTTTTATCAGAAAAGTAGTAAAAAAACACATACTAGAAAAGAAACATAAAAATTTCTTCATCATTATCAGAAAAGTAAAAACATCCTGGTACATAAGTTTCCTGACACAATTCACCTGAACATAGGAATCTGAACTATCTTCTAAAGCTCATACATCATTCCAACCTTCAACATCCTCTTATGCGGAATATAATCGAACGTTTTATCATACTGTCTAACATTCCTCTTCAGGAAACTGTAAATGTAATTTATCATCAACCTCGGAATGAAACCAGCCCCTTCTGCTGCAACCACCTCGCTTTCGCCTATAAAATGTACCACACCAGCTTCCCAAGCCTTTTCCACAACTTCAACCTCTTCCTCCACAGACTGTACACTCTTCACTTCCTGAATCTCCTCCTCCTGATCAGAACCATCACTATCTCCTTCAGGTTTTGCCTCATTTTTCGGTATTTGCACAGGCTTAGTCCCCCAAGAATAGTCCCTTATAAACTGTTTCAGTCTTTCGACTAGCATTGTTTCAAGATCTCTTTCTGCTGCCTTTTCGTCATTGTATCCATATCTTGCTACACATCTGAAGATACTCAACTCCTTTGGCTCCACTCTTCGGAAAACGAATCTTTCTTCCAATGGAACTGTACTGATAGGAAGAGATTTGATGGAGACAAACACCATAACTGAGTTTAAGGCAGGTACATTGGTCACATACTGTTTGAAAATCGGAGGAATGCCTTGAACAAGCTCGGAATAGAACATGGCAAGTCCTGGAATTCGACATAAACTTGGATCCGAAGCAATTGCCTTCAGACTATGATTCGAAACCTTGTTTTCAAGCTCATAGTAGTATTTTCTTTTGTACACTTCGTTCCAAACATACATTATGGTTACCAGAATGAATGAGAACGCTATTGGCAAGAATCCGCCTTGTTCGAACTTGTACATAACTGCAGTCAGATAGATGAAATGAACAGATCCGATTGTCAGGACGTATAAAGCTACCAGGAACAAGTTTGTTTTCCAGATTAGGATCATGACTAGAACTAATAGAAGTGTTGTCAGATTAATGACAAACACAACAGCACTTCCTGTAAGCAAAACAATCACATTGTCAAGTTTGATTTTGATTTATTTGCATGCGAAACGGAAAAATGAAAGGTGTTTGATGTATATTACCATATGCATTGCCCATCTTTTCTGTTGTTTTGAATCCGAGAGTGACTCCTACACAAGCAAGCATGAGCAGGAAATTGATTTCAGGAATGAAGACTTGTCCTTCGTACTTAGCAGATGTATGTACTACTTTAACTCTAGGGAAACATCCCATGGCAACGGATTGTTGTATTACAGAAAATGCGGCCGAGATCAAAGCTTGACTTGCTATGACTGCTGCCATCACGGCCACCACAAACATTGGCCAATACATAGGACCTGATCAACCAAGCTTGTTAATCATAACGTATATGTGTACATGCTAAACATCATAATTGAATGTAATCAAGGTGTGCATGTGTGTTAAATTTAGTTATTATCACCTGGAACAGACTTGTAAAACGCGTCGCTAGCATATTCAGGATGCTGATGAAGCACTGCAGCTTGTCCAAAATATTGTAACACTATAGCAGGATAGACAACAAAGCAGGTGCATATTCTTACTGATGGGACACTAAAATGACCGACTGCTGCAAACAATGCTTCCGCGCCTTTTACACATCAAAGCATCATCAGTTACCAAACAATAAGGTATAACATTCATTGAAAGATCAGAAATAGAGAAAGCTAAGTACCAGTTATAGACAGAACAGTGCCACCAAGAGAGATCCAAGCATGTTTCGCATTTCGTTTGAAATAACTAACGATATACATAGGATTCACAGCTTTGATCACCTTAGGGTAATATTTAACAATGTCATAGAAACCAATCCCAGCTATCATCACAAACCACAGGCACATAATCGGCGCGAATGTATATCCAACAACAGCAGTTCCAGCTTTCTGAAATGTGAATAAACCTACCAATATCGCAACTGATATCCACATGATCTTCTCTGTAATCACAGTCACAAATCACAATGAATAACAGAATGCGATCCGATAAGATAAAAGAAGGTACATTTACCTTCTGTCAATGTATCTGTAGCCTGTTTGAGACCATCCACTGCAGATAACACAGATATGCAAGGTGTAAGTATTCCATCTCCAATAACCATGGAAGTACCCAACAGAGCGGCCAAAAGCAGAAAAATCTTCGTGTATTCGCTCTTCTCAAGAATGGACTTAAGTGCAGCTGCTCTTCTATGAGATCTACTGTCTCCAGGCGAATCGAGTTTGTAATTAGACACATTGCTGTCTTCCACTTGTTGATTTGGAATCATTGCCACCTTAGCATGTCGACATATGAGCGAATAGAGAGCAAATGTCCCACCTGAAAAACATTGTAAACATATTAGAAGTAAAAACATCACAATTCTGAAACTTTAGCAATGTTTTCGGATACTGAATGCTCACCATCTCCTTTATCAGTAGCGCGTAAGACAATGAAGACGTAATTGATGAGAGGAATCAATGTAATGGTGTAGAAGATTATAGAAACCACTCCCATTACATCATCAATGTCTTTGACACCCTCCTGGAATGTTCCTGGTAACACGTAGAGCGGCGATGTGCCTAGATCTCCATACACAACTCCCAAGCTCTGGAATGCGAGTTGCAGGATTATAGACCAATTCAGAACCTGGAAAACATTACACAATATAGTCATCAGAATTTCCTGAATCCATCAGATATGATATTCCCACCTACATTACCACCCATTTTGTAAAATTTAGTTATCAGAATATCCTGAAATCATCCAATCTACACATTTAACCACCTATTTCGAAAAACTTAGTTATTAGAGTATCTTGAATCGACAGTTCTACAAACTGAACCATCAATATTGAAAATTAAGTCATCAGAAAACCCTGAAACCATCCAATCTACACACAAAAACCACCAATATTTGAAAACTCAGCGATTAGAAAATCCTGAAATCATCCAATCTACACAAACAACCAAATGGAAAATCTCAGCAAGTCAGAAAATCCTGTAACCATCCAATCTACCAATGAAAAACCGCAAAAATTGAAAAACTGAGTCATCAGAATATTAAAAATCATCAAACCACCAATATCAGTTATCAAAAAGTCCTGAAACCATCATTCACCACACAAAACCACCAATATTGAAAATAAAAAATAAAAAATCATCAAAATATCCTCAAATCATCCCATCTATCAAGAAAACCACCAATACTGAAAAACTTATCTAACAGACCATCCTGAAACCATCCAATCTACACTAACACAGTTATCAGAATATCCTGAAAAACCATCCATTCAACACACAAAACCACCAACATAGAAAAAACTCAGATATCAGAAAATCCTGAAACCATTCAATCTATCAAATTCACATTACCTTGGACCGTTCTCCTTGACTTCCAGGAACAATGCCGGATTCAACATCCAAAGAATCTTTCCTGTTCAACACTTTTCCTGGAACCACTTCAGAAATCACATCATTGCTACTCATTCTCCAGAAAAACCACCAAACACTCACTCTAACTAGTCACACAATCTCTCTCAGTAGCTCATGAACTCAATCATATATATATATATATATATAGATATAGATAAATGAAAGCGTGTTGTAACCGCGTGTAATTAGTTAAGTTGAATTCTACTGGACTGGCTACCAAGTATATGAACATCAGTGTAAATCTGTAACCGGAGTTAATATCGGAATTGTCAAATGCATGTGTAGATATTTATCTGAGCTGTGTAATTAATCTCTGTAGATATTCATTGGTTTGGTGATTTATGATTGGGATACATAATTAATTTTTTTATATACTTTTTATGGGAAATTGTTTTTTCTTGCCAGTATGAATCATAAATGAGTATTAAAATTTATATTATTTATTTTAGTATGTATGATTTTTATAGAATTAATAGTTTTTCACTTTTTATTAAATTACTAACAAAGAAGTCAAACTTTTTTCTTATAAATATCCAAAAACTATCAAATAAAAAAAAAAAGAATGTAATCCGTCTACTTTGTTTTAAAATAAGTATTAAAAATTATAATGTAGTTTTCTTCCTTCTAAGTAATGCTGTAATGCTATATGTAGCAGTGACACGGTAAACTCCGCGCCTGCCCGTCCTTGACCGCAGTGATCGTGCTCGTGCGGTTATAGTTATATATTGTATGATCGTTAATATGGTCACCGTACTCGTGCGGTTATGATCATATATTGTATGATCATTAACTGTGTAATCGTGCTCGTGCGATTATAGTTATATATTATATGGTTTTTTGTTTGGTGATCGTGCTCGTGTGGTTACGGACGTCCGTAAATTTTTTACGTTCATTTGATCTCTGTCGCTCCGTATGCACACGTACTCATAAAAATATGTAATGTAAAAGTCTACAATTACACGTCATAGTTCGTATCCGCACGTGCTCGCAAAAGTCCGTAGCTACACGTTACAGTCACGGGTCACGGATTACTGCGGACCAAATTTTGACACTATTATATTTTTATTTTGATTCATATATATCTTCATATAAAGAATATTGATTTCATAATTTAAATTATATTTATCCAATTTTATCATTAAATATTTTTTAAAATTTAGATGATAAATGTATATTTTTATTTGAAATAACATATTTATATTGATATTTATAGTTTTATTTTGATAATAAATTTATATTAAAAATAAAAGTTTTTGAATTTTAATTTTTAAAAATTTAAACTTTTTATTAATTATACTAAAAGTCCAAATTAATCTATATAATTCCTTTCAATGGATAGGTATTAATCAATTAACTTAAAATATATTTTTTAGGGAATAATATATATATATATATTTAAAAAAATATTTATAACCTTTTCATATCATTCTAATCTAAAAATCAAATTGAGCAAAAATAAATAAATAAATAAATAAATAAAAGTTTTCTATATCACTCTAAACTAATTTTATAATACAAATACATTTAATAGTTTTAATATTATTTTTATTTCTTTAATAAACAATAAAAAGACTTAATTTGGTCAATTATTATATAAAATATTGATTTTAAATTAAATATTTAATAACTTTTTTAATATCTAATTTTATTAAAAACTTGATAATTTAAAAAATACATAAAAATGCTATAGAATGTCATTTCCAAAATTACCTTATTTATATTACGACAATAATCAAAACTATGATTCCATTCCTACAATTAAAATCTAAATAATAGTAATAATAAATTTTGAAAAACTTTAAATTTTAATTTGATATTGAAATTATTATTCAAAAACATAATATTTAAAAATATAGGTAATTTTATGTTAAACTTAAAGGATTTATTAAAATAAAAGGCTTAATTTTTATATTTGAATTAAACTTATACATAACCGCGAATAAATTGACTAAAATACCTTTGTAAATAAATAGGTATGCTATTGCATTAATGTATTAAAATCTCATTTCGAAATCATTACACATGTAACCCCACTCCATATATTAGGATGCGAGGTATGAACGCTACCAAAACCTTTTATTTGTTCAATTTTTTTTAGATAAAATTGGCTACTAAAATTTATATAGATATTTACCCTAAAATCTATAAATAAGTAATCATTTCGTATAAATATTTTGTAAGACAATTTCAGAAGTGTAAAATATATGTATATATTTAAAATTACACAATGATGTGGTAAAAATAAATTTCTCAAAACTATTCATGAGTTCGATATTAAAACAATGATGATATGATATACGAATAAAGACCCATAAAAAATCTCAGAATCCTTCCATTAAAATGATACATGGTTTATAGAATTTCAAAATAATACATAGCTATATAAGTGACTTATAATCATGAATAATTTCTATTATATGAAAAATCCTTGTGCTCCGCTCGATTTTATCTGTATCTGTACAAAATTTCCATTCCAGAAAGAGAAAAAGAATAAAAAGAACAACGAATGGGTGTTAGGCAACAATGTCTAGTTCCATGTCCCAAACACTCACACATAAATGCTATTTCTTTACTATAATACAATGCACACACATAATGGCATCTCTATTATGAGCATCTTTAAGCTCCCCTTACTTTAAAGAAGTCAAACACATACAACTCTCGTTACTCATATCATACCACACATAGATCGTAACACATATAGTTATAATCATATTACTCAAATCATCATATACACATAATGATCCATATATACACCATATAAACACTATATAGGTTAAATCCATTTAAGTTCGGTGAATTAGCCATTTTAATTCACAATTAGGTGAAAACATCACCTCATTAAATAAACCAAATCACACCATCACATATGCAACCAACATCCACCATTAGTTCATTTGACCCAACAAATTGAAAGTCACACACTTCACACGAATATTGAAACATATTGCAGTCGATTTAAGGATATCAAAACTTTAAAATTCAATTTGGACACTCGGTACCAAACAAGGATGGTTACTTTTTTCACAAGTAACATTTGGTCAACCTTGACAAAGTCCAAAGACAAACCATGGAAGTACCAAGCGAACCGTTAAAATAAGATAACCTACATTGATCGAAGTCAACCAAAGTCATCCCGGTTTACCATGGTCGATCGAGCATGATTCTGGTTACTAAGTTTGTAAACGATTCATTTAAGTACGAAAGTATGAAAATTTCATTTTGAAGATCATTAAAGAAGGTTTCTTGCATAACAAGCAAGGATTATTTTTTAAAATCCAAAATCATATTTGGTTAAGAACAATTTGAAAGAATTTTTTCAAACGTTGTTAGATCTCAAAACACCATTAAGGGGTTAAAAATATATTGGGAACAACTTAAAAGAATAAAATTTTCATGGGAAGATGCCTATAGTCATTTACCTTGTCATAAGAGATTTTACTTTTGAAAGTTCATTTATTTAAAAATTTGGTTATTTACAGAATAAATAAAACTCACGTGATATTTCACAAGGTCCAAGGTACATATATCAAATAACCTTTAAGTTGTAAAACTTGGTTTTCGAAAATTCAAAGGATTTCGTACACTCGGAGGAGATTGAAAATATTGAATATAAAATGATATATTTTCTGATTTTGAAAGATATGGTTAAATAGAGGACTTCAATACAAACTCGTAGCCGCAAATGATACCCAATTCGGAGTCCGAGCGAAGGAGAACAGAAGCTCGGAAGTTTACTGTTCAGACTTGGGTGTCTTGGAAAGCCTGACAAGGGTGCCAGTGTGTAAAAGCAGCTACGGTACCACTTTTTGCATCCTGGTCACTTACTAGGGCGCGGGACCAGTGCGTCTAATGTTCCAAGTGTTCAAAAATCATGTTTCTTTGAACTTTTACAAACCAAAAGTTTTATTTGAATTTACAATTCATTCCAAAAATAATTTATGGACTTATTAGGCATCTAAAACACTTAGAAATAACCTAGAATCAAAGCATTAAAACACCTTTGATTCAATATTCTTTTAGTTCCTAAACATCTCAAATCATTTCCAAAGCTTTTAGTAAAGGTTTGTAAATCCAATTTGAAAACTAAAGTTGACACAACCATATCAGAGACACTATAAATTCACATTTATTTGACATGAAGGGTCTGACTAAAGGGTTGGTTACTCGCACACATCCAAACAAAATCTCATAGGATCAAATTTTGTAGCATTGAACTTTAATATTCAAATGCAATATTTGTAAGGCATCATCAATTCAAATCTTACCAAGTTGAATCTTGAAACCATTTATTAGTCATAAAGCCACTTATTGTCATGTTATTCATTAGAAAATCATCTTCCTTTAAGCCCCTCATTTAATCACTTTTGAGTATAATTTTTAGCATGATTATTTACAAATCTTTCTCTAGTTTCTTATTTGAAACTAAATTTACCGAATATAGTTAGTGTTTACCAAGTTTAACATCGTCGGCCACTAGAACCATCCTTTTATATTTATTACCAAGTTTAGTTTGATTAACCACATTCATTCATATATCAATATAATCAACATCCTTAACCATTTTGTTATTATTCATGATTCGCATAATACCATCTAACATCATAATCAAGATTAAGGGTAAATTCAAGTTCAAACATAAATCAACCGATTTCAATGAACACAATACACTTATTTTAAGTTATTGCCCTTAATTCTAACTTTCTATAGTGAAAACAGGACGGTAGTGGGCCGAAATTCTGGTAAGATCTGAAGATCACATGTACGGTAAGTCCGAAAACTAAACGGTAAATTCAAAAGGATCGGGTTGATGCCATCGCATCCGGTAAGGACTGTCACCCCGAGTTATATAAGCGACACTTCAAGCCATAATTCACATTTTCATGTGTCAAAGTATACTTTTAAGTTTCCCTATGAATGCCAATACATTCAATTATGAGCAAGCTAGTCTAATGACATTCCTTTTATATGATTCAATACAAACTAAGCATTTTCCATTATTATCAAAACTCTTGTGGTGCAATTAACCCCTTAGAGGTAAATGCACACAATTCACCAATTTATGATTCAAGGCCACAAAGGCAACCACATATACATATTTGTACTTTCAAAATAACATATACATGTACCAATTTCTATGTTACATCATTTTATACATGTTCATATGGCTACAAGCATCTCATACACAATCATATGACAACAAATCAACCATTTCATATCAATTTCATCATATTTACGACCAAATATGCCCACGTAACTACAAGGTCAATTTTTCACATTTTGTTTCATACCAAGTGCATTATTATCCAGATTAATGCAACAACAACCATCAAACAATAACAATCATCATGTTGGGAATACGAACCTTGCATCCGTCGATCCCAAGCTAATAGCTCTCTTTGTGGAATCCAATGAGTTGCTAGACATCCTAAAATACATATACAACATACTACAAGTATGTATAAATACCACAACATCAATAATGCCATCCCAATATCATCATAAGACACAAACATCACTTAATCACCACATAACCACTCTATTACGGGCACTACAACAACTAATGAGATTAGGACTTGGTAATTGGTAAAGATCAACACAAACATCCTTATAATCATGCTAGGATCCCTACTACACCATTTCAAGCTTTAGAGCACAGAAATCATAATTTTTAAAGTTAAGTTTTTATGAAAAAACAACATTAGAGACACTAACAACCCTAGATAATCATTAGGGAACCTTAATAAACACTAATAAAGCTCAAAACACCATTTATTAGAAACATTATCATGCAATTCGAAAACCACCATTGTTGAGTTCAAGAGAGCTTACCATGAACATGGAAGAGAATAAGAAGCTTAAATGAACCCAAAATGACAATGGATGGAGTCTTAGAAGTTAATTGAAGCATTCAATGTGAAGAAATCAGATTGAAAAGTGAAAAGTTAGGATTTTGGATAGGAGAAGAGAGAAAAACGTGAGAGGAAGATGGAGAGGGAGAGATGAGTGTGGTGGAGTGTTGTTTGGGTGGTCGGGTTAAGTTGTATTGACACCTTTGATCGACTTGGATTTGGGTTGGGCCAAAATTGGGCACAATCCAATTCCAAGTCCAATTTCCACCGAAACTCCATTCCGACACTTCTATGCTTCTCTATAAATTTATTTCATATTTTTATTCAAAAACAACCTTTTGATTTAAAATTTTGAATTTTCCAGCTAAGAGAGACAAAATGGTCATTTTGATTTAAAAGCTCAAAATTTACATCTTTTGAAAATAACTTCGAAAACATATTTAATAAATTTGACTCTAAAACTACGAACATAGTGTCTCTAATTTGTTATTTGCCATTTTCGGTAATTAAATCTATTTTAGATTAAAATATACTATTTAAAAAATAAATCAAAATTGTGATCCTAAACATTATTCTTTAATTAAAATACCCCAAAATTTTTATAAAATATATTCCGTAATAAAAATCTATTTTGAGATTGAAATATTCATTTTCGAATTTAAATCTCAAATTTTAATTCTAATTTTAATTCTAAGTTTCAAATTTTTATTTAAAATTTCTAATTTCATTATTACCCTTACTAATATTTTCGAATTATTTCGACTTGGAATTTTAAAAATAAAACATAAAAAGTTACAAATGGGTTCAAATTTATTGGCCTGAAAGTTACAATACAACAAGGAAATAGTGAAGCCCGATTCTATTATCTTGGACAATTGTAATGAAGCCCGATACTTGTTTTCATCACTAGCCCAATATTTATTTAAGGCCATAGGCCTAATATATATCAATATTTTTTTTTCTTCTCCAAAAAGAAATCATTATGTTTATTTTTTAATGGTTTCATCCATATATATCATCACCACTAAAATTTTTCTCTATCATGAGATGGTAAAAAATAAATTAGAAAATCGATATAATTATTATAATTAATGAAATAATTAATTTAGAAAACTAATAAAATTGTGATCATCTCCACCAATCTGGTTTGGTTTCAAGTAATAGTTCTCACTCCAACCAAACTTAATTTGGTGGTTGGTCTAAATCTAAATCTAAATATAATATTATATTCACTAAAAATTTCATATTACTAAATCTGAAAAGTTAAAGAAAAACAAAAGGGTAAAAATAGAAAGAAAAGTCATTTATAGTCAAAAGCTGAAAATACTAGAAGATAAGCTAAAAAATAAATACACCCCACTAACCATTTGTCTAAAAATGGTAATATATCTCAACAAAATCTTCCCAAATCAGAAACTTCTTTATTCCACTAATCCTTATCTAATTTAGTCAAATCCACTTGCCAAATCTAGTAACTTGGTCAAATCACTACTTTTCCTATTTAAAAAAATAATTAAAAATTTGTAATTGGTTAGAGTATTTTGTAATATCAAATCAACTATTCAATCAATAAAATCAAACTAGGAACTCCTAGTTGGATAAATAGTCTAATCTTTCATAAATTAGTTCTAAGTAATATTTTTTAAAATATTATTAATTTTAAAATTATTAAAATATTATCTAATAGCTATTTAAGGGCCTGTTTGGGATAGCTTGTGTTTTTACCTTTTAACAGGAGAAGAGAAGTAGAAGTACTTTGGTAGAAATACCAATTGAAGTGCTTTCACTGAAAGTAATTTTTCTTTGTCTATAAACACTTCTGGATTTCTAACCAAATAGTACTTTTGAATCCAAAAACTGTAAAAGAATTTATCTAAACCATACTAAACAGGCTCTAAAACTGTTTTAACTACAAAGAGTATAAAAATATCTATAAGAACAGACATAATTATTATATTGATGATCGTAAAAATATAAATATACTAAAAGTTGAAATAGTATAAAATTTACGCTAATTTGTAGCTATATAGGCACGGTCAATATATTTGAAATCGTGAACGGATGATTACGAATATGCCCGTTTGACACCCCTGCATACCATAGACTATCTAAAATAAAAAGACTAAAATGCCCTCCACTAAACTATAGAGGGTAGAATGGTAAAAAGGTATCACCTTCCAAAATCTATCAAAGAATAAACAAAAACAACCTGTTAAAACCAACACAAATTTGAACTAGAAATGAAACTAGACTAAACTAAGAAGACCCCACATGGAACTAGATAGATAGATACATAGAATAGTGAGATACCTAAGAAGAGTCACAAAAAAGGCAAGTGGGGACCACAAGAAATGAGGGGACCTATCAGCATAATCAAACACTCCAAATGTGGCAAAAAGAAATCATAAACATCATGCAAAAAGCAAAAAAACCAAAACACCACAAAAAGCCAAAAACCCACCAACACAACACAACACAACACAACACATCACAAAAGCACAATTCTTCTCAATTCAACACAACACCACTCTACTAAAATAGAATTCATTTAAAACTCTCAACCAAGACTTGAAACCATGCAAAACACTTGCCATTTCAAGCTCTCAAAAAGAATCACAAAACTATCTCTTTATCTTCTCTAAATTTAGCCATTTTGTGCCAAAATTTTTTTAGATTTTTTTTTTTTCATTTCTGTTGTTTTTTGTTTTTGCCCTATTAATCAAAATCTTAAATAAAGCAAGCAATCAATCTCTTCTTCTTTCTAAACCCCCAAAACTTGTTTCTTCTTCTTCTTTGGTTTTCATTTGAAAGATTGTGTTGAAAAATTTGTTCTTTTTCTTATTCTGTGCTTTGTTTATTTGGTTGGTTTTGATCAATTGAAGAAGATGGGTAGAGGGAAGATAGAGATAAAGAGGATTGAAAATGCAAATAGTAGACAAGTTACATTTTCAAAAAGGAGAACTGGTTTGCTTAAAAAAGCTCAAGAATTGGCCATTTTGTGTGATGCAGAGGTTGCTGTTATCATCTTCTCTAATACTGGAAAGCTTTTTGAGTTTTCAAGTTCTGGGTATGTTTTTATGTTTATGTTTGTTTGTTTTTTGTGTTTGCATGTCTTTTTTGTCTCTTGGTTTTTCAAAAGTTTTGATCTTTCTTGTTAGGTTAGGTTTGGTTTGGGGTCCAGTGTTTTTTTTTTTTTTTTTTTTTTTTTTTAATATTAATTTTTTTATGTTGCATGTTGGTTTATGATTCTGGAATTGATTGCTTTTATGCTTCTGTACCTATTCTGTTTGTTTGATTTGGTTTTTATGTTATGAATATGTGAAAAAGTTTGAGTCTTTATCTTGTCTTTGATTTGTGTTCTGTTATGTTCTGTTCCATTGGAGATTTTAGATTGTGTTCTATTAGCTGAAATTTGAGATTTTACTGTTTGATAGCCCCAATTGATGAGTTCAAAATAATGAGTTTTGGTTAAGTTGAGTCCAATATGAAACTGTTCTATTGATTTGTGAGATTCTGCAACACATTGAACCTGATATATGATGTTGTGTTTTTGTAGAATGAAGCGAACTCTAACTAGATACAACAAGTGTTTGAATGTAACAGAATCTGATCTGACCGAAAACAGGTTTGAGGTACTATTTCGAAACACATACACACTTGTCTGGAATCATGTTTCAGTTCAGGATTTGATGTTGCTTGTTGTGTTTTCTTTGCAGGAGCAGGATGCAATGGAGGTGAGTGGGCTGAGAGATGAGATTGAGAAGCTACAAGTAAAGCATTTGTAAGTCATTCTTTGTATTGTAGGTTTCGGTTTTTTGCATTGTTCTTCAGCTTATGATTGTGTTTTGGTAACTTATAGACAGCTTCTGGGTAAGGACTTAAATGGATTGAGCTTAAATGAGCTTCAGCTTCTTGAACAGGAACTGAATGATGGGTTGTTGTTAGTTAAGGAGCGAAAGGTAAGACACTTTCGCGCTGAATTGCACGTAAAATGTTGTGTACAAGCATAGTATACAAGGGATTAACTTGATTTGAATCATTTCAGGAGCAATTACTGATGGAACAACTCGAGCAATCAAGAATACAAGTATGTGTAAATGCATATGTTTTCGCTTATGAAATGTTGTTTGGTTAGTAACTTATGTTCATTTTTTGCTTATAGGAACAACGTGCAATGCTAGAGAATGAAGCTCTGCGCAGACAGGCAAGTTTTGTTGCAAGTTTTATAGCCTGCTATGCGCGAATACAACTCTATTTCGATATTCTGATCACATCTTCCTCTTAACAGGTTGAGGAGCTGCGAGGCTTCTATCCTGCAAATGAGATAGCAGTCCCTACATATCTTGAATACTATCCATTAGACCAAGCGACCCCTCTTGCTCTCACAAACCATAGTACTAGTCCTGATAGCACAATCGACAAAGGAGAATCTGATACCACTTTACAATTGGGGTATGCTTATATATACACACACATATGTATGTATAATTGGTCTATTCGAATCATTGATCATCTTCTAACAAGCAAATTTTCGGTCTTATAGGCTTCCAATGGACCATTATGTGATAAGAAATCCACCAGAAGCTGAACCAGAAACTCATTTGAGTGACTCAAGGAACCAATAAGAACTCCAACTAAATTTGCTGTGATCCTCATTGGATTTTGGACTATATCGCGCACATGGTGTTCTTGATGACAGAAACAACAGGTTTTTGTTAAGATGAGGTATAGGTTTCTCTCATGATTCTGAGAATTAGATGTGTTATGCACATAAGTATGTTGTAGTTACTCTTACCAGTATTTTAATGTAATGGTCTGAGCTCATTTGAACCCAAAATTTTCCGCTAATTTCGCGCATCTAAGTTACATTCTGCTGATCTTTTAAAACTATTTTTTTTCATTAAACAAAGATTACAATTCATATATATACAATCACTAGATTTACACTTTACACTTTTCTTCTAAAACTATTAACCAATTCATTTCTAGACACTAAGAGCTTGGTGAACAATTGATCAACTTCATTCTTGAACTTGTCAATCATGTTCTCAAGCTGTATTAATCTCTTTTTCAACTCTTCTGTTACTTGATCTCCATCTTCTCCAGCTTCTAAAACATCAGCAAGGCGATTCGCCGAATCATTCACCTCTCTAACCTCCTTCAAATCCACTCCTTTCTCCTCTAATTTCGCTTCATCAATGATCAAGTTAAGATCACCTAAACCCGGATTCGAAAACCCTTTTCGCAAACCATCAACATCACCAGAAACTCCAGCTAGAATCACTTCACAAATCCAGAATCCGACTCTTTTCAAGTCCATCAAAGCTTCATACACAACTCTACTCTTCATAGAGCTGAATTTCATCTCATCACATCCAATACTTGATCTCTTGTCTTCAATCTTCTTCAAAATTGAAGTTGTCCTCTCTGTTGCTCTCAACTTCTGAACCGCAACAGAAACTGAATCCTCCTCAAGAAGACTCACAGCATGAGAGATCAAAATCCTGGATTGACCCAGATGAGACAAACTCGAACTAATCAAGTTACAAAACTCCATCAACCCCAAGCTGTAACTCATATACACTTCCACAGACTCATCTTCCCAGTTACTTCCAGGACAATCAATCTCCACAACAAGCTTAGCAAAAGCCTGATTAACAATCTCAATCACTTCAAAACATTCATGAATCCATCCAAAGCTCAAAAACTCCAATCCAGGCTTCGAATTCGGCTTCAAACGCTTCAAATTTTCCTTAACTTTCGCTCTATATGAATCCAATGAAGCCTGTAGAGCCTCTGATCCATCTTGTTGATGATGATGAAAGTGATTCTCCAGCTTGAAGTAGATTCTCTCTAGTCTATGCACAAGGACTACCATCAAAAAATTCACAACCAATCGAAAAGCGCTCAGTTTTTGTGTTTGTGTTTGTTGTTTCTGTTGGTTGGTGTTTATAGGGGAAAACCTAATTCTGGGCGTGGTTTTTATAAGGAAGAACCGAGATTTGAAATGTTCAAAGAGAAGAAGAGATAGCAGTCAAAAGTGCTTATCTTGATTGAATCGTGTGGTTTTTGTACACGGTTTGGTACACAGTTTGGTCCACTTGTGTGCTGTGCTGTGCTTGATTTTCAAGTTTTGTCTGTTGGAAGGTAAATGGAAGTTCAGTTGCGTTAAATCACACTTATCATATGTTGCTTTACACACAGTTTTTTCAATTCTTTGACCAATCATTTTATTGCCTTTTCATGCTCATCTTCATCTAATTAAAAAATTAATTAAAAAATCTTAATTAAACTATCTATTCTTAAAAAATATATTTTATTATGTAGAGTGTGTAATGTGTGAATCTATCTTTAAATTAATTGGATAGATGTCATTTCTTAATTAAAATTTAAAAATAGCTTTATGTTGTTTTCTTTTGCGAAATGTACACACATTAATGGATATAAAACTGGCCAGACAGGAGGCAACCGACTATTTCAAGAAATTAATGAAGCACAATTTTGTTTTCAAGAGTCAAAATAGTGATGAACACAAATAAATAATTAATTGTTTAATTTAATTACGTTTGAAATTTTGAATTAAAAAAATTTAATGAAATAGACTTTATCATCGTGTAAAAAATTACATAAATTTATTTATTTATAATAAATCAAACATAAATATATATTTAATTTATAAGTTCAAATTTAAATTTTATTTAATTATTTAAATCATAAATTCAATCCCAATTCGAATTTTAACGAAACTTGAATTTATTATTATTATTTTTTAATATATAGAATTTCAATTCAATTGTATCTTTGCTACCTCTGTTTATGTTTATGTTTATGTTTATATTTATTATTATTATTATTAATTATTTATAAAGTTGGTTGAGGAAGTATCAAAACACAAGACTCTCGGGCAATAATGGAGTGACTTATTGGATTTTTCCGTAGATATTCAATTGGGCTTTCTGGGCCGAGCAACTTAGTTTGGCTAACATTTAAAATATATTTTGGCCCATTTGTTAAAATGACCACATGTATTCATGTCTAACTTCACTGAATTTATATTTTAACACCTCAATCTTTTGATATATTATTTTGATTCCAATATTTTCCAATATTACGATTTCGTCCCTCTTTTTTCATTAAATTGAATTATCATCAAAGCCTCATCATGTTAAAGTCAATGATTGCATGATTGCATGTAATTGCAAGTAATCATACAAACTCACTTTGGTCCATTTTTCTGTCCAAATTCACATTTCTTATAAGAGAAAAAGACTACTCTATTAGACTATGACAATGATTTATTTATTTATTTATTTTTTTTTGTATTTTATAAATACTAGTATTAAATTAAAAATATTTAACCACCTTCAATTTCATTATTTATGCATGTATTGAGCGATTTTTAGTAAATAATAATAATAAAAAATAATTATTTGTTTCTATATCAATATAGAGAAGAAAATATGATTTTCAAAGCTATAGTATAAGAAGATATCTCCCTCTATCCAATTTTATGTCCTTATTCATCAACTAATAATGTATGGTATCACTTATACTTATCTCTTTTTTGGATAAATGGAAATAAAATAACAAATGATAATGTTTTTATAATTTTTCTATTTCCACTTTTATTTGTTAATGTGTAATTGGATAGTTAAATTCATAATATACCATATCTTACACCTAATAGGTGTTATCATATGAAAATAATTTACAAAAGAAAAAATATAATTTAGTTATGAAATATTATTAGTTTTATATTTGGGATAATTAAATTAGAGTCATCATAACTCGAGAAATTTAAAATATATATTTTTAAAATCATTATTATTATTAATGTTTTGACTCAAAAGTGGTAAACAACACTATCATGGTGAATACCATTTGTAATTAATTAATTATAAAAAATTTAAAAAAAAAAATTTACAGCTCTCCGCTCCATGACCATGAATCCAACTTTCACTTTCACTGTAATAAGATATTATTAATAACAATAATTATATCTCTAACTTTATAACAATAAATATATATATATATATATATATAATTCCAAATCACAAATATAATTGATAATTATTGAAAAAATGGTTGACAATACAATAATAATTGATTTGATAATAAAATAGTAATAATTTAAATCCGATAAATCACCGAATTAACATTACAATTAGATTCAACCTGTCAAAAAATATATTTTAATTTCCACATAATGTGAAAATTTTAATTAATTCATGTGTCCATAGTTGACCAAACACATTACTCACTCACTCACATGACAATAACATGATAGGTCAAAATCGAAAAATTATTCCACAAGCCAATGATTAAAAAATATTTCAAAATAAATACAACAATTATCCCACCTAATTAATTAAATTTTAATTTTTAATTATTAGATCCAAATTAGGTACCTTAATTTACAATTAATCACTATTTTAGATTCTCTTCTTATATATATAAAGATAGCCATATAGTCCTCTCACTAGCACAATCATGGAGAGAAAACAACACATAGCTTCACTAGTGACTTATTTCTCTCTAATAATTCTATCATTTTGTGTTGTGGAGACTCTATGCAAGAGGCAACAAATAGAGCAATTGAGTCATTTTTACAAGGCCAAGTTGTCCCGAGCGAATTCAGATATCGAAACTGATTCTTTTGGGTTCCAAGCGAATACAGGTATCGACACTGATTCTTTCCGAACTATTCATAATATAAATAGATTGAAAATTTTACATCAAGATGGATTGAAAGAGAAAGATAGAATTGAAAAATTGCCTAGACAACCTGCGGTGAAATTTTCGCAATATGGCGGATATGTTACGGTGGATGAATCGGCTGGGCGAGCTTTGTATTATTACTTTGTTGAGGGTGTTAAGAGTAAAAATTCATTGCCTCTTCTTCTTTGGCTCAATGGAGGTATGTGTATATTTTCACTTCATATTTTGTTTATTATATGGTGGTTTGTATGTCATTTTCATTTTAGATAATTTGTCTACATTGTTGTGTACGTATCATTTTCCTTTCGTTGGGGTTTGATTATTTTGCAAAACTTTTATATTTATATATATATATATATATATTCACAAAAATATGACAACTATAAGTGGCTAGATAAAGTCATCATATGGGTATTAATAATTATTGGAATAATTAGAATATTTAATAATGATTAAAAATATTAATATCTTAAGATTCAATCATAGTTTTTAATCATGTAATGACAATATTTAATACCCAATTGTTAATATTTTATCCAATTATTAACTAATTAAATATATTTTAATTAAAAAATTAATGTTCATATCCCATACTTCACTCCCATAAAGAGGATTTTTCGGCATGCATGTTGT
The DNA here is from genome assembly GCA_031304145.1 of Cardiospermum halicacabum. Classification (NCBI taxonomy): domain Eukaryota; kingdom Viridiplantae; phylum Streptophyta; class Magnoliopsida; order Sapindales; family Sapindaceae; genus Cardiospermum; species Cardiospermum halicacabum. The sequence continues at coordinate 21,938,941 of CM062397.1, forward strand.
CACTATCACCTAACTTATTAAAATATTATTAAATTTAATGATAGATAAATAAATACACTTTTGATAAAATAAATACCCTATACTTGTTTTATTTATGTTTACACCCATAAAATTTTGCATAATTACTAAATTAGATAGAATTGCTAATTATTCACTATACAGGTCCTGGTTGTTCTTCTCTTGCATATGGAGCAATGCAAGAACTAGGCCCGTTTCGTGTCTTCAGTGATGGGAAAACATTGTACCGAAACCTATATTCATGGAATAATGGTAATCAAATTGTTTCGGAGATTATTAAATTTTATACTTTAGATTCGATCTGATTAGTTATATCCTGTTTGTTTTAGCGGCGAATATACTGTTTCTGGAATCCCCGGCTGGAGTTGGATTTTCGTATTCGAACAAGAGTTCAGATTATGCAAAGAATGGTGATAGAAGGACAGCAGAAGATAATTATGTCTTCTTGGTGAATTGGTTGGAGAGATTTCCTGAATATAAAGGCAGAGAGTTTTACATAGCTGGAGAAAGCTATGCTGGTCACTATGTTCCCCAACTGGCACACACTATTCTCAATCATAACAAAAAGGCTAACGAAACCATCATCAACCTCAAAGGAATCCTGGTAAGTAAATGATCTAATGGTAAAAATGAGTGAGCCAGGCAGCTAGTCAGATTCTAATAAACTTCTAAAGACTTAAATTGAGCCCGAACTCGAGTCTGAACTTAAACGAGTCCAGTTTTGAGCTTCAAAATAATAAACATGCTGATCTCAAGCTTGTATATAAGTTCACAAGTGCTTGGGCTCGACTCAAATACACCCCTAATATGATCTCGATCCATATAAGTCTTTTCGTAATCGAAAGTTCTGATGAAGAATTGATATGTGCAGATAGGAAATGCAGTGATGAATGATGAGACAGACAACAAAGGAATGTATGACTACTTTGCAAGTCACGCATTGATTTCAGATGAACAGCTTAATAAAGTTCACAAACACTGTGATTTTTCACCAGATGCATCAGCTAGTAAACAATGTGTTGCAGTAACAGAAGAAATTGATAACACTGTTGGCTCTATTGACATTTACAATATCTATGCACCTATGTGCTTCAACACCAATCTCACCACTCACCCCAAGAAGGCCTCTGTAAGTGTTTAATGTCACATTCTACTATCTCAACTTCCTAATATAGATGTTTAATGTTTTATGTTGTGTAATTGATGCAGATAATGAAATTCGATCCATGTAGTGACTACTATGTGTATGCATACATGAATAGACCAGATGTTCAAGAAGCTCTACATGCTAATGTAACTAAACTTGACCATGATTGGGAACCATGTAGTGATATAATACAAGGTTGGAATGATAGTCCCTCTACAATCATACCACTTTTGAAGGAAATCATGTCAAGTGGGCTTAGAGTCTGGATTTTTAGGTAAAATATATATTCATTATCATTATACTACTAAAGAAGAGTAATCATGAGATGCTTTTAAGAACATGGAACTAACAAAACATGTGATTGTAATCATGCAGTGGCGATATTGATGGGAGAGTACCAGTGACTTCAACAAAGTATTCAATCAATACAATGAAACTTCCTGTGAAAACAGCTTGGCATCCATGGTTCCTAAACAAAGAGGTATACATACACAGAACAGCTCAATATTCACTCAATTTCACAAACATTTTGGTGATAAATGGCTGTATTATTTCAGGTTGGTGGATACACACAAGTGTATGAAGGAGACTTGACATTTGCTACAGTGAGAGGAGCAGGACATCAAGTTCCTAGTTACCAACCCAAAACAGCTCTCTCACTAATCATGCACTTCCTTAAGGGGTCACCTCTTCCAAATACTTCAAGAATATATTCATAATTCATTTTCTGGAAAAAATTTATTCATTACAGTGTTATTGATTTTCGAAAGAACCAACTGAAAACAAGGAAAATGAAAATACAAGCATTGTTTAGATCATAGGAAACAAGTTGATTTTATTAATTGGTAATTCATAGTTGATAGTTCCAATAAATAAAAAATATCAATTTCTATAGCTAGTGTTTTATGTCTCAGGACTGAGTTTATCATTTATCATTGAAAAGTTGAAAACTAAGCGCTTCAAAAAAGTCGAATTCTAATAAAACAAGAAGCAGACGTCTAATCATTCCTATACAAGTATCTATATCTAAAATCCTGAAGACATACAGTTCAGATATTCCACAATGGATTTATACAGCAACCCAATAAAAGACTAACCTGTCAAATGATGATTAGTGAACAAATAGTCTCCTAGTGAAGTCAGTTTGTACAGATCCCACCTAGATGGAGGTTCAAGATTGTTGCATCCCATAACATTCAATAATTTCAAGTTGGCGGGGAGTCCTCCTTCAGGATATGACTTTAGATGCTCACAATCATGAATAATCAGCTCTTGAAGTGATTTGATATTACACAACCGGTCAGGTAGTTGTATGAGATTGTGACAGCCAGAAATGGAAAGGGATGTTAGGTTGGGAGGCAAACCCCCTACTGAAAAATATGCAAGTCTTTCGCAGTTACTTATTGACAGTTTGTCGAGACAGGTGAAGTTGTAGAGGTCATCGGGTAAGGAACTAAGCCCGATACAATTACAAACCTCCAGCACTTTAAGACTTGAGGAAGAAGCGCTGGAGGATGGAAGGGCATTCAGCACTGGACAGTTTGAGACCTGGAGATGTTGAAGAGTTATGGGCAAATGACCATCTGGAAAGGATTTAAGAGATGAGCAACCATCAATCACCAAGTGCTCAAGAGGCAGATTTTGATTGCGCATTAACCCATCTGGTAAATGTTCTAATGCCTCGCATTGTTTGATCTCTAAATGTCTGAGTTTGGATGGGGAATCCATCTCTGAAAGGGAGCGTAGCTTCGAACAGTTATTGATGATTAATGTCTTGAAAGATTCTAGACTTAATAGTCCAGGTGGAATCAGGACCAAGAAATGACAATAACTTATTTTTAAGTATTCGAGTAGGCATGGTGGGGCACAGTTTCTTTCAGGCCATAGAAACAAGAAAGGACAGGCAGAAATTGTCAATTTTCGAAGACTGGTGTTTTGTGCTAATCCAAACTGGTCTGACAAAAATGTGAGATCATTGCAGTTCGCAACCAGCAAATCACAAAGTGAAGGGAAGCTAAGGAAAAACTCGCTATGGAGAGATTTGAGGTTTTGAATTTTATCAAGACACAGTTTCTCAAGAGAGGTCAAGTTTGTAACACTGTTCAGTATTACTTGGTCACATTCTTGTAAGACCAAGTTCTCAATGCTTGAAAGACAAGGAATGAAAGTTAATTTCTTACAATTGCGTATTTCAAGTGTCTTCAAAGAAACAAGAGATTCAGGTATCCTCTCTGAAAGTTCAGGACAGTTCTCTATACTGAGCTCACTGAGATGAGGAAACTCTGTAGCAGCAGAAGAAACCCATGTCTTCAAAATAGGCATATCCTTGAACTTGAGAGTTTGCAAAGACGCAAATGGCTTATTTGTTCCATAGAACTCAACCCCAATACTGCTCACATTCTGCATACCCTCAATGATGAGATTCTTAAGTGAGGGCAGTTGGCCAAGTGGAGGTAGATTTCTGCAGTTCTTAGAATTGCTAAGACTGAGAATACTTAAATTTGAAAATGATGGATCTGCTAACCAACTTGCAAATTTTGTACCACTATAGAACCTGATAGCAAGCGCTCTAAGATTTCTGTGCGGCTGTAGTGATCCAAGCACATCATCCTCTAGCATACCATCAGAGCCTCTTTGCCACTCAAGCACCAACTTCTCAAGATACCTTTTATCCATCAAATTTGCTTCCACTGCAGTTGTGTCATCTTCCACATTTTCCATCCCCAATATGTGGAGTTCTCCTTGTAGATTACACAGATTCTTCAACTCAGAGATCCCAGATCCATGATCTTTACTCACAGGATAATAAGGCAACATGCGGAGATCTTTCAGTCTACCCATATGTGGTGGAAAGCGCTGCAAGTTCGTTCCTCTGATGTCCAAATATTTCAAATCAACAAGCTTCCAAGTATCTGCAGGCAGCTGAATAAGATTTTGACAACCATATAAATCCAGTGTTTGCAGATTGAGTATTGTACAGACTGATTCAGGCAAGAGTTTGATGGCAGTGTAGGAGAGGTCAAGATAGCGTAGAACTTTCAATTCACCTATCAGTTCTGGTAGCTCAGCGATTTCATAGTTACTGAGTGATAATACATGTAGACGGCCAAAAGACTTTATTAATTGATGCAATGCTTTAGTTGTTATTCGACAGATACCGTGTCCACCATCAAAGGGTAAGAAAGTGCGCATACACTTCTGAGATGTGAAGGCCTCAAATCGTATGAATGCATCGCGTCTTTGTCTGATATAGGACAGATGGCGAGCTTTCTTCCAGTCCTTGAATCGACTGACATCCTCCAGTCTAATACATCTTTCACCAGCAGCAAACTGAGCCAAATCATTGACAAGATCATGCATCATATATCGAGAAGTGTTTCCATTAAATCTCTGAAAAAGAGACCTTGAGACCAATTCATGAAAGTATTCTCTCCCCATGTCTTCGATGTGCATGTATCTTTGAGGCTGCTGCACAAGACCTTCAGCTATCCACAAACGTATAAGCTGCTCTTTTTCAAATTCATAGCCTTTAGGGAAGATTGCACAATATGCAAAACAAGGTTTCAAATGTGCAGGGAGATGATAATAACTCAAACTCAGTCCTGGAAGAATACCACATTTTTGGACAGGTAATTCCCATACCTCACTATGCAAAATGTGTTGCCATTCCTCGACTTTTGATTTAGAGCGCAATAAGCCCCCTAAAGCCTTGGCAGCCAAGGGCAAACCTCTACATTTCTTAGCTATTTCTTTACCAATGCTCTCCAAGTGTGGACGTGCTTCAGAATTTAGTTTCGAGAATGCATGGTAAGCAAATAAGGACCAGCATTCATGCTCAGGCAGTTGCTGGATATGGAAACAACAACCTTCACCTACCATCTGAGCAACATTTTCATTTCGGGTTGTCACAATGATCTTACTTCCTTTAGCACTTGCTCTAAATGGAAGTTTCAATACCTCCCAATCAGCATAACTGTCATTCCAGTAATCATCCAAAACAAGCAAAACCTTTTTCATCTTCAATTTCTTTTGTAAAGAAATTTGCAGTGGCTCCAAATTCATAGCAGCACATGATTCTCCCAGAGACTCAAGAACTGCCTTTGTTACTGTTACCAAGTCAAAATCACTGGATACAAACACCCATGCTTTCAGATCAAAATGTTCGTTCACTTGATTGTCATTATATGTTATTCGAGCCAAAGTTGTCTTGCCAACACCACCTATGCCAACCAAAGAAATCACGTCCAATCCTTCACAAGCAACATCCCTAAACAAAATCTGAGTCAAATTCTTGGCATCTTCTTCTCTTCCATATATTTGACCATCTACCAAAGAAGTTGTTGGTACCCTTTGTGATCGAGTAAGCAAATTCTCTCCAACATCTTCCCTCAAACCAAGTTCCACAGTTTGTTTTGCAACACTTTCCAACCTCTTTGTTATGGTCTTTATCTTAGAATCTACCTGAGATGGTACCAGGCAAAGAACAAAATAATAATCAGGACTATACTTAAATCATCATATGAAAAGTTAAAAAGCTTAAACTGATGATTTGATAATAAAATCCATAAAGTTTTTCTATCGATTTCAGGCGACCCTCACTTGCATGTTGAAGAAAACAGCCCCAACAGGATTCAAGGGGCTGAAGAGGATGCTAGAGCATTGGGGAGTTTCAGCTTCCAATTTGCATCTCAAGATTTGATTAGAGAATTCATCCAAAGCATCCTCAGCATCATCTACCACATCTTGAAGCTCATCTATCCACAACTTGACAGCCATGTCCCTCACTTGCTTCTCCTCTGCGTCTTTCAGCAAAGCATTTATCTTTGAGATAAGTAAAGCCAGCTTCCTCAGTTCTGCATCAAATTTCAAGCCGACAGCAAACTCCAACAGTTCACGAGAAGCTAACCTGTCAAATAACACCTGCAAGAAAGCAGAAAGGAATGCCTCACCAACAGCCATGGATTTGCTAACTTGCAGCAAAATCTGGTTTCTTGTGTGTCTGAAAGTCTTCCTTACTTTTTGACTTTGAAGTGAACTAGTTTATTTTTCTTCCCTTTAACACTTAATATCTTAAATTAAACGGCAATAAATGTTAAGTTGAAAAAACAAACCTGCACCAAGTCTTCTCATAATTCAACAATAGAAGGGTAAAATGGGAAATATATCTAACAATAGATGAGGCATGAGAATAGAAGGAAGACAACCAAGAATGACAACTGATTTAATTACCAAAGCCAGGACCAGAGAAAGTTGATCACCAATGATCTGTTATGTTATAGTTGACTAACCTATCAGATGTCTATTTAGATTTTATGAGATATAAGCCAAAGCTTCTCATAACCGAGTCACACCACCATCAAACAAAACAATAATTAATTGTAGAGTATCTGTAAAGACAGTGAAACAAAATCATTAACTCGATTAAATGAAGTACAAATACAATTAATTATCAAACCTTTTTATTTTATTTATTTATTTATTTATTTTTTTCACTTTGGAAATGTTTTTGTAGTAAGCCATAAAGGATCATCAACAAATTCCAGAATTTAACTTTTCTACATAACACAAACTGCTTTAATGTAGCAATAATAATAATTTAGTTTAAAGAAAAAATAAAAAATAAAAAAAGAAAAAGAAAAAAAGAAAAAACAGATACCATTAAAAGGGCATGAAATATACAAAGAACATCAATCATCTCCAAAATACCTAAGTTTATATGCATAATGGTTTATATATCAATACTATAACATGCACAAGAAGTTTCTTAAAAGTTTAGACAGTGTACTGAAGCTTGAACTTTTGCCCTTAAGCCTCTCCACAGTTTCACAAAGAACATTAGGCATCCTAAAAGCAATTAAGATGGTGTGCATGGCAAACTCAAGTCATTTTTGTCCCAGAGTCAAATGCCCGCCAGCAACTGTGCAACTCCTAAGAGACTTGAGTTTATGGAGACCCCATTGAGACAGGTGAACAAGGTTTTCACAATCAGTTACGGATAATGAAACCAAATTAGGAGGCAAACCTCCCTTAGGAAAGGACCTGAGGGAAGGGCAATCATTGATATTTAAAAAGTGGAGTGAAGTGATCTCGTGCAGATTTTTAGGGAGGAACCTGAGACTTTCACATTCATAAAGAAGAAACGCTATCAAGGAGTTAGAGGGCAATCCTCTCTCCAAAAAGGATATTAAGCTTGAGCAACTGCTTACTAGAAGTAGCTCTAGACAATTGAAGGTATGTCGACTCTCTGGAAAAAATTCAAGCTCTGGACAATCACAAATTACTAAATGTTTAAGCCCTGAACAGCTAGTTGACTTGACCTTTCCTAAGTTTGCATCACCTAGTTGAACAAGACCAGCAGAATCATGACTTCCAGTGTGCACCAATTCGTCAAGGGACTTCAAATGCTGGCAGTTTATAATCTTCAGGCGTCTGATTGTGGAGGGTAGCTTGTCTATTGGCAAGGAGAGGAGGGTAGAACAACCATCTATAGACAAGGATTCAAGGAAGATATCTTTTTGGTCTATCAATAGAGTAAGTATGTGTCCTGGATTGACACAGTTAGTGATCTTTAATTCCTTAAGACTGAGAGGAAAATTAACTTGAAGGATGGGGGAGTTGAAGATACAAGAATCAAACTCTAAGGATTCAAGAGAACTGTGTATCGCTGGGTCAAGTTGTATTTGCCCATCTACACACTGACTAATCTTAAATGCTTTGTGGTATCTGAAACTTTCAAGGAATTCAATGACTGCAGATCTTGAAGTATTCTGATACTCAGAAAAAATGAAAGGTTTCCTTTCTTCTTGTTGTTCATAAGGAATACCTGGCAAAGAGTACCTGGTGGAACTTACACCAGTTAATGTTTCTACTGCTTCTGTAATTGGCAGAGAAAAAGAGAAAAAAGGAAAGTGAGAGGTATATTGTATTATGAAAGGAAAACAATAAAATGGAAATGGATTAACTATTTACAGAATTTGTAGGTTAAATGATATACCTTGGAGTCTATCCAAACCAAATGTATATAAAGTAGCAGGAACAAGTTTGATCACTGGGGAAAAGAAAATGAATGAAACCATCTTAAATTCTGATATTTCAGTATCAAAGAGAGAATTCAATAGAAATAAATATATTTAAGCTTAGCAGACAAGTAAGTTTGTTACTTCTCCCTGGTTTCTTAAATGGTTGTGCAATTGGAATTGTGGGGGACACAAAGCAAACATCAGAAGCATTCTTCAGGTGCAGTGGTGTACCAACCAATGAAGATATGCTGCTAACACCACAGTCCATTTCCCATGGAGAAACTCGTGTCATAAATCTTTCGCCAGTATGTTTTTCCCACCTGATCTGTTACATTTTTAAGAGAAAAAAAAAAAAAAAAAAAAAAACCTTTCAATTACTGGCAAACAAAGAATGGAAAATGTAAAACTGTGAACAAAGGTGACAAGGTATTAGTCTATTAAACTTGAGCGACCTCACCATTTCTCATTAAAGATTTTCCTAAACTTTTACTAAAGGCCGAGATGAAAATATCCATGATAGATTGATGCAAGTGATGGTCAATATTCCTCAGTAAATGTTTGAGTCTTTTAAAGTTTTAATTATTACTAATAATTGTTATCTAGTGAACCTCAAGAGTCATCTAGATAATTATAAGGTTATTTGAAAGTCATCAATCCTAGTCCTATATATTAAGAGTCATGTAAGTCTTTTGGGGAGATTTTTGGATATCAATATTAAGTTCAGTCTTTATCTATTCCTAAAGGTGTTTTCTTGATTTCCCCTTAAAGAAATCTTGACTCCGACGGTGTTTGGAGTTATTTCTAAACCTTAGGGTTTATCCATTTACATCAATTGGTATCAGAGCCTAAAGTGGATTCGTGATTGTTGCGAATCAATGGCGGGAGAGAATTCATCAGTGGTGAATGGACCAACCAGGGAGGAGTTTGCTGGTTTACAACAACAAATTCAACAGTTGTGCACGAGATTGGAACAAGCAGGAATCTTTGGCGAGGCTAACAACAATAATAGAAGACGAGAGGAGCAACCTTTCCGGACATATCGACGGAGGAATCGTGAGCGGCAGCCCACTCCTTCTGAATCATCAGATGATGATGATGACAGAAGTTTGCACTTCGAGAGAAGACCCTTTCATAATCGCAACATGGATCGGGATCGGGATCGGGATCCGCGAGTTAAAGTGGATATTCCTGATTTTAGCGGTGAAGAGCAACCAGAAGAAGTTTTAGATTGGCTGAATGAAGTTGAGAGGATATTTGAATTCCTTGACCTTTCGGAGCACAAAAAGGTCAAGTTGGTAGCTATAAAGTTGAAGGGTTATGCATCATCATGGTGGGAGCAGGTGCAGATGACTAGACTTCAGTCTGGAAAAGAAAAAATTCAGAGTTGGACAAAGATGCAGCGACTCATGCGCAACCAATTTCTGCCATTGAACTATGAAGGAATTATGTTCCAACAATATCAATCTCTTCAGCAGGGATCACGTGGTGTACGTGAATACACTAATGAATTCTACAAGATGCGGACTAGAGTAAGATTGGCGGAGACAGAAGTCCAGGTGATCCATCGCTACTTTATGGGATTGAAGCCACACATAAGAAATTTGGTGGAGCTGCAGCCTTGTTGGACACTCGCTAATGCTGTCCAGTTGGCTTTCAAAATTGAAAATCAATCTCAGCGTGCCAACAATCAACCACAGCAGAGCAGTAGAGGACTTACTTATCCTGAATCCAGTCGAAGAGACAGCAAGCAGAAGACAGCAGTAATGGCTGATGAAACTCAAAATAAGTCATCAGCTAACTTCCAAGGTCGCAACCAAGGGCCAGCTCGTGCGACTGGAGGAGATGGTGCTCGCAAGAATAATAGGTGGGCGAATTATGGCAAGACAGTTTGCTTTAAGTGTGGAAAAGAAGGGCATAAATCTTCTGAGTGCAGAAAACAAGCTAATAGCTTGTTGGTGAATGAAAGAGATGATGCAACCGATGATGAGGAATTTGATAGGGAAAATCAGGGTGATGAAGGATTGTTGGACTTCACAGAAGATGAAGTGATTTTTGAAGATCGGGATCTACCAAATTTGGTTGTAAGGCGGATGATGTTGTCTCCAAAAGTTCCAAAAGATGATTGGCGAAGGAACAACATATTCAAAACTAAGTGTTCCTCTAATGGACGTCTTTGCAATGTTATTGTAGATGGTGGAAGTTGCGAAAATTTGGTGGCTAAAGAGATGGTAACCAAACTGAATTTGAAGGTTATACCACATCCGAGGCCATATCGGATTGCTTGGTTTAAAAAGGGTGGTGAAGTAGAAGTGACGCAGCAGTGCAAAGTTCCATTTTCAATTGGGAAACATTATTCTGATGAAGTATTGTGTGACGTGGTGGATATGGAAGCTTGTCACTTGCTTTTGGGGAGACCTTGGCAATTTGACAACAAAACTATCCATCATGGAGAAAAGAATATTTATGCTTTCTACAAAAATGGGCGGAAGATTGTTTTAGCATCAATGGGAGACTGTGAAGATAAGGGAAGGCAAGAGGAGGAAAACTCATTTCTAAGCCCACGATGCTTCCTAAATGAGGTTGAAAATAGTGGAGTTGCATTTGTGCTTATGGCAAAAGAAGTGGTAGAGCATGAAGAGAGTATGGCACCAGAAATTAAGGAGTTGTTGGCTGATTTTCAAGAGGTATTTCTTAATGAATTACCAAATGGATTACCTCCAAAGAGGGATGTTCAACATCACATAGACCTTGTACCGGGAGCGAGCTTACCAAATCTGCCACATTACCGAATGCATCCCAAAGAGTATGAAGAGCTTCAGAGGCAAATTGATGACTTATTGAGGAAGGGGTTCATAAGAGAATCAATGAGTCCTTGTGCAGTTCCAACTCTTTTGACTCCAAAGAAAGATGGATCGTGGCGCATGTGTGTTGATAGTCGAGCAATTAATCGAATCACCATAAAATATCGGTATCCCATCCCAAGACTTGATGACATGTTGGATATGTTATATGGTGCAAAAGTCTTTTCAAAAATTGATCTCAGGAGTGGATATCACCAAATTAGAATTCGTGAAGGTGATGAGTGGAAGACTGCCTTCAAGACGAAGGAAGGACTTTACGAATGGACTGTGATGCCTTTTGGTTTATCAAATGCGCCAAGCACATTTATGCGTTTGATGAACCAAGTACTAAAGCCATTCATCTCAAAATTCGTGGTCGTGTACTTTGACGACATCCTTATCTACAGCCCATCCAAGGAGTCTCATTTGCAGCATTTGAAGACGATACTTGAAGTTCTGAAGGAGGAAAAGTTATATGCCAACATGAAGAAATGTAAGTTCTTCACTGATTCTCTTTTATTTTTGGGATATGTTGTTAGTGCAGAAGGCATAAAGGTGGATGAAAGCAAAGTGGAAGCAATCAGAAGCTGGCCAGTTCCAAAAACAGTAGGGGAAGTTCGAAGTTTTCATGGTCTGGCTTCATTTTATAGGAGATTCATAAAGAATTTCAGCACCATTATTGCTCCACTAACCGATTGCATTAAAAAGGGGAAATTTCAGTGGACTGAGCAAGCTGAAGAAAGTTTTCAAAAGATTAAAATTCTGCTAAGCACCACACCAGTTTTGGCACTACCAGACTTTGAGAAGGTCTTTGAAGTGCAGTGTGACGCTTCTGGAATTGGAATTGGAGCAGTTCTCAGCCAAAATGGTAAGCCAATATCTTTTTACAGTGAAAAATTGAATGATACAAGAAAGAGGTACAGCACTTATGATCAAGAGTTTTATGCAATTGTCCAAGCTCTAAAACATTGGGAGCATTATTTGATACATCGGGAGTTTGTTTTGTACTCGGATCATGAGGCGTTAAAATACATTAATAGCCAGCAGAAACTCAATAGGAGGCATGCACGATGGATCGTGTTCTTGCAGAGGTTCACCTTTGTCATAAAGCACAAGTCGGGGATAAACAATAAAGCTGCAGATGCTCTTAGTCGAAGGACCATGTTATTGACTAACATGTCAGTTACCATTGAAGGCTTTGAAGCTTTTAAGGATCTCTATCCAAATGATCCCTTCTTTGGTTCCATTTGGAAGAGTTGTGTTGACAGCCCAGTTGGAGTCTACTTACTGCATAATGGTTTCCTTTTTAAAGGAAATCAACTTTGTGTTCCAGGCTGTTCGCTGAAGGAAAAGATTATGCAAGACATGCATGGCGGAGGTTTGGGAGGTCACTTTGGACAAGATAAGACATATGCGGTTATTGAAGAGAAATTCTTTTGGCCTAAGATGAGGAGGGATGTATGTCGCTTTGTTAAAAGGTGTCAAGTATGTCAAGAATCAAAAGGGAAGGTACAAAATACTGGTTTGTACACCCCGCTGCCAGTTCCTAAAGCTCCTTGGGAGGATGTGAGCATGGACTTTATAGTGGGACTGCCAAGAAGCCAAAGAGGTATGGATTCAATTTTTGTAGTTGTGGATAGATTCTCAAAAATGGCACATTTTATTTGCTGTAGAAAGACGATGGATGCATCAAACATTGCAAATCTGTATTTTCGAGAGGTGGTACGCTTGCATGGAGTACCAAAATCAATCACTTCAGATCGGGATTCAAAGTTCTTATCACATTTTTGGAGGACATTATGGAAGAAGATGGGGACAAAGCTACAGTACAGTACTTCATATCATCCACAAACTGATGGGCAGACAGAAGTTGTTAATAGGAGTTTGGGCAATTTATTGAGGTGTTTGGTTGGGGACAACCCAAAGCAGTGGGAAGGTATAGTAGCACAAGCAGAGTTCGCCTATAATTACACCAAAAATCGAACAACTGGCAGAACTCCATTTGAGATTGTTTATGGTAAGCAGCCTGTGCATTTTTATGATCTTATGCCATTACCAAATAATGGAAAGACTAGTTTGAAAGGAGAAGACATGGCTGTCACCATGAAAGAGTTACATGAAGAGATAAGGGCGAAAATTGAAAAGTCCAATACAAAGTATAAGGAATATGCTGATCGGAAGAGGCGTGCAAAGATCTTCAAGGAAGGTGATATGGTCATGGTGTACTTGCGAAAGGAGAGATTTCCGGCTGGCACCTATTCAAAGCTAAGCAAGAAGAAAATAGGGCCATACAAGATAGTCAAGAAGATTGGGGAGAATGCTTATGTTGTGGATCTGCCAAAGCACATGGGAATTGATCCAACATTTAATGTGGCAGATTTAAATCCCTACGCAGGTGGAGAAGAAGTTGAAGAAACTACTGTTAAGACTTGAGGACAAGTTCTTCAAAGGAGAGGAGAATGATGCAAGTGATGGTCAAGTTCAGTCTTTATCTATTCCTAAAGGTGTTTTCTTGATTTCCCCTTAAAGAAATCTTGACTCCGACGGTGTTTGGAGTTATTTCTAAACCTTAGGGTTTATCCATTTACATCATAGATGAATCCAAGCTATTTCCAGTCATCCACCTCTCTAAAAATAAAGCATACTAAGGCTTGAACATCATTCAAAAAAAGAATGAAGATGATCCACTTAATGTGGAGGACACGAAGAGATCATAAACAAATGAATAAAAATGGGATGTAGAATAATCCGCGGTAGGAAACGGATTAATTTGATATATGCTTTTAAGAACCACCCATGCTCACAACAGAAAAGAAGAAAAACTTCTTGTGGAACACAAAAAACTATGGCACAAGTATAGTTCATGTTAGAATAACGTATTATCTGTTTTACTCCTTCTAGAAGACTTATCTGCAGGCCCATTTGATGTAGGAATAATTAGTTAGGAGAAGTTTATCTTAATATACGAGAATTCTAATGATTCTCAAATAATAAAACAGCTATTCAGCTGCTACTGATCTTCAGTATCACAGTTAGTTTCTTGATCACAGTCCTCTAACGCAGTGGAAAATGATGAAGCTCACCACCAAGCATCTCCAGGATGATTGAGGCCACTTATTGGGATCGAAGTCAGCCCGGTTATTCACTATGCCTCTACACCTGCATGAAAATATTGATGGTACCTCAGGATTTTGCGGGGTAAGATAATGACTTCAAATAATGGATGCAATCAAATATATGACCTCTGCATAGAACCACTCATTTTCACTTCAAAGCTGTCTTTGATTGGCCATGTCTTTCGGATGCTTTTCATGTACTTATCGTATGGTATCAGGAAGTTTACAAAACTGGCCCTGCAAATCAAATTTTCAAATACGAGTGAAGCATGCATTATTCTCCTAATGATTTTCATTGCAACCATAATAACACATCCTCGATTACTCTCAGCACCCTAAGCAGGTGTTTTACAGCTTCATTAGTAATAAACATAACTTCTTGATCTGAATGTAGCAAACATGAAGTTCAAGTGCATAGCTCACATTTATCGGCAGAATCAAACAGTAATGAACAAACTTCGGAGTAATTTCGAAAGGACAAATTGTTCACTTCATTATTTCTCAGTAACTTTTACGACCCTTAGCTGGGAATTGAGACACTCAAATATCTGATCTAGATGCACTCAAAGAGCTTGCTCCTGAGAATATAATGCATCATTAGGTATCAAATTTCCACTGATTTAATCAACAACTACTGCCCAATGTTACAGACCTCCATATCGTATTAGGAATTAGGAATTATTAGATTATTATTCTATTAATTAGCTATTAGGATTAGTATTAATTTTCCTTATTAGATCTCCTTCTTAAAAGGGAATTCTATTTCTATTAGAATTAGGGTTACTTATTTATTTTCTATTATAACTATTATTGTAACCTATTTAAAGGTCTCTTTCTATAATAAAGCTAAGCAGAAGATTAAAAAGAAATCAAAAGGTTTCAGAGATCGGATTCTCTCTCTAACGAGTCTCCAAGGTCCTAGTTCCCTTTGATGAATTAGACTTATCACTATAGGTAGAAGAAGGAAGTATCCAATTTTGCCTGCTCATCGTCCTGTGACACGATCCGTATCTAGGGATCCCAACAAATTGGTATCAGAGCCTAACACAATGGGTGATGAATTAAAGAAGTTCTTAATGGAGGAACGTGCAGCTCGAGAAGCAGATCGTATAGAGTTCCAGAAATAAATTATTGAACTCCATAAACGGATACAGGAGCTATCAAAGAAGTTCGATAACAAGGAAGATGAGGACGATCTTGATCAAGGTCAAGATAAACCGCCAAAGGACAGCAAAGGGTCAACAATTTCAGGCGGGGTGGTGCCAAGATTCGCTAAACTTGAATTTCCCACTTACAATGGGAAGGAAGACCCGCTAATTTGGTTAAGTCGGTGTGAACAATTTTTTGACAATCAGAGAACCAGCGAGGGAGAAAAGGTAGGACTTGCCTCATTCCACTTCACAGGAACTGCGATCTTCTGGTATCACAAGTTGAAAAGACGCCGACCGCGCATAAATTGGGAAACCTTTAAAGAAGCTTGTATCTTATGTTTTGGTCCACCGCAGAGTAGTAATGATACAGGAGAGCTGATCGAACTAAAGCAAAGGGGTTCTTTAGAGGATTATATAGACAAATTTCAAGAAAAGTTGGCACGCGCCGGAGATTCAGTAAGATATAACCAAGAAACTAAATTTTTTATGACTGGCTTAAACAAATCCATTCGCTATGATGTTGAAATTGAGCATCCGATGGACTTGGATCACGCAATCAATCTTGCAAGAGCGTATGAACAAAAGGTGTGTGAAGAACAAAATTTTGATACAACTGATGTTGTTGCCCAC
Source organism: Cardiospermum halicacabum (assembly GCA_031304145.1). Taxonomy (NCBI): domain Eukaryota; kingdom Viridiplantae; phylum Streptophyta; class Magnoliopsida; order Sapindales; family Sapindaceae; genus Cardiospermum; species Cardiospermum halicacabum. The sequence continues at coordinate 21,954,862 of CM062397.1, forward strand.
ACTACATCCAGTCAAGTCAGCAACAATATAAAGAACACAGCAGATGGAAAAGCTAGTGATCAATACTTTGCTCTAGTTGTGAAGAAGCTTACTCGAAGAGAGATGGCAGAAAAAAGATCTAAAGAACTGTGCTATAATTGTGATGAACCTTACACATTTAACCATCAGTGTAAAAGATCAAATTGGAGGACAACTCGCAGATACATGATCCTGGAGGTAGCTTTTGACCGTAAAAAAAGATTCTCAACATTCTCAGCTTGAGGACAAGCTGATTTTCTGGGTGGGGAGTGATGTTACAGACCTCCATATCGTATTAGGAATTAGGAATTATTAGATTATTATTCTATTAATTAGCTATGTGCAAGGTATGGGACTTGGGATCCCACATCGGCTAAATAGAAGGTTGGTGTGGGGTTTACAAGGACTTTGGGCTCTCCCTCCTTACAAGCTGGCTTTTAAGGGGTGGTTCTCCTGAGGTTCTTATCATTTGGTATCAGAGCCGAACCCTTGCTCCTCCACATGCGGGCACGGAAAGGGCTGCCTAGGAGGGTTGCGACCGGTCAAAGGGGCCGAGTGAGCTACCTAGAGCGGAGCCGCCGTCGACACGGAAAGGGCTACCTAAGAGGGTTGCGACCGGCCAAAAAGTGCCGAGTGAGCTGCCTAAAGTGAAAGCCGTCGTGGACGTCGGCTGTGAAGGGCGGGGTATTGTTATGATCCAAGTGCAAGGTATGGAACTTGGGATCCCACATCGGCTAAATAGAAGGTTGGTGTGGGGTTTATAAGGACTTTGGGCTCTCCCTCCTTACAAGCTGGCTTTTAAGGGGTGGTTCTCCTGATGTTCTTATCATCCTCCATATCGTATTAGGAATTCGGAATTATTAGATTATTATTCTATTAATTAGCTATTAGGATTAGTATTAATTTTCCTTATTAGATCTCCTTCTTAAAAGGGAATTCTATTTCTATTAGAATTAGGGTTACTTATTTATTTCCTATTATAACTATTATTTTAATCTATTTAAAGGTCTCTTTCTATAATAAAGCTAAGCAGAAGATTAAAAAGAAATCGAAAGGTTTCAGAGATCGGATTCTCTCTCTAACGAGTCTCCAAGGTCCTAGTTCCCTTTGATGAATTAGACTTATCACTATAGGTAGAAGAAGGAAGTATCCAATTTTGCCTGCTCATCGTCCTGTGACACGATCCGTATCTAGGAATCCTAACACCCAAGGAGAAATATTCTAAGCAAAATTATTTAAGACTATCATAACTGTTGTTGACTCGAATGCAATACTTCCTTTTGCTTGAAAAAAACAAGTAGACCAATCTATGATTCATACCTTGTACAGTAAAAAACATGAAACTTGCTCATAAGGGATATAGCATCAGCCACAGGCAAGAGGAAATTGTAAGAATTATAATTCTTAGCTATGATGGAGTCAGGGACACCAATTTCATGGATGCCAGCTCTTCTTATTCCCAATCTCAGCTTCTTTTCTTGATCTCTGCAAGAACCATTTATACAGAGTTGAGAACCCTGTATCACTAATAATGCATATACTAGCAACATAAGGAGCTGACATTCTGTCAACTCGGGCTGAGCAGTAACTCAAAGTAAACAAATCACATCATCATCTCAATTGCATCTGTGAATTTTTTATTTAAGCATACCTCAGAAGTACAACTTTATCTCCGGGAACAAGATGTTTGTCACTCACAAATTCACTCCATCCCTTGGTGATGCAGTAATTACTAGTCTTATCTGGAAGCCAGAAAACATCATATTACTGAGTATTCTTTCATGAGGAGCATGACATCCAATCAGAATTACCTTCCAAACTAAGCTCTAAAAGCCACTCAGTTCCTTGGAAATCCCGAGCAACAACCTCTTTTGGGGAATCCAGCTGCACATAATCCTGCAACCAGAATTTTGATAAATAATTTCATAAACTAGACAGTCAAAAAGTAAACAATGTCTATATCTAACCATAATAACACACCTGAAAAATGAGGTTTCCATTTTGCTTAGGAACTGATAAGGTGTCGGCATCACCAATTTCAAGTGTTTTAGAAAATATACCAGATGCTGGTTTTGAATACATTTCTCCAAATTTTGTCACATCAATGCCCAAATCTTCATTCTCTTTTCTCTCTGAACTCATTCCTACAAGCTAAGTAATAAAACAAGACGATAAACAGCGTCTTATAAACACTATGATCTATAATGAAGTCGAATTTGACCGCCATTATTGACAGAAAAGAAGTCAAAACACCTTACCGTTGATTCAGGAAGCAGTGTAACATCCGCACAGACCTCAGCATTCTTTTTGTTAGCCTTATTTAAGCAATCACAATTAGAGAAAATAAAAAAATAAAATAGCATAACATAAAACCCACATCAAGCTAAGAACTTCAGAACTTACAATCAATTGGACATGGACAACCCTGCAGACAACTTCGGGTTGGAGACCGAAGGATGGAGCTTCCACAACAGAGGATTGCTTCAAAGAACGGAACAAGTCAGCATACTCCAGATGCCCTTGTGGGAAGTAGACAACCAAGTCTCCTTTTTTTGGTAGAAAAGCCTCATGATAGCCAACTAGACCATGCCAAAGCTCCACATTCTGCTCTGGTTACATAAAATTTCCAATCAAAGAATTATAGTTTACACAAAAAACCAACACACAAATACTACCGTCGTCCTCTTCAAAGATTGGAGTGAAATCTTCTTCATCTTTCTCCTTCGGCTTGGCAAACTCATGTTCCACATGCCACTTATCACCCTTCGCCACAAGATCAATTCCTGCCAAGTATAAATGAAAATCACATCAAAATTGAATCATATAGTAAAAGATATTCAAAATATCTTGAAAACAAACAACACCACAGAAAAACCAAACTTAAACAGAAGATAAAATGTAGTACTTACCATTAATGTATGTTATATAACTAGATTTGAAACTAATTACATGCTTCAAGATGAATGCCTAACATGCACATATATTTTGTGACCATGAGAATTAGATAACTACAAAATTAAGGCACAAGACAGGAGAGGAGACATCCAACTTATCAGGACAGGGAGTGTAAAATGGGATGACTGGTTCAGCTTCTGAAGACTGCATCCTAAGAGGGATGAGTTCATCCACGAAACCTTCCTCTATAAATAAATATACCAGAGCAGCCAAATTTTAAGTTCTAAACAGAGAAAACACATAATTTTTCAGTTCAGACAATACAAAATTAAATCAGAGCTCACAAATTTATTATTAAATATAAAGGAATGCATAGTGATCATTAACTCAAATGCTGAATATTACCAGCTTGAGTAGCAGCGGGTGGGTCATTTACGTTAAGTGATTCTCCAGACTGTTGGTGGTGGCAGAGTTCTTGCTGTTGTTGTTTAGACTTGTCGACTGATTCTTGACTATGCAGTGGGTTTAAACTCAGAAAGTTGGCTACACTAGAGGTCTGACGACGGCAAATGTGGCTCCCACTATAAGTTATTTCCAAATACTTTGGGTCTTCATGAGATCTCTCTACATGTTTCATGACCGGACATCCGATACCTGCGCACCTGTAATAGTTTCTACAAGAAAGAAGAAATAATATTAGACGGCAACAGGTTCTACTAAAAATAGTGCTGCATAGTGTCAGTGTATATCCAAGATTCTAACTCAACATACATAGCAGTTTTAAGAATAAAGAAGTAAAAGAAACAATGAATTCTAAGGTGACTATCGAAAAATAGTAGGGATGACGTAAAATCATATATCTGTCAATATATATATAAATATAAACATACCTTGGGTATGGGGATTTAGCAATTTTTTTCTTTCCATATTTTCTCCAGTGAAAACCATCATCTATCACATCTACTTCGGTGAGAACTCTTTCCTTGAACATCTTATTTGGAGTTCTCTTACTACAATATAGAAAATAAATAAATATAAATAATCAGAGTCGAAACTCTATCAAGTTATCTATTAGTTTAGGTCAGTTTTTGTAGAGCTATGTATTCACCTAAATATTTCTAGCATGGTTGGTTCATTCATTGAGGTATGTTTGTCCTTATCATCAAACTCTTGGTCAAGTTCGTAGTCCTTATCGAACAGATTTCCATCACCACCATCACCAACAATAGACATAGAATCAGCTACAGGAGAAACTTGTCTCAACTCCTCTGCTTCATCGCAATCTGCTCTCTTCTCCATTTCCATGAAATGACAACCTGAACACAACTAAATAACCCAATAAAAAGAAATTAATAAAAGTCAGATTCAGTCAACAACATTACGTAGTTTTGGTATCTTATTCAAAACTCATAGATTTTACATACAAGTGACTACTTCAATTTCTGATCAAATCAACCACCAAAGCCTGATTGCAAAAAAGAAAAAAAAAATGGAAACCTGAAAATTAGCACCAAACCTGCTGATTCAAGAAAAATCAACTGAAGTAAGCTAATCTGCTTTGGCCTGACTTGAAAGTTGTGTGACCCGCCATTGACTGACTTGAGTACCTATTTGGCAGGAGAAAATTGAAAGTAGTTGGTATTATGAATCTTGCAACTATAAAATCTTCAAATTCCACCACGCTTCATTTTCATGAAAAAGTCTCGGTGTTGGTGGAGGGCATTAAAAACCTAATAGTAATAATCAAGGGCATCCATGACAATAGAATTCCAATAAAGATATCAAAGAACACAATCCGAAATAGATTTGAACAGCTAATCAACATAAACGAAATCAATACACTACATATATTCAGCTTTCAAAGATTTTACACACAATACTACCAATCAGTAATCAAATTTACTGATACATTCCAACGCCCAAGGTGATTACAATCTTGAAATCCAGAAAATTAGCACCAAACCTAATGATTCGAGAACTATAAGAACCTTATCTGCTTTACTTTGCCGCGGATTTCGTTAAAATCAATTTTTGAAGAAACTCATTTCTCCGTGGAGATTGAATCGATGAGATATTATGAAATCACTGAATAACACATCATAATACATCCAATCTCAGGTTTCAAATATTCATTAATTAAATCTAATGATAGAAATTTCAATACTCAAAGGGATTTACAAATTTGAAATCATGCAAACCTGAGGATTCGAGTGAGAGCTAGTGAGTTGTTTTGCTTTGCCGCGTATTTAGTCAAATAAGGTTAACTTGTCTTCGCGGATTTTGTTAAAATCTTTGGTAGCTAGTGGGCCCAAAATACTATTGGGCCTTTGGGCCTGGGCGGTGTATAATAATGAAAAGTCATTATGTTATTTTTAGAAATATAAATTAATTAATAAATATTTATATGAAAAATAAAAATAAAAAAATTGGTGTGGCAGCAGAATAACGGAAAACAATTATATTTTTATTTATTTTCCGGTCCAGTTTTCGTTTTATATTTTCTGATGTAGTTTTATTTTCCTGATTTATTTCAAAAACACACTAAGACCGGAATGTAAAGAGTAATATGATATACATAACTAGATAAGATAGTAAAATAATAGTAGGTGTTGGACGCGGTTCGATTTCATCAATCCGATCTGAAAATTTTATATTTTAAAGTTAAAAAACCGAACCAACATAAACCAGATTCAGTTCAAAATTGAAATAGCAAGATTTAAGGGCACTACTTATAAACACATCTGGCCAAGTGTCTTTTACGATATTCTTTTCCTTAGTACATTCAGGATTCGAATCACTATGAAAACGGATATTACAATAGAAGGCTTATAAGCAATTAAAAAAAAAAAAAAATCAATACTTGTGATAAATAAGAGAAAAGATGGCTTTACTTCATATTTATGTATATGCTATCATTCATTTAATGTGATGTATATGGTGCTACTTCATTTGTTGTCTAGTTAAAAAAGATCAGGCAACAATAGCCACTACTTCATTGAAGACCAACCAAATTGACTAGAGATATCCCTTGCATGTTCACATATGTTCAGTCCAGATGTAAGTATAGTTGGGGTCAACTCCTAATTAGGACCGGACACGTTTGAGTGTACCAAATAGATAAATGCCAAAGAGGAAGAAAACTAAGCTCAGACACTATTAATAATTGACACAAAAATCTTCATTTCCATATTACTAGCATTAATTTGTCAACCTTGGATAGAGACCAGAGAGACCAGCACTTACTATAGTTGAAGAGAAACAGCATACATTCATTCAATCAAGCAGGAGATAGCAAAAAACTTATGGCGGTTGGCGAGGCATTTCTTTCTGCTTTCCTGCAAGTGTTGTTTGACAGGTTGGCTTCTCGTGAGCTCCTGGAGGTTGCGACCAAACTGAGTCTCGACACTGATCTGAAAAAGTTGATGTTAATGGTATCAAAACTAAATGCTGTACTTAAAGATGCAGAGGAAAAACAAGTTAAAGACATGGCAGTCAAACTGTGGCTAGATGAGCTTCGTGATGTTGCAGATGATGCTGAAGATGCATTAGATGAATTTACCACTGAAATCTTGCGATCAAAATTGAAAGCTGAAACAAAAAGCAGCAACAACTTCATGCAACAATTGTTTAACCCCTCGAATCCTGTTGGAGCTGTTTTCTTCAACATGCAGGTACTGACTTGTAGCTAAGGTTTTTACTAGAGTTACAGGCATATTTGATATTAAAACAACGACAATAAAAACAAGCCTTAATCCCAAATAAATTGCAGTCTAATTACCTCAACTCAAGTTAATTTCAGTCCAGATAACTATTTTCAGATCATAAATTACTTCAACAATTACGGTTCAGAATGTTTCACAACAATTAGACTCTTCTAATTAATTGTATTAATGTATATATGAGATAAAATTACTATTTTTGCGGCTCTTGTAGGTGGCTTCTAAGTTAAAGGCCATAACAGAGAGGTTAGAACAGATTGCTCGGCAAACATTGGAGCTTGGTTTAAGAGAAAATGTTGGAGAGAAGCCTATAGGTTCCTGGAGAAACTTACCTACGACTTCATTGGTAGAGGATGACATATTTGGAAGGGCCGAAGATGCCAAGAAATTGATAGAGAGCTTGAAAATGGATGCTGATGTAGGGTTGTGTGTGATTCCTTTAGTTGGCCTAGGTGGTATTGGTAAGACAACCTTAGCCCAAATTGTGTATAATGACAAAGAAGTGGAAGAGCATTTTGACCTGAAAGCATGGGTTCATGTTTCAAGTGACATGAATTTGGTTAAGGTAACAAAAGCAATTCTTGACTCTTTTGGTGAACCATGTGATGCTATGAATCTGGAACCACTTCAAAATGCTCTAAAAAGTATTTTGACGATGAAAAGGTTTTTAATGGTTTTAGATGATGTGTGGAGTGAAAACTACAGAGAATGGAATGTTTTGCAGCTACCATTTAGGGCAGGCGCAAATGGTAGCAAGATCATCGTCACAACTCGCAATCAAACTGTAGCAAAGACAGTTGGGACCACTCCCATGTTCCATCTGCAACAACTATCCGACGAGGATTGTTGGTTGTTATTTGCACATCATGCATTTTCTAATCTTAGTTATGCACAGCGGTCAAATTTCGAGCACACAGGTAGAGAAATAGCTAAGAAATGCAGAGGTTTGCCATTGGCTGCAAAGGCACTGGGGGGCTTACTACGTTCTAAGTCAGATGTTTATGAATGGAATTACATATTGAATAGTGAAGTATGGGAATTACCTCATCAGCAGTGTGACATTCTTCCAGAGCTAAGTTTGAGCTATCATCACCTTCCACCTCATTTGAAGGCATGCTTTGCTTATTGTGCAATCTTCCCCAAGGGCTATCATTTTGAAGCAGAACAATTAGTCCGCCTATGGTTAGCAGAAGGTCTTGTACAGCAGCGAGCAAGACAAGTGCCAATTGAAGATGTTGGAAGACAGTACTTTCAAGATTTACTTTCAAGGTCATTTTTCCAACACTTGGGAGGTGATACTTACGTTATGCATGATCTTCTCAATGATTTGGCTCAAGCAGTTGCCGGTGAGAGATGTCTTAGACTGGAGGAAGGTACTGATCAGAAAAAGAACTCCAGAAATGCTCGTCATCTATCCTACATTCAACACAGACATGATTGCTTGATAAGATTTAAAGCCTTAACATCAAATTCAAGTCTGCGAACTTTGCTACCATTGGCTTGTGTGTTTGAAAATTGTCGAATAACAGATAAGGCAACACAATATCTGCTGAAGTCCTTTACTCGTCTCCATGTGTTATCATTGAGTCACTATGAGATCACTGAGGTACCAGACTTCTTAGGGGAGTTGAAACACCTACGTTATCTTGATCTCTCTTATACATTGATCAAACTGTTGCCCGAATCAGTCGCTTCATTGTTCAACCTGCAAACCTTGATTCTGCGTGGTTGTTGCAATCTTGATCATCTGCCCGCAAATTTGGGAGAATTAATCAATCTGCAATATTTGGATATTAGAGAAAGTAACTTGAAGCAGCTGCCACCTCATATGGGTCGGCTTAAGAATCTTCGGATGTTACCTTATATCATTGTAAGTAGAGATAAGGGATGCAAGATCTCAGAATTGAAGGATTTGTTGAATCTAAGAGGAGATCTCCGCATATCAGGATTGGAAGATGTGGATGAGCACACAGATGCGCTGGAAGCCCAGATGAGGAACAAAGAATATCTCAATAAATTGGTGTTAGAATGGAAACAAAATTCTGATGGCAGGCTCGAAGAAGATGTGCTTGATGCTTTAGAACCTCATTGCAATCTCAAGGAGCTCTCAATTAACCACTATAGAGGTTCTAAATTTCCAAACTGGATGGGGGATCCATCATTTACAAATCTGAAGTCCCTAAGTCTAAACAGGTGCAAGAAGTGCAGATTCTTACCACCACTTGGCCTACTAGTCTCACTTAAGCACCTTGATATTGATGGAATGGATGCTGTACAGAGTATAGGTCCTGAGTTTTATGGTGCTCAATGCTGTTCCAGTAAACCATTTCAGTCCTTGGAAACTCTTAAGCTCAAGAATATGTCAAACTGGAAGGAATGGATTTGTATTGGCGTTGGAGAGTTCCCTTGTTTATATGACCTTTCTGTGGAGAATTGTCCGAACATTTCAACTGAGATACCCAAATCTCTTCTCTCCTTGAAGACACTTGAAGTGCGAAACTGCAAGGAGCTGTCTCGGTTTCCTTCCCTTCCACAAATCCAAACCTTAGTCATAGAAGAATCTGATGATGTGATACTTGACAGTGTTATGCACCTCACCTCTCTGAAGTCATTGCATCTTCACAGTATTGTAGGGCTAAAATTTCTTCCATATGAGACTTTCCAAGGTTTGACTGCACTCCATGACTTGCATATCGTGAATTGTAATGAACTCCAGAGTTTCTTCTCTTTTCACGCAGTAGAGAGGCTTCCACCTAATGTTTGCACAGCTCTTCGCCGATTGATAATTTCCAACTGCTCGTTCACTTTTCTGTGGCCTGATGATGGCTGGATGCCTCAGCTGCTTGAATATCTCGAAATAGGACAATGTGCACATCTATTCCAGCTTCCACCTCGACTACTCAGCATCACGTCTCTCAATACACTCAAAATCATTGGATGTTCAAGGATTGGTTCTCTTCCGGAGATGGAGTCCTCAACTGGGCTGCAAAATATTCATATAAAAAACTGTTGGAGTTTACGTTTCTTGCCTGAAGGCTTGATGCACAATGAGAACCTGCATCTTGAATATTTGGAGATTGATGGTTGTTCTTTTACCTCCTTCCCTGAAGGTGACCTGCCTCTAACACTTCAGCGTCTCAGGATATCAAATTGTCCAAGACTAAAAGAATTACCTGCAGGATTACTACAAGCAAACACAGCTCTAGAGTATCTGCAGATTTCTGGGTGTTCAATCTCTTCATTCCCAACACAATCCTTTTCTTCATCCACAACCAGCTCCTCTTCAAGACTTAAAGTTCTAGAGATCAATAATTGCTCTGATCTCGAGTCTTTACCAGATAGCCTCTACAATTTTACCTGTCTTGATAGGTTGGAGATTACAAATTGTCCATTACTCAGGTCCTTTCCTGCCGGGGGTTTGTCACCTAATCTGACCTCTCTTTCAATAAGTCACTGCAATCATCTTGAACAACTACCTGAAAGGCTGTACAACAACAGATTGCTAAAAAGCTTGACTATCAGTCATTGTCCTGGTCTCAATTCATATCCAGAAGGAGGTTTGCCAGGCAATCTGAAAGAACTGATCATTGTCACAAAATTCAATCAGCCTAACCCCCTATCTAATTGCAACTTACACAAACTGACATCGCTTAAGAATTTCCAGATCATTAACAATTAGCTCACATTTAGTCTATAACTCAAGGCACCCTGTTCCATAGAGTGAAGTTGAAGAATCCAAACAAGCAACTTTGTGGGTGTACTTGGATGTTTTGCAGTAAATACAGAGAGATAAGATAGGGCAGATTCAACTATAACTTGACAGCTCCAGATTCGTGTGCATGGATCCACTGTGTTTGCTGTAATTCCTGTATGCTTGCATGTAATGACAGGTGTTAGCCACCAGTTAATGATTCCAACATGAAATGGTGATTTTGAGCAGTGAAGGTTCATTAACATAAATGAATATAAAATGTTGATTCTTCTTGAAAATATTAGACTAACAGCATTGAAAAGAGACCACAATGGTTAGACAACTAAATTTACATAAAATTCAGAATAACCATTTTATTTTTAGTAGAACTTCAATGTTTTGACAATCCCATCACTCATATTTCTTCATTAGAGACTAGAAGCTACCACACCACTAAATACAAGAACTGGGAGTGGGATGGCATGGTGGTTACCATCCTCACCCGCAATGTACATACTTTCACACAAAATATAGGAACAGAATTAGCAAGTGGGATGGCATGGAGTTAACCATCCTCACCAGCAGGTGTAATTCATTCTCATCAAATGCAACTAGCTAGCAACAACCTTGCCAACTAATCACTCAAAATTTAGGGAAACAGAAACAGGTTGACGGTGCTTGAGCAAAATCAAAATGCATACCTGCTTGAGCACTGGTGTACGGGTGAGGTTGAGATGGTCTGAAAGTACCAAAACATACTAAGAGAAATGCTTGAGCACCCAGTTATATTTATTCAAAGGAGTCGTTCACGATAACATCTATTGACAAATGAGCTGGATTCCACAATCGACTCAAACTCTCTGAGTAAAGTCTGCCTTTCTCCCTGCTGCACCAGTAAAGCGAATGACAGTTGCATTATTCAAGCAGAAAAACTGTAGCATCTGAGATGCTTGAGTTTATGGAGCCTCCAGTGAGATACATGAACAAGATTATCACAGTCATTGATGTGTAATGATACCAGATTAGGGGGCAAATCTTCCTCAGGAAAGGACGTGAGACAAGGACAACTAAAAACACTTAAATTACGAAGTGAAGTAAATTCATGAAGTTGAGCAGGAAGGAACATGAGATTTTCACATTCATGTATTGCAAGAGTTAAGCAGTTCTTTGGTAATCCTCCTTCGGGAAAACAGATTAGACTCGTGCAATTGCTTATTGACAATAACTCAAGATGTATGAGGTTGTGCAGACCCTCAGGCAAGAACTCCAGCTCCCCACAATCTGAAATTGTTAGTTCTCTGAGTTCCATGGTCCTAGTTATATTCACCTGTTCTTTACCAGTGAAAGATTTATCAAGTGACATCAAATTTCGGCAATTTGCTATCTTTAGTTTCCTGAGAGTGACAGGCAACTTGTCTATTGGGAAGAAGAAGAGTGAATCACAGCCATCTAACTCCAAAGATTCAAGAGGCAGCCCTTTTTGATCCATTAATAGATCCAGTATATGTTCTGAATTTACGCAATGACTGATCTTAAAGGATTTAAGAGCAACAGGAAAATAACGTAGACGTAAAGGTGAGTGAAACGAACATAAATTGAACTCCAAATATTGAAGAGAATTGTGTACCAACATGTCAAGCGGTATCTCTTGATCTTGACGGTCATTGATTTTCAAATGTGTTGGCTTGATTATAGTTGGCTCCTTAATAACAGATGCCTGAGAAGACTGCCTGTCGGTTTCTGTATCTCTAAGATTTCCTTGTTTCCCAGACTCATTTCCCAGGACAACTTCTTTTATCATGCTTGACTCTTTCTCCCTTTCCGAAAGAAACTCACTGCCTACAGAGAGAGGGAAAAGAAAAAATAAAAAAAGCACTAAATTATAGCACATCAACTGAAATTTATAGCACTAATCTCAATGCCAGAGATTGACCAGAATCATAAACACTGTGGGAGCTATCCTCGAGACACATCATTTCCCATGGCGATACAACTTGTGTTTCAGGTGCCTTATTAGTATCCCACTGGACCTGTCAAAATGTATCACAATCTACCAACATAAATAATCATAAATGAACATAAAATCAGTGCATGTAGTTCAATTTAATGAGATGGCAGCAGCTGTCTGTACTTCGTAGACTGCTCTATGTACTTCCTCCATTTCAAAATATTGTTGCTAGAGAGTTTTTTACTTTTCAAAATATAAGAAAAATATAAGTCGTTTGTAGTTTCCAATATATGGATTTGAAGTCCTTACCTTTATTTTGAAATAAAAACAATCATAAGTGAGCTGGAGGGAGAAATGAGGGTTAATAGGAGTTTTTATACACTTTCTTAATAAGTGTGACAAACTCTAAAAAAATCTTATATTTTGAAACGCAGCAAGTATAATTTTAGGTCTGGAAACTTATTACATAGTTAGTATTGATAAATACCTGCATTGATTATGTTATGCTATGTATTACCAAAAAAAACTTATTTTTTTCAACTCTGATTTTCTATAGATCTTTTTCCCAAACTTACAAGCTACAAAAAAAGTTATGCCAAACTGGCTCTAAACAGGCTCCTACATTTGGCAGAAGCTAACAAGAATTCAGAGCAACTGTTTACCAAAATTCTACACAATGTACTGGGTTCAGCCACTGTTTGGGCAGGATTTTGTCCTAAAAAAAAGAAAAGAAAAAGAAAAAAAAGAAAAAAGAAAAACATGATGCAGCTCACCATCAAGCATTTCCACTTTGAGTTTGGCCATTTAATGGGATCTGATTCTGAAATTCCAGTCACAACACCAGTATACCTGCAAGAAAGCAGAATGGTTTGATGAATCAAAGCATTATTTGAGCCATAGTAAACAGTTGATTTAAAGGACCTTATTGAAGGATTATCAGTGTCAAAGGAAGTCCACTTCTTAGCAGGCCTCTTAGGATTATCAACCTTCCTCACTATCCATGGCCTTGGAGAACCATCAATCTGGAATTTGGTTCCGATCATCCATGGCCTTGTAATGCTTTTCATATAATTGTGGTAAGGTACTACAAAACCAGCGGGACCAACACTGCATTCAGATTTCAAAAGTTAATGAGTAATATACTTATAAAAATAAGTGAAACGAAATTCCATTCTCTAATATGGTATGACTAATTTGTTCACAGCGTATAGCAATTACAGCATACGTAGAATAAAAAAGTTTTAGATGAGGAAAATAAAATAAAATCCAGATATTCACTACTCTAAGATTGTCCAGCACCTTTTGTGCTATAAACGATATAACACACAAAAGCTCTTCCCTATCAATTTCTTTCACATGCAAACCAACTCTTTAGAATCTTCTTTTCTCTCTAATATAAAGACTTTCACATGCAGAACCTTGTACTTCAGGTTGTTGAATCTCTATTATAAGCTGTAGTGCAAGTGTAACCATTAATGACCTTTGAAATTCTACTATTTATTGAATTACTTCGTCAAGTATTCCTTACTCTAAACATAGGGCAGTATGCAGCATCAATCATCCTGATTATCTAGACCTATGCTATAGTTGATCTTTGTTTACAAGTGTGGAAAATTCTAGATGCTCAAGAAGACAATAGCAACTTAGAAGAGAATTCTTGAAAGTAAGCAAATACTGGAAGTTGCTTTACCTAGGACAATAAAATATCTCAAATATGCTCTTGTTCAGTATCGCATCTGCCACTGGAGAAAGAAAATTGGAATGCAAATAGTGCTTCACAAGGATGTATTCAGGAATGCCACATTTATTGCGAAATCCTTTTACTGTCAACCTCAGGCTCCCATCTTGACATCTAAAGGTAACACTTTTGTAAGGCTAAGAAACTCATATCAATACGATAACTAGAACACATCACAATTAAACAGCAAAATACATCCCTAGGTATTAAGGAAAATGCTACTTGAATCATTATTGATGCACAAGTTAAAACATGCTATATATATATATATATATATATATATAGAGGGTTATTTCCAAAAACACCCTATTTTTCAAACTTTTCACTTTGAGCACTCGGTTTTGAAAGTTTTGGAAAACCACCCCAAAATCAAAACCACTAGTGGTTTTTGGTAATTTTGTGAGTGATTTTGGTGTTGTATGAGTAATTTTGATCTTAGAAAATTTCCGAATCTCTAAATTAAACATATAGAATTTCAAAACCACTCATACAACACCAAAACCACTCACAAAAATACCCAAAACCACTAGTGGTTTTGATTTTGGGGTAATTTTCCAAAACTTTCAAAACTGGGTGTTCAAAATGAAACGTTTGAAAAAGTGGGGTGTTTTTGAAAATAACCCTATATATATATATATATATAAAGTAATTAAGTCAAAACAAGTGAGTTTATAATGTCAAGTAACTATTTTATTATTTTGTGCAGTTAGCACATGTTTAATATATATGAACTATGTGGATTTAACAACACAACATTTAATTCCCAAAAAAGTTTTTAATTGATGAGAAAATTATTTAAACGCATTTCTCTTGAAAACCTCACTGGAGGCTCAGTTTGGTATTATTTAAATGGCACGACTGCAGCAGCACCTATTCCATGACCTACTAACTTAAGGAATGATCGCCACAAATAATAAATAAGCATCAATATTTTTTGTTTTTTTTTTTTTTTTTTCTCATTTTCCATTTTTAACATAAATTAATTAATGAACTGGATTGAAAAAAAGCAACCAACGGTTTTGGTAACGGTAACGCTGAACTAAGAGGAGGACTCTTCTAATTGAATTGCAGTCGGTTCAAATTTTCTAAAAGACACACTTTGTCTTAAATTTGTTCGCCAACAATGCTTCTTACTTCTTTCTTTCTTTCTTTTTTTTTTTTTTTTTTTTTTTTTTTTTTTTTTTTATTCAATTAAAAAAACACTTGAAAGATGGGAATGAATACAAGACAACCAATGTGATGACTTTTGTTTTCCCAGCAAATAACATTTTTATTTTCTTAAGTTTAGAAAAAGAAAAGATAAAGGTATAAGAAGTCTTAAAATAACTGCCAACTAGATATTAGACAAGAAAATAAACATTCATTAATGTGATGTTTGTTCTGTTATGTTTTATACGAAAACAATCCATAAGAGCTGGAAGACAACACTCAGGACACAAAAATTAGGCTGATTAGGAAACTAATAGTTTCTAGGAGCAGGCCTCAGTTATGAAAATATATAACAAACTATTATAAGGTTGTCAGTAGGTTGAAGTTTTGAAATAGCAAGCATACCTTAAAAATACCACTGAGTCACCCACCATAAGCCGTTTTCTTTGAGCAAATGTTTTCCATCCCTTAGAAAGCAAGAAAATCCCTTGTGTGGCTGAGTAATAATTATAAACCTCAGACTTCCATATCTAACTCATATTTACTGGAAGATAAATAAATAAAAAAACGAAGAAAACTCATCAGAATTCACACAGCACCAGCATAGGTGATACTAAATGTCCACTCTGTCCTTTGGAGATCTTTGACAACAACCTCATGGTGGGAGCCGTACATTTCAAACTCCTGGACAAAAAAAAAAAAACCTTAACATGATCCATGAAAATAATTCATTCACGTACATAACCCAAACTGTTAAAATCTCACCGATGGAAAAAAGATTTCGTAGGGTTAAAATCTCATTGATGGAAAAAAGATTTCGTAAACTTTCCTAGGAAGAACTAATTCCGCTGTGTCATTATGTGTTTTTGAGGCAAAAAGCATTTTCGAGAACACGCGAGAGGATGATTTGGCCTTCCCAAAATTTTGTGCCTCATTTACCGCCAACTCAGTTACCTGCTTGCTCTTTGGATTTAGATTTTTTCAACCAGTTAAAAAATGAACATATAAGCTACCAAAAATTTGTTTAATATCAATATAAAAATAACCGCCAAACAACAAACTACTATATTACCTCTAGTTCTGGAAGCAAAGTAACATGCGCAAATATCCCATCATTAAGCTTATTAGCCTGCTTCAATCCCCAAATCAGAACTAGCACAATACATACATATGCGGAAACATGTGTGTGAAAGAGAGTGTTAATATAATAAGCAAAATACTAAAAAACAGTACTTACACATAAATTCACATGTTGAACCCTACATAGAATCTCTGGCTTGAGATCAAATGTAGGAGCTTCCACCGACAACGAAGAAGAAAGAATTGAATCCGCATATTCCAAATGTCCTTGTGGAAAGTAGACAGCCAGTTCGCCTTTCTTTGGCAGTAAAGAAGCCTCATTGCGGACTAAAGCACGCCAAAGCTCCAGGTTATCATCTACCAAGAACAAAATAACTTTTACTATATAAATGAATTCAAATAGCCAGAAAAAGTTTCAAGAACAACAGTCACAACCGTACCACTATCTTCCTCAAACACAGCAAAGAAATCTTCCTTTTCCTCTCCCGCTACATCCATATCCCTCTTCTTGAACAACCTTCGGTTGTTTCCTTCAAACTGAATCAGCAAATCCAAGAGCAGTCATCAACAATGTTTAACAAGCCTGCAAAAGTAACAAAAATAGAACGAAGTCATCATCAGATCCCAAAGCTTCAAGATGATCATGATCGGTTACGAAATGAGTAGCCTGAACAGTCTCAAACACTCTCAAGTATACGAGTTCTGTCTCTGCTAAAAATCTGTAAACCTAGTTATGATATTGGAAGAAGAACAATGTAAGCTTGAATACTGTTGAAGGAGATGTTAAGACTGACCTCGTCAAAGACTAGAGGGAAATTATCGCTTCTCGTTGATGTATCGTCGTCTTCCTTTTACCTGCGAAGAAAAATCTATTTGATATTTTTAACAGTTTTTTAACTTATTCAGTTTTATAATAAATAAATAAATAAAATATTAAACAAATATTCATTTTCTTTTACTTATATAATTGCGCCAAACCTTATCTAGGCGCCAAAAATGGATCGGGTACCTGCCGGTAGCCGGTCACCGTCGAAGAAGCGGAGGCGGAAACCGCCGACAACGGTTGAGTCTCTCGACCGCGATATCATGTGCATGATCTTCTCACGTTTGGGACTATTCGACCTAGTTCGCTGCTCAGTTGTTTGCAAAACTTGGTACGTGTACTCGTAAGCTGAAATTTTGATTTAACCTAAATTTGAAGAGTTCGATTTTGACGGTTTTTTTTGTTTGAATTGAAGGAATGAGGTTATAACGAGCTGTAAGTTACTGCAAGTATTGTATTTGAAACAGTGGAATGAATCGTCGGATTGCGTTTTGCGGAAGCCGATGGCGGTGATTTTGGAGGAGTTTGCTATGAAGTATCATAGAGAAGGTTTAGAAGAAGGGAAGATTGATGTTGATCAATGGAAAGGTCATTCACACAGGTAAATGAAATCATTGCTCTCCTTTAGTTTTGATTTGGTTTTGTTCAATGTAGTTTTTTGTTGTTTTGTTTTGATTGTGAGTGATTGAACTGTTGGTTTTGTGGTTTTTAGGGTTGATCAGTGTCGGATGAAGAGGGGATTGGTTGTTACTGGTGTAGGAGATAAGGTACTCTTTCTTGATTAGATGGTTGATGATTTAATAGCTGTTTTCCACTGTTGATTGTTTGAAGACGAAGCTTGTTTTCTGTATTTTTTTTATTGACCATTGCTCTGTGTAGATATAGCACAAAACCAAGCATTAGTTTCTTTGTGTAGATGGAGATGGGTTTCATATAGTTGTAGATGCATGTTGTTAACTTTTTCTGCATACTATATATGTGTAGTAGAATCTTTCAAACACTTCATGAATTTATTATCTTGGATTCCAGGTCGACAATACTCATGTCTAAAGCACTTGGAATCACCTTTGCATCTATAGAGATTTAGGTATATACTATGGTTTACATTGCATAGTGTTTGTGCTGACTGAAGAATTTATGTTTTGAATCTTACTTACAATTTTATACTTGTGCTTGAACTTTTCGAGGTCTTGCGTCTCTGGTCATTGGAGAGGTACAGATGTGAGGAAGAGTATTCCATTCCGGGCACATCCCCGTTGATTGACTTCGATTTTGATGAGAGCAAGGTAAATTTTCATCTTCTCTCTATTGTTTTTGTGGAAGACTGAAGTATGGTGTGCAGGAGCTAGAACATAACATCACGATTTATTGTTGTCCTTAACTATAAGTTGTTTCATTTGGAATTGTAAATTGAAGACATCGAATAGTCTCCCTCAATACCTAGTTTAGATTAGACACCATCATTCACCCTCTTTGTTCATATACTATTCTTCCACTTCAATGCATTATTTAAATGATTCTCAAGGGCATGATGGCAGATGATGATGTTGCAACTCAAAACCTTATTGGTGTGATCTGATATAATATATAATGTCTGATGGGAACATCTAACATTATTCCATATCTCATTTGCAGATTGTTGGCTTATTTGGCACTCGTTTATGCATTTGGAGACGCAATGGAGCAAGGAGTGTATTTCCATCTCGTGAAGGCTCATTCCCAAAGGGTTTATGCATGCGGTACACACAAATGTTTTATTATCTTTATCAGAAACTAGACATGTTGGGTGACATTTGACAACCTACTTTACACTTTAATTTGTATACTGAACTTTTTTCTCTTTGTCCTTGTAGCTACTTTGATCCTGAGGCCGTGATTGGTTGTGAGGATGGTAGTGCCCGTGTGTTTGACATGTACAGTAAGCAATGTTCTCGAATCATAAGGTATGTGCTTTGAATACATATTACAGTCCACCTCTTCCATTCTTTGGGTAACTTTTCCTTTACCAATAAATTGTTGAGTGAGTTATGTAACTTATGCTTTAGTTTAGGCCTTCTATCTCTGGTCACTGTTGGTTGAATCTTTAAACTCTATCAGTTTGTTAATTCATTCGTATTTTTCAATTCTTATGCTAATATTAGTCTCCGCATTGCAGGATGCATCATTCATCTGTAACATGCCTGTCCTTGAGTGAAGATCAATTAATTATTAGCGGATCTGCTCTTGGTGGTATAACAGTTTCCGGTCTGTATACTGACCAAACAGTTGCTACACTAAGATCAACTGATTCTACAGGTTTTCACCTTTTCATACTCTGAATACTGCATTTTGGCTTACATGATCATTTCATTTCCTTCTAGATACTGGATTGCTGTAGTCACAGTTATGCAATATGCATTTGACAGGCATAAAGACCTTGTGCTACAACCCTTGTTCCAATCTAGTATTTGCTGGAAATACAGCCGGATATGTTCGCTGCTGGGACCTCAGGTACACCCGCCTGGAAAAACTCTATTAATAGATTAATCTTCTAATGTCATAAAACCAATTGCTTACTTATGAATCTTCCAGGACAAGGAAACGTCTATGGGAGAATCGAGTGAGTCCGAATGTCATATATTCCATACACCACCTCCAAAACGACAGATCCACACTAGTCACCGGCGGCATCGATGGTGTATTACGGATTCTTGATCAGAACACCGGAGATATTCTCTCCAGTTGTGTTAGTAGCATCAGCTCATCATCTAGCTCATCTGAGAACACCTCCACTATTGAAAGATTGAAAGGAGTTAGGCTCTCGGATGACACCATCATCGACAGAGTTCCCAAATCTGCTCGACCTCCTATCACATGTTTAGCTGTAGGGATGACAAAGGTTGTCACTGCACAAAATAGCAAGCACATCAGGCTCTGGAAATTTAACAGATGAAGTAGAAAAATGGATTTTGTATGCTACTTTCTGTTGTAATATTACCAATTTGGTTTATTTTCAACTTAATGTACCAACCTTAACTTATGGATGAAATCTAATGTAGTAATCATACACGTTCGGGCTAATTCATCTATTTTAATTATAAACCGTTGTTTAGGGGTGTATTCAAGTCAAACTGGTCAATGACTTCTGGCTTAAGCCCACTGAAGACCAATGGGCTATGAAATCAATTAACTTCCTCACTTTACGGCCCATAAAGCCCAATACAACTCGACAAAATCAGCCCAAAGTCTCCACCCTCACTCTCTCTCTCTCAGACACAATCTTAACCACTCGCAAAATACTTGCGAAGCATCGAAACCCTAACAAGTGATCGAACAAGATGGTGTGCATACGGAAGGCGACAGTGGACGATCTACTGGCGATGCAGGCCTGCAATCTGTTCTGTTTACCTGAGAATTACCAGATGAAGTACTATTTCTATCACATACTGTCATGGCCGCAGCTGCTGTACGTCGCGGAGGATTACAACGGTCGTATTGTTGGATATGTTTTGGCTAAGATGGAGGAGGAGAGCAATGAGTGTCATGGACATATTACCTCCCTTGCCGTTCTTCGTACTCACCGTAAGTTGGGTCTCGCTACTAAGCTCATGAGCGCAGCACAGAACGCCATGGAACAGGTTTTGTTTTTTTGTTGGTTCATTTTCTGGTCTTTTTAGAGGATTTTGTCGTTTGGGTATTTACAATTTTGGTGCTTTATATGTAGCTTGTTGGTTTTGATTGGATAATTGATTGATTGTTTTGAATGTGTGTAATTAGGGTAAAGTTGAGGATTTATTGAATTTGGCGGGAATTGTGTCATTACAGTTTCTTTTTAATGGGAAATTGCTTGATTGGTATGTGAAAAATGAGCATTGAGTGTTTGCTGATAGTAGTCTATAATAAATGTGAATGCTTGATGAGATTTACTTTTGAGGGATTGGAGCTAGGTTTTAAATCCTGATAGGCTGCATGAGAAATTTTAAATGATTGAGCAGTTGTTGAGCTGAAATGTAGAAGCATGTGAATGCAATTCGTTTGTGTTTATAGTTTGAACTGTGCTAATTGGATCATGCATACTGCTGTTGAAGCGAATAGTTTGTAAGTCTGTAACTGTAAGTGGATTAGTAGTCTTGAGAGGATACTAGCTTTGGTTGAGTACTGTTTAGATATGGAAGAGGCATTGAATGTTAGTGTAAATCATGAAAAAAGGGGATTGGTGGATTTCTTACAGTTGTGATTTACGTGGACCTTATAGTGGAAATGTAATTTTTGTATACAGGTTTTTGGGGCAGAGTATGTCTCATTGCACGTGAGGAAGAGTAACCGGGCAGCATTTAACTTGTATACAGAAACTCTAGGATACAAAATCCATGATGTGGAGGCCAAGTATTATGCAGACGGTGAGGACGCCTATGACATGCGCAAGCAGCTAAAAGGAAAGCAGAATCATCAGCATGGGCACCATCATCATCATGGACATCACCATCACCATGGGCACCACCACCATCATCACCACGGTGGTGGTTGCTGCTCAGGTGAAGCAAAAAGCACTGATTCGAAAACCACGGACACAAGAGAAGTTAAAACAGATCCAAAAACCAGCACAAAAGCAGATGCGACCAAAGCTTGATGATATAACCTCTGCAGAGATGAAAGACTGGCATTAAGGTTTATGGTATGTTGTTGTGCTTTGTTTGAACATCAAGATTTTGTTATATGGTTTCGAAATGCGATTGGTTTCTGAGATACTTCTTGATGCATATAGCAATTATAATGACAACTTCTATTTGTTGGTTAACTGTAGCTTGATTACTCCAAGTATCTACATTTTTTGTCTTAGGTTTATTGTTTTGGTAAAATTGAATCACTGCTGATTAGTTCAATCAAAGCAAGTCATTACTTTTTCTACAGTTGTGTATTTATAGCATTACCCTCTTTCATCTTTCTAAAATCTATTAAACTATAAAGATTGCATTGTGACCTCATTGTCCATCTACTTGTAGAAAGTGGAAATATCTTAGTTTCCAATTCACTCTACAACTCACCATATATATCTTCCTTCATAATGATAATACATATTAGGTGTATCTGATTATATTATATAGTCATGGTTGGAATTATTTACTTATTGAAAAAAGTTGTAAAGTGCCTCCAAGTTGGTGGCTGTCACATTCATTGATATTACTTTCACATTTTTGACTCGCAGATGCCTCTCTCTATCTTTTTTTATTGCCACTAGAAAAGGTTACCAATAAGCCAGTTTTTGTCCTCATTTTCTTATGCATCATCATAGTTTTTGTTTGGTAATTAGAATCCTCTCATCTTAAATTCCCCTTTCACATTTTGTCACTTCTATATTTCACTTTTTCTTTTTAGGAATGACTTTATTGAACTCTCAAGAACTTTAATAGAATGGCAAATTTGATTCAGAAACCTAGAATATTACATCAAGTCTTTATAAGAATCTTGTTTGAACAAGTGGGTTCATTTTTTTAAGCACCATTTCAACAGTGAATCACAACTCATGCAGATTCTTGTTTGTTTGAAAGATCATCATTGACTATTAATATCATTGATGATTATTATTATTATTATTATTATTATTATTATTATTATTATTATTATTATTATTATTATTATTATTATTATTATTATTATTATAAAGAATCAAGAATACATGTTTAATGGCAGCAGCAACTGGTCAAATATACTAATCAAACAATGGTGGGGTCTTTTTCTTTTTCACCCCTGGAATATCCAAAAAGTATATGCAGAATATAAGTGTATTTATATGTTACAGAGAAAGGACATGACTAAAAGACACTTTAGTCATTCCAGCAATGTTGATTTTGGAATCTGAGTGGGCTCTCTCCAATAGCTGTAGTTTCCTTCAATGATCAAAAACTCCAATAATTTTGCTTACCTTTCTCTTTCAAATAACATCATCTGATTCACATTTCAACTGTTCTGGATAAGTTTGCAATCCGGAGCTGTAATGGGGCCACACAGTTTGTGTTGCTGTCTGGATTTGGACCCATTGAAGTAGTTGAAGCATGTGTATTGTGAGACCAATGGTTCATGTTTTGAGTCACTGGTTTGCTAGCCATTTCTAGGCTGCGAATCTGGGTGGTACTCTTGGCGTAGGCACGACGACGTCGCGACCGGATCTGATCAAGTTAAGACGGTCCTTGATCGTTGAGTCGAACAATCTGCTTTCAGGACTCTCTGCATAGCAAGCATAGTAACAACTTACACAAGCATGAGGCAGTGCCATTGCAATCCTGGTCTGTTACAACATTTGGAAACAATCAAAATTCGTTGACAATTTGCTTAAGATGTTAGAATGTGAATGTACATGTGGATGCAGCTAACTAACCATTAGGTATCCAATGAAGAAGGCGAGGAGCGAATTGGCAGCAGTGAAGGGCTCATATACTTTATAAGTCCAGGCAGCGACAAGTATAACACATATTGAACCACTGCATACGCCGGTAAGGAAGCATATGGAGCTGGTCATGTCTCCATCGACAATAGGCTCCATTTCTTGCCTTTCGAAGAGCGCCCAAGTGTCTTGCGACGCCTGAACGAAATCTTTGCCATATGCAGCTATCTGTACAGTCATTTCAATGTTTCAGCTTCAAAACACAATCTATAGACTAGAACGACATGAATATGACAGTAAACGTTAGTTACCTGTACATAAGCCCAGCCATTGCCATATTTGAAGATCTTCTCCATAACATTAAGGCAACAATGCGCGCAGCAACACAAGAACTCATCTTCCCCTCTAAGAAGATTCAATGCTCGAGCTAAAATTCGAAGAGCTTCAATAGTTGGCACGAACAAGGATCCGAGACAAGCACTTCCAAGGTTTATAGTCATGGCTCTCTGGAAACAAAACTGAGTACTGGACTGCATTCCTCTTAGATAATACAGTGCGATAACTCTACTAACAGTCAAATTCACAATGTTTCGCAAAACCTCTGTAGTCCAAGCCAAGCTGAGGATCAAAGCGAAGATAACCAGAGGAGGGAAGTAGAAATTCAATGCCCCAACAATAGCTAATATCCAAACGGACATCCACAAGAACCCAACTCCAAGTGACCAGTAAGTAGGGTGATTCAAATCACGGAATTTCGAAACTGGTTCTAACGATTTGATCAATACCTTACTACAGAACCCGATTCGTTGATTAACCCAGCAAGCATACAAACCATTTCCGATCGAAAAGGCAATCAAACAGACACCAACACCATCAGTAGGAGGCTTTTGGAAGCAGATTAAAAGAATTCCAGCTGCAAGAGACATGAAGAAGCTACACCAGATAATGAAATGAACCATGAAAGCAGGCCAAACCCTAACAGCTTTTTGCCAAACGAATGCGAGACAAATGCTTAGTAAAGCCGCAGCTTCAACTTGTGGAAGGACATATTTCAATACCCTTTTCTCTCTTTTTTTGACAGAATCGGATGCAAGTATTAGACCTTGAATTCCTTTGAAGACAAGAAAGCAAACTAACCCTAGTACCAAAAACGAGTGAAGAACAAAGAGGAACAGAGAGATTTTGTTGGTGTATCTTCTTGAGTTGAGTGTGGTCACAAATGGCTGTTTTAAAACATACCCAGTAAGAAAAACCTAATCTTTAGCTCAAATTGGTAAACAGTTTATATAAATTAATCAAAATCAAACTCGAAATAGACATACTTGAGGAGTTGGGATTTGAACTGGAGGTGGTGGAGCAGAGCGAGACTGATGAGTCTCACGAGCTGGGGTTGTAGACCGAGATTGATGAGAATCACGAGATGGGGTTGAAACTCTAGGAGCTGCGACTCGTGAAGAAGCAGAAGCTCCATTGATAGCGATTCTTAAAGGGTTTGTTGGGTTCAATCTATGCATCATTGAAGCCACTTGAAACTCTGTAGCAATCCCCTGTTTTTCTTCTTCACTTTCAGTCCTCTCAACCTCTCCTTTCTCCAAATCCTTCTCTTTCTCTTCCTTTTTCTCATCTTCTTCTGCTTTTCTCTCATCATTTTCTCTTTCTTCAACCTATGAACAAACATTTTCAACACCAAAAACATTTATGTGATTATATAGAAACAAAAACAGAGAGAAATTACAGAACAAATTGACCAAAACAGAGTCAGGGGACTTACAGGGTCTAAAGCACCCATCACGGCGGAGATAACGACGGTGGTGGTGGTAGGTGATGATGTATATGAAAGTGTTAGATTTTTACACGTATGTGTGCTTTTAACAGTGATGTTATATGGATGTATCTATTTGCTTAGATATATCATCATCATGTTGTTTGTTGTTCTGATTTGACTCTGTTTTTTGATATTTTTATAAAATTCAATTTTTGATTTTAATATCAGGAGAATAATAACGTTAGAAATGAAATGTTGTTTGTTGTTTTTGTCCACGTGTGAGTTTTCACTAGTTTAAACTACTTCAGTTTGATAACAGCGAGTGGACTTCACGCACCAATCAGATTTCAGTCCAGTGCATGCTTGACTTATTATATCAGATGATGTAATTATATAAAATTTAATTAAAAAAAAAAAAAAGTAGTAAAGTGTTCGAATTATTGACACATATAGATACATTATACATATATATAAATCCATACTCTTCGTGCAAGACACTACAAGCTACCATTATTGGTTACTCTGATTTTTCAAAGCTATTTGAGGATGATGAGATAAATATACCATTTTATGAAGTCCAAGTTGGATTTTTTTTTTTTTTTTTTTTTCTGGTAAATTTGAATGTACACCATTTATGACTTTGAAACAACATGGGACCATTTGATAGACCCAGAAATGAATAAATAAGTAAATAAAATCAGTTTTAGTTTCACAGAATGTTATAATTTCTGATTCGTGTAATAAAACGAGTGTTAGGTTTCAAGCATTGAATGTATGCAGTTATTGTTCTGTACATTTATTGTTATGTTTTGTCATGAAACAACACAAACAAGAGACATTTGATCTGATAATAGTCTATTACCAGTCCATGCAAATTGGATTTGGTTTTATATTGAACAATCATACTAGTATGTAACTACTGATATAGAATAATCTACAACGGTTATATGCAGAAACAAATGGCTGGAGATTTACATGAAGGGTCTGCTAAAAATGGAAATGATTGGAGATTTAGAAGTGTTTAGAGTTAATTACTGTTATTAGGCACGTGGCGTATAAAGAAGACATGAAAGCAACTGTACTTGTTTATTCGTCATGTGTGTTGTGTACTGTTTTTTAGTTCAGTCAATTTTGGATGACTTGGATCCACTTCAACTTGTCTTCTGTCTCCTTCTTCTTCACATTCAATATCTATCCAACTCATTTTTAACTTTAAAAACACCCACTTTACTTTCCTGCCATGGAAGTACGGATCAGGGTCATGGTCAAGTTGAGCTAGTTGATCAAATATCATAACATGTAAATATCACAACTCTAGATCAACCAAGTGAATGCAGCAAAATTGTGGAGTTTCATTTAAGATGAGAAATGGCAGTATAACATAGACAGAAAATCACAACACACCAAAATCTCTAAACATGAATTGTCTTATTGTTTTGCTTCTTTTGTCTCTGTTTGGTTTCCCTTCTTGCTTTTAGAAGCCTCGACCAATTCTTTAACGATACTTAACTGGCAACCGTCGTTGTTAGCTCGCGTAGCTGCCTTTGCCTCGTTGCATTGGTTTATAAATTTCGTCAGCTCCTAATTTTGACAAAAGGAGATAACCAAAGCAATAGAAATCAGCATTGTGATTATGCAAATGTAAACAAGCCAATAAACCAAGTAGGAATGTCTCAAAACATATATACCATCTTTATAGTCGACCCACAAACAAACCAATTCCAAAGAGATAATCAAGTTCAAATTTTCGCAACTGACCTCAGTAATAACAGACCAGAGTCATCACAGTCTCAAAGAACAAAACATTTACATTCATAAACAAGGAAGAAGCGCATTAGTTTCAGAGTGGCATTTTTAATAAAAGAGCTGCTTACAGTTTCAAACACGTCACAGAATGCAAGCAATGGCCACCAATTCAATACAATATAAGTACTTGCAATGCCCTTTCGAGCATGTCAGAGGAATGCAACCAATGGCCACTAATGATCGCCAATACGATACAATATAAGTACTTGCAAAATCCTCTTTCAAGGATTTAAAAGATGTTCATGTTATCAAAAATTATAAAATCTAAACAAATTAAACTAACAAGATGACACTAATGTAAAATAAAACTCCATTACCATAAACATCTTCTTAGCTAGTCAAACAACTTTGATCAACTAATGGTTTCTTTCTACCATAAACATGATAACATTCCCAAATGAATACAACCACCAGCTAAACTAAAAAGCTAAAAAGCAAACACCTAAACCCAAAAGAACCTCAATTTTCAACCAACACACACCATCACCAACCAAAAACCAGAAACCCTAGTTTCTATCAATTCAAACTGAAATTCAAATAATTGAGAGAAATTGACGGTACCCTATCGACATCCATGTCTTTGGTAACTTTCGACGGCTTCACGTATCTCTTCCCTTCACAAACAAAAAGAAAAATTGTAAAAAAATCTATAAAAAGGAAGAGATGCAGAGGTAGATTAAGATAAAGATTAGAGCTTGATTACCTTTGCGAGTGTGAACAGCTTTTCCATGACGATTAGGAGGGATAGTCTTCTTCTTCTGCTGGCCTTTGAAGAGAACCCCTTTCTGCGTCATCTTTCTCTGTAAATCTTAACAAAGGTTGTGTCTTTGCGATTTACAGTTCGAGTCTAGGGTTTTTCTAGGGTTTCTTAGTTCGATACATACCATCACCACCTGATTCATATTAATGAGTCTGTCTCAACCGGTTCGACCCGGTTCGTTGGTGCTATTTATTTCCAAAATCATAAGTTTTATGTTTTTTCCTTTTTCCAATTTTAACCTTCATTCTAATTAATAAGTCAATTACTTTATAATTCAAAGTAAGATTTTTCTTTATTTATATGAGTACGGCTTCCCTTCAACTGAATTGATTCAATTGATATGATTTGAAGAGTAGACAAGAAGAAAAATGAAAAAAATGAAAAAATGAAAAAAAAAAAAAAAAACCATATTCTGTATGTATTGTTACATAATCTCAATTGAAATTCCAGATTGTTAAAAGAAAACTCTAGCTTAAAAACCATGTGTAAAATATCGGATTCCATTCTGCGAAATTCCAAGAGTATCAGAAAAGTCATACACTTCATTCCATTTGCTGTTTTCTCCCAGCAGAGGACACGAATGGATGATCAATTGTTCAAGTGACGTAGGAAGGCCATCATCTGGAAGATGTTTGAGCTACAGTTAAAGAGCAACAAAAATTTCAAGCAAGTAAGATTCTGAGCAATGGAGGATAGACGTTCCAGATCTGGGATGCGGTCAATGCACAGACCCATTAGAGATGTAGGAAGTACCATTCCTGTCTCCTCCTGAAGGAATGACGTTACATCTTTACATTCCTCAATCCTAAGCAACTTAAGAGAAATAAGTCTGTGCATTCCCCACTCGAACAGTGACTTACAGAACTGGGTGCGCTTCAGTAGGAGACAAGTTAAGCTCATGGGAAGGCCACCCTCAGGAATTGAATCAATCGGACAGCAATCTATGTCCAAAGTTCGAAGAGAAGTGAGACTTTTCATGCCACTTGGAAGACTCTTCAGCTTCGTACGGAAGAATAAACTGAGTTCTTCCAAGCTCCTGTACTTATCAAAGCTATTAGATAAACAAACCAGCTCAGGGCAAAACGCTATGTGAAGGTATTTCAAGTCTGAATGTTGATTGTCTTTTGTCACTAAGGAAGCATGAACCGAAAGATTGGCCACTACATCAGTTTCTGGCAACATGTTGCTTTCTGATTGTGAGGATGTGACAAATGGAGAAGATTCATCTTCTGTGTCCCCATGATTAAAGCCGTCAACACACCTGACTGGGGCAACCTCATCGTATGACATTATAACCAGCCTCGGACAGTGTGATATAAACAACCGTTTCAGATTTGGAGGTAGCTGGACTTCAGAAATGCAAGCTAAATTAGAAGCTTCAACAGACAATGTTTCAAGAGAAGTATTGGTGTTGTGCATTCATGCCTTGGGTAAACTCTGAAATGCAGGACAATCATGAATGCGAAGGTATCTCAACTGGCAAGGAAGAGGGACCTCTGGAAGAAAATCAATATAGTGAAGATCCCGGAGAGATAAAACTCTAAGAAAACTAAGGCTTTTCAAAGCTAGCTCTAGCTTCTCTCCACTTTTACAACCTACCAAGGCTAGATACTGACGTCCACCAGGTAAATATTGTTTTCTCATCTCTTCTTTCTCCTTATAAGAAAAGATGAACTTCAAGTAGGGTTCTTCAAGTGACTGTACTTTCCGCTTCAAAAAGGATGTACTATTAAGAAACGAAACAATATCCAATTTCCCTACTTTTGAGAACTGGTCTGCAACACCTTCTACTAGATGCACCTCCGATGAAATCTCTAAAACAGAGTGACCAAATGGAAAAAACCTTTTTATACTTTCTAACAACGGCGGCTTGCATTGCTGAACCCTTATGCTGCACTGCTTCGGGAGCATCGGAATTGACACTATGAATTGGGGACAGCAATCAATAGAAAGACTTTCCAATGAAGGAAACGAGGCAATTTCCCTTGCAATCTAGAACAATAACTAATTGAAAGCTCCCTAAGAAGAGGAAATGCAATGACATCCCTGCCAGAATCGTCTGAAATCCATTCTACCCACTCAAGCATATTTGAAATGTGGAGTTGCTCCAAAGACGGAAAAGGCTTTGAGTTATTAGGTCCGTAAAAATCTGATCCCAGGCTCTTTAGGCCAGACACATTAGTAATCACTAGTTTCTTCAGCGAAGGTACCTGCCCTAGTGATGGCAATGAAGCACAATGTTCAAGTTTTAGGCTCACTAAGCTCGAGAAAGAATCTTGAAACCATGTTTGACACTGTATATAACCATAGCCCCCAATTTGAAGACCTTCAAGCTTGTGAAACAGTTTCTTACTTGGATCATCACTTCTGCAAGTCCATTCCAGCCGTAGATTACGAAGGCCCTTTCTATTCTCCAGTGACTCCTGTAAACGCCCTTGTCTTTGAAAAGTTGATTGACCGATTCTTAAAGGCATTCTTTCCAACTCCATCTTAGGGGCATCGGTGACAGAGAGAACACACAACTTGATTAAATTTCCCATATCTGGACAAAATCTCTCAAACTCAGGACAGCCTTTCAACAAGAGTACTTCAAGATTGTAAAGTCCGTTAATCGAATCTGGTAAAAACCTTATAAGAGTGTGAGAAAGGTCAATGTGGTGTAGAAGTTTCAAATCCCCTATCTTTTCTGGTAGCGAAGAAATAGGATATCTATCCAACCACAACACCTTTAAATATTGCAGTTGAAGCAAGGCGAAAGGAAAATCACAAACTTCTTCCTCTTCTTCCATCCACAATTCTGGTGACAATAACATGAATGTTCGTAATTTTTTCATCTCATTGAGGGGAATGAAATTTTGGATGCAAGCATAATCTGAACTCAAATTCACACAAGATAAATGGCGGAGATTGAAAGGAATCTTCCAATGTTTCTCGCGTTCATGCAGGTTGTCAATCCTTAAGCATGCATCTTTAGAAGCCCATTGAGCAAGATCATTGATAAGGTCATGCATTACAAACTTGTGCTTATAATAGTTTGATTGCTGAAAGAATGACCTTGACCGTAGGTCATCGAAATACTCTTCCCCTAGCTCCTCTCTCAGCTTATCAGTACTTCTAGTTTCCAAGAATCCTTCAGCCCGCCATAGCAATATCAGCTTCCCCTTGTGGAATTCATAGTCTTTTAGGAATATGGAACAATATGCAAAACACTTCTTTAAATATGAAGGAAGATAATAGTAACTCACTTGAAGTGCAGGAATAATACCACTTTTATCTTCGGACAAATTCCATAAATTGCTCTGCAACACTTCATTCCAATCTTTGAGGTTAGTTTTGCCACGTAGAAGTCATCCAAGTGCTTTTGTGGCCAAAGGTAATCCACTGCAACGTTGCACTTTCCGATCAGCAATTACCTTCAAGTCTTGACGTTCATCCAAGTTCGTTCTCCCAAGAGAGTGAAAAGCAAAAATAGACAAACAATCATCATGGGGTAACCCTTTCAACAAATAGGGTGGAAGAGCACCGACCATTGCCGAGACACTCATGTTCCGAGTTGTGACAATAATCTTACTTCCACAAGAAGCAGCTTGTAATGGAAGGCAAAGTTTGGTCCACTGCTCATAACTCTCTTCCCAGACATCATCGAGAACAATCAAAAACTTCTTTCCCGAAACTTGATCCTTCAACATCACTTGGAGCAGATTTAGATTATTAATATCACTGGTCTTGCCACCAACACCCAGTAGAATGGTTTTTGAAAGATGTTGCAAATTGAAATCATCAGAAACACAGGTCCATGCAGTGACATCAATGTGATCTTTCACTCGAGCATCATTGTAGACAATCTGAGCTAAAGTGGTCTTACCCAGACCTCCCATTAGTTGACATCAACCTTCTCATCCTTCAACAGAAGTTCAAGTATTGCATTTTTATCATAATCTCTGCCGTAAATTTGCGGTTCATTCAATGAGGTCGTGATAGGCCTTTCATGATGATGGACTTGGTTGGTGCTAGCCCTTGAACTTACATTCAGATCAAAAGCTTCTTTCTCCTCTACCATCTTCTGCAATCTACTATTGATCTTCTTTATTTGAGATGCCATGCTAGAGTTAAGCTTAAGAGATCTTGGAGTCAAACCAGTAACACAAGTAGGAAGGAACTTACGGGCCTTGGCCTTGCTTGTACTGGCTTCAGGTTCGTTGACCAGCAACCTTCGCTGAGCTTCAACAGCAAACTGATCCAGTAAGTCCTCTACATCAAAAGCCAGATCTCAACCAGTTTGTTACTTGTCTTCTTCTCCTCTGCATCATCAAGCACAGCTTCAATCTTCATCAAAGTTTTCTCCCACTTCTCCAAATCAGCTTGGATCTTCTTCCATTGTGGAAATTGCAGCAGATCAGTTGAAGCAAGCTTTTCCAACAGCACTTTGATGGTGGCAGATACAATGGATTCCGCAACAAAAGACATGGTTTCTTTCAATTTCAAGTGACAATGGAGTTCTCAAAACTGAATAGAGCAAGCTGAAAGAAAAGTCTTCTAATTTGTCCAATTTGCCTAATCAAGGAGAGCTTATCCTAAGGTTGGCGAAATGGGTAGGGTCTCATGGACCCTTCCTCCCCACGTTCCAAAAAGTATCTTTAATTCTTTTGATATTCAAATTTGTACAAAACCTAGTTTCACACTGTGAAGAAAAGTGCATCAATGTATAGTATCGTATCTTTTTAATGTCTTCTATTGATACATACTAGCTTTTCTACCATATTTTCATATCCTTTGTCATAATCAATGAATACTTCTACTCTTGATAAATCTGGCCTCAATCAAAGGAATAATACACTCCTATAATCAACAATCTAAAAACGCCTTTAACTTGAGAACTTAAAATCATTCTAGGAAACTAACATCCTTAATTCTAAAGTAATTTCAGCAGAAGCATTAACGAAGTACGCTTCTAAGAATAAACTAGCATTTCTAATGATTTAACAAAGTAAAAGAATCAAAACAGAAGCTATTTAGACGCTTAAACCTGATGATGAAATGGAGCACAAGAAGCACTTATGGCGGCTGAAGACCACCTGCTTGGGTCGGAGACGCTGCACCGGCATTCTCAAGTTCACCGATTTTCTCTTTCGTCATCTCTCTCCTCTACGGATTCTTCGTCCGATTCCCGCTAGTCATCTATGAGCTATTTTATAGTAACGTGAAATTTTAATTTGGTCCTTTAATTTTTCTTTTGTACTGATTTCTCCAATATAATTTTTATATTTGCGAAACTATCTAAAATTGATAGATACATCTCAAAATAGTCCACACACGGGCTTTTTATGTTTTAACGACCCCTACCTTCAGCGTCCCGGTTCTATTCTACCTCAATTTTCATTCTCGGTTTGGTTCATATAGTTTTGTTTATTTATTTATCTATATTATACTTTCAAACTCCAATGAAAATACACTCTTTTTACACATTCAAACTCCAAAACCAATGAAAAATATGCTATTGTAAAAGCTTCAATATGTATATTGTTTACAATTTTGTAACTCTTTTCAGCTGTACTTCTCTGCTATATAGTTCTCAAACATCCAACTCCAGCAACAACAGATTTTGCACTTCACTATACTTGATAGGAATGACTGAAAAACAATCAAACAGTGGCTGCCTCCACATTGCATGAACATAATCTGTGCTCAAACTAGAATGCCATCCATAACCACTTGTGAACTCTGATAAGAATGGAACCGTCAATTTTTATTTCCTGATCAACATAAACAACTTTTGTGTATATATAGCTTGACTGAGAAAGACAAACTGAATTCTAGAAAAGTATGGAATGAAAACTAAAAAGAAAAAAGAATGAGACGTTTAGTAGTCCTTGCTGTAGATGCAACTTTTAACAGTAAAAAGAGTAACAAAATGATTCTGAATGATAATTCACTGTTAAGAATCCAAATCAATTGTATTCGAATGGGATCTCTGATTATTTTGCTAAAAGAGAGGGATAGCTCATGATTCAGCTAGTAATATATGATATGGGTGGTAAACAATCACCCTGAGGATTTCAATTTATAAAATCAGATATTGAATATCCTAATTTCAAAGTAGAGCAAAACCATTTCAACTAATAGAGATAAGAGAAATTATTACGTACCTAAGCTCTTAAAAGGCTCCAAAACTCATCAATTATGACCTTAGACACCTGCATCCCCGGAATGTTTGAAAAGTCAATGGACTTCTGTAGTTCGGGGCCTGCACACAGTAGAGGACAATCATAGATGCTTAATGTTTCAAGTGATGCAAGAAGGTCACCATCTGGAAGACATCTGAACTTTTTACAGCTATGAATACAAAGATATTTCAAGCTGGGTTGGTTTTGAGCAGTAGAGGATAGGCGTTCCATATTTGGGAAGCTTTCAATTCTCATACCAATTAAGGAGGTAGGAAGAATCATTCCTGTCTCCTCTTGAGGGAATGATGTTACATGATTGAATCCACAAATGTCGAGCAACTTGAGAGATGTAAGTCTGTGCAATCCCCACTCAAGCAGGGACTCACAGAACTCGGTGTGCTTAACTACAAGACATGTTAGGCTTGTGGGAAGGCCACCTTCAGGAATAGATGATATTGGACAGCCTTGTATCGCCAAAGTTTTAAGAGATGTGAGATTGCTTATGCCAATTGGTAGAGCCTTCATGTTACCACAATTGACTATTGAGAGTTCTTCCAAGCTCATGTAGTTGTGAAAGCTATTAGGTTGTCGAACCATATGTTGACTGTCTTCTCCTACCAAGGAACCATGATCTGAGAGGTTGATCTCTCCCATGTAACTTTTTGATTCTAACCTAAGTGATTGAGATTCATCTTCTGAGTCCGCGAGATGGAAGGTGTCACTGCAACTTGCTTCGACTTCCTCCTCATCCCATATAGTAAAGATACTGCATTCTTTTACAAACAACATTCTAAGTTTTGGAGGTAGCTGGCCTTCAGATATGCATTTCATCGTAGAATTTTCGACGACTAAAATCTCAAGAGAAGTATTGCTGCTGCGCATCCATGCCTTGGGTAAACTCTCAGTCGCATTACATCTATGAATGAGGAGGGATATCAGTTGAGAAGGAAGAGGGAAATCCTGAAGAAGATCAATCATAAAGTTGAGATCTCTGAGGGACAAAACCCTAAGCAAAGTTTGTTTTTCAAAAAGTTGCTCCAACTTCTCTGCGCTTTCACAACCATACAAGGCTAGATACTCAAATCGGCTTGGTAACTCTTGTTTTCTCATCTTTTCTTGCAAGCAAATCAAAAAGTTGTGGTAGCTGTCTGTTAGCCAATCGATTTGTTCTGCTGACCGTACCTTGGACTTCCTAAAGTAATCAGGTTCACATAACTCAATAACATCCAGTTTGCCTACTTCTGAAGACCTGTTGGCAATCCCTTCTACTAGAAGCATCTGCTTTGAAATGCCAGAAAGTAGATGAAGGTTTGGACAATAGTTTCTAACACTTTCTAACTCCATGCCATTACATCGCGAAATCCAAATGTGGCAGTGCTCCGGAAGCATTGGAATCGATACTACCAACTCTGGACAGGAGTAAATAGAAAGCCGTTCCAGTGAAGGGAGATGATCCGGCAATTTCCCTTGCAACTTCCAGCAAATAAAAAGTGAAAGCACCCGTAGACGAGGAAATGCTACTACATCTCCCTGATCATCATAAGGAATCCAATCTGTCCAATCCCGACCATGTGAAATATGGAGTTCCTCTAATGACTGAAAAGGTTTTGAGTTATTAGGTCCATAAAAATCTGAACCCAAGCTTTCTACCTCAGACATGCATTCAATCACGAGTTTCTTGAGGAAAGGTAGTTGTCCCAGAGATGGCAATGAAGCACAATTTTCAATTTTGAGACTCACTAAACTTGAGGAAATATCGTGAAGCCACTTTCGATATGGTACAAAACCACGGTTCTTGACTTCAAGACTAATGAGCTTGTGATCAAGTTTGTTGCTTGAATCATCACAATTAAGAACCCACTTCAATTCTAGATTCTCAAGGCCCTTTTCATTCTTCTCCAGCTTCCGGAAAGTTGTTCGACCAATTCTCAGCGGCACATTTTCTAACTTCAACTTACGAGCACCAGTGATGCAAAGAAATTGCAACTTGATTAGGTTTCCCATATCAGGACACAATCCCTCTAACTCATTACAATATTTTAAGCATAGTGCTTCTAAATTGTAAAGACCGTTGATTGAAGCTGGCAGAAATTTTATAAAGGTGTAAGAAAGGTCCAGGTGGCGCAGAAGTTTCAATTTCCTAATTTTTTCAGGCAGTACAGAAATAGTATATCCACTTAGTGACAATACCTTCAAACGCCGCAGTTGAAAGAAGGCAGATGGGAAATCACGAACTTCCCTTTCCCTGAAACCAGAAATCGATGACAGTGATATGAATGTTCGTAAACTTTTCATCTTGTTTTTCAAGGCACTGGAAACTGGAACGTCAGCATGTTCTGATTCAAAATGCATGTAAGACAAATAGCGAAGATTTTTGTGATTGCTCCATTGCTTCTCACCTTCGTGTAGGTTCTCAATCCTTAAACTTGCATCTTTCGAAGCCCATTGAGCAAGATCGTTGATAAGGTCATGCATTAAAAACCGTCCGCGATTTTTTGATTGTTTGAAAAATGACCTTGAGTGTAGGTCATTAAAATAGTCTTCCCCTAGATCTTCTCTCCACTTTCCATGACTGTGAGTTTCCAAGAAACCTTCAACCATCCATAACAATATCAACTGCTCCTTGCCAAATGCATAATCTTTTGGGAATATGGAACAATATGCAAAACACTGCTTTAGATGAGAAGGAAGATAATAGTAACTCACCCGAAGAGCAGGAAGTATACCATCTTTTTCATCTGCAGATGAATTCCAGAACTTACTGTTTAATACTTCATTCCAATTACTGGACCTAGTTTCCCCACGTAGAAGTCCTCCAAGTGCTTTTGCTGCCAAAGGCAAGCCTTTGCAGCGTTCCACTATCTTCTCACCAATTTCTTTCAGATCTTGATACTCATCAAAATTCATTTTCCCCAAAGAGTGATAAGTAAAAATAGACAAACAATCATCATGAGGTAATTCATTCAGTAAATAGGGCGGAAGAGCAGCACCGACCATCTTAGAGACAGAGTTATTTCGAGTTGTGACAATAATCTTGCTTCCAGATGAAGCAGCGTCAAATGGTTTGCACAGCTCTGTCCATTTTTTATAATCCTCTTCCCAGACATCATCCAGAACAAACAAAAACTTCTTTCCAGATAGCTTGCTCTGCAATTTGACATGGAGCAAATCCGGATTATTGGTGTCAATCCCAGCATCCTTCCCTAGGATAGATTTTGTAAGACGTTGCACATTGAAATCATCGGAAACACAAGTCCAAGATCTGACTTTAAAGTGAGTTTCCACTCGAGGATCATTGTAGACAAGCTGGGCTAAAGTGGTCTTACCCAAACCTCCCATGCCTTCAATTGAAATAACAGAGAATTTGGATTCAGCCTTCCAGTCCTCCTCCAGTAAAAGCTTAATTATTGCCTCTTTATCTTTATCTCTGCCATAAATCCGAGGTTCATGCAGTGAAGTCGTGACATCCGTTTGACGACGGGCGTGGTTAGAGCTAGCACTTGAACTGATATTCAGATCAAAGGATTCTTTCTCTTCTGCTATCTTCTGCAATCTACTGCTGATCTCCTTTATTTGAGATGCCAAGCTAGAATTGAGCTTAAGAGATCTTGGACTCAAACCACTAACACATTCAGGAAGTAACTTGCGGACCCCAGCTTGAGGTTCATTGACCAGCATCCTTCGCTGAGCTTCAACTGCAAACTCATCCAGTATGTCCTCAACGTCAAAAGCTAGATCCTTGAGCTCGCAAAGCCAGATATCAACCAGTTTGTTAGTCATCTGCTTCTCCTCTGCATCAACAAGCACTGCTTCAATCTTCATCAAAGTTTTCTCCCACTTCTCCAAGTCAGCTTGTATCTGCTTTCGTCCGGCAAAGTGCAGCAGATCAGTCGAATCCAACTTCTCAATCAGCACTTTAATGGAAGCAGATACAACAGATTCTACAACAAAAGACATAGCTTCCAACGAAGGAGATCTTGAAAATGAAAAGACAGAGCTAGTCCACAGGAAACCTTCTAGTCTGCCTTGTGAAGAGCTTAGTCCACTTCACCTGAAGAAAAGCAATATATTCAATTATCTTCTTTCTTATTATTGATATTATTTCAATTTGTCTGAAAATGACGAGGCAATTTCCCTCGCAATCTAGAACAATAACTAATTGAAAGCTCCCTCAGAAGAGGAAATGCAATGACATCCCTGCCAGAATCGTCTGAAATCCATTCTACCCACTCAAGCATATTTGAAATGTGGAGTTGCTCCAAACATGGAAAAGGCTTTGAGTTATTAGATCCGTAAAAATCTAAGCCCAGGCTCTTTAGCCCATACACATTTGTAATCGCTAGTTTCTTCAGCGAAGGTAGCTGCCCCAATGATGGCAATGAAGCACAATGTTCAAGTTTTAGGCTCACTAAGCTCGAGAAAGAATCTTGAAACCATGTTTGACACTGTACATAATCATAGCCCGCAATTTGAAGACCTTGAAGCTTGTGAAACAGTTTCTTACTTAGATCATCACTCCTGCAAGTCCATTCCAGCCGTAGATTACGAACGCCCTTTTTATTCTCCAGTGGCTCCTGTAAACACCCTTGTCTTTGAAAAGTTGATTGACCGATTCTTAAAGGCATTCTTTCCAACTCCATCTTAGGGGCATCAGTGACATAGAGAAGACGCAACTTGATTAAATTTCCCATATCTGGACAAAATCTCTCAAACTCAGAACAGCCTTTCAACAAGAGTACTTCAAGATTGTAAAGTCTGTTAATGGAATCTGGCAAAAACTTTACAAGAGTGTGAGAAAGGTCAATGTGGTGTAAAAGTTTCAAATCCCCAACTTTTTCTGGTAGCAAAGAAATAGGATATCTATCCAACGACAACACCTTCAAATATTGCAGTTGAAGCAAGGCAAAAGGAAAATCACAAACATCTGCCTTCCATAAATCTGATGGCAATGATATGAATGTTCGTAATCTTTTCATTTCATTGAAGGGAATGAAATTTTGGATGGAAGCGTAATCTGAAATAGAGTTCGCACAAGATAAATAGCGGAGATTCTTAGAAATTTTCCATTGCTTCCAACATTCTTGCAGATTGTCAATCCTTAAGCATGTATCTTTAGTAGCCCATCGAGCGAGATCATTGATTAGGTCATGCATCACAAACTTACGCGTATCATCGCTTGATTGCTGAAAGAATGACCTTGACAGTAGGTCATCAAAATACTCTTCCCCTAGCTCCTCTCTCAGCTTATCAGGAGGACGTCTAGTTTCCAAGAAACCTTCAGCCCTCCATAACAATATCAACTTCCACTTGTGAAATTCATAGTCTTTTGGGAATATGGAACAATATGCAAAACACTTCTTTAAATGTGAAGGAAGACAGTGGTAACTTACTTGAAGTGCAGGAATAATACCACTTTTATCTTCTGACAAATTCCATAAATTACTCTGCAACACTTCATTCCAATCTTTGGAGTTAGTTTTGCCACGTAGAGGTCCTCCAAGTGCTTTTGCCGCCAAAGGTAATCCACTGCAACGTTGCACTATACGATCAGCAATTACCTTCAAATCTTGACGTTCATCAAAGTTCATTCTCCCAAGAGAGTGAAAAGCGAAAATAGACAAACAATAATCATGTGATAACCCTCTCAATAAATACGGTGGAAGAGCACCGACCATAACAGAGACACTCATGTTGCGAGTTGTGACAATAATCTTACTTCCACAAGAAGCAGCTTGTAATGGAAGGCAAAGTTTGGTCCATTTCTCATAACTCTCTTCCCAAACATCATCGAGAACAATTAAAAACTTCTTTCTTGACAGCTGCTCCTTCAACTTCACTTGGAGCAGATTTAGATCACTAATATCACCAGCCTCGCCACCAACACCCAGTAGAATGGTTTTCGTAAGATATTGTAAATTGAAATAATCAGAAACACAGGTCCATGCAGTGACATCAAAGTGAGCTTTCACTCGAGCATCATTGTAGACAATCTGAGCTAAAGTGGTCTTACCCAGGCCTCCCATTCCTTGTATAGAAATGACTGAATAGTTGGCATTGGCCTTCTCATCTTTCAACAAAAGTTTAACTATTGCCTCCTTGTCGTTTTCTCTACCATAAATTCGAGGCTCGTTCAATGAGGTTGTGAGAGGTCTCTGATTACCAACTTGGTTGGTGCTAGTCCTTGAATTAACATTCAGATCAAAAGCTTCCTTCTCTTCCATTATTTTTTGCAATCTATTATTGATCTCCTTCATTTGTGATGCCAAGTGGCAGTTGAACATAACAGATCCTGGACTCAAACCAGCAACACAAGTGTGAAGGAATTTATGGACCTTGCTTGTACTGGCTTGAGGTTCCCTCACCAGCTTCCTTCTCAGAGCTTCATTTGCAAACTCATCCAGTAAGTCCTCGACATCAAATGCTAGATCCTTGAGCTCGCCCAGCCAGATCTCGACCAAGTTTGTAAGTCATCTGTTTCTCCTCTGCATCATCCAGCACTGCATCAATCTTCATCAAAGTTTTCTCCCACTCCTCCAACTCAGCTTGAATCTGCTTTCTTCTGGCAAAGTGCAGCAGATCAGTGGAAGCTAACTTTTCAAACAGCACTTTAATGGCAGCAGATACAACAGATTCCACAACAAAAGACATAGCTTCTGATAAAAGAGATCTTGAAAATGAAGAGAACTAGTACACAGGTAAGACTTCTAATCTGCCTTTTGAAGAACTTAGTCCACTCCGCCTGAAGAAAAACAATATATTCAATATTTTATTGACATTATATTCATTTTTTTTTTTTAGAATTTAGCTCCACATTTCCAAATCTTCATATTTCAATTCGTAGATTACAAAGTTCGTCATAACCAATGAATAATACATACTGTTCACAAAGCTAAGTAGTAATATTTAGAATCTGGTTAACTAAATATCTCACATTTCTGGTGAATTAACAAAGAAAAAGAATCAAAACAGAAATAACCGAACTGCTTAAACCTAATCAAGAAGTGAAGGAGTTTACCATCACCTCTTATGGTGGCTCAAAGCCACCTGCTTGGCTTGGAGACTCTGCATTCTCTTCGCATGTTTGAGCTGCTTTGCCGCGTCGGCGTGGAGGTAGTGTCTCGAATCGATGCCTTTCTGCGTCATCGCTCACTTCCGTTCCGGTTTCTCGCTTAACTGTCACCAGCGCGAGTTTCAGTTCATCGTCATCTGTTTTGTATTTGGGTGAAATTCCGATTAGGTCCTTAGTTTTTGTTTTTATACCTATTTCTCCAATATTTTTATATTTATAGAAATATCTTATATATAAAAAAGAAACGTATCAAAATAGTCCTCACACTTCACTCTTCCAGCCTGAGGAGACTGCCATAAAGCAACCGAACTACCACCCTTGGCTGCACTGTTGTATTTCTGTACACGCCTATTGATCCATTGTTGAAATAAAAATAATAATTATGAAGGCAATAATTGTAACAGGTTTCGTCCTGAGAATATCCATCCTAATTTTCTACACCAAAAGTATATATATATATATATATATATATATATATATATATATATATATATTTTGTAATATGAGAACATTTCTTGAATAATAAGTACTGACATACCTGGGCATATTAAAAGTAGCGATTGAATTCATTGGTTGCAATCTCTGAAATCCGCGGTATCTCAGGATAGTAATCTAGTTCACTCATTAGACACGATTCATCTGACAGAGAACAGTCCATAATCCGAAAATTTTCAACTGATACAGGTAGGCCATCAGGTGGAAGAAATTTGAGCTTTCTACAGTCAATGAAACTCAAATATTTCAAGCAATCAAGATTCTGAGTGAAAGAGGATAGGCGTTCCAGATTTCGGAAGTTCTCAATACGTAGTGCAACGAGAGATGAAGGAAGAACCATTCCTATATCCTCCTGTGGGAATGTGATCACATGATTGCAGCCGTCAATTATGAGCAACTTAAGAGATGTAAGTTTGTGCAGTCCCCACTCGAACAATGACCTGCAAAGTTTGGTGTCTCTAATTATAAGAGATGTAAGGCTTGTTGGAAAACCACCCTCAGGAATGGATGCCACTGGACAAAACTTGATGATTAAAGTATGAAGAGAAGTGAGATTGTTCATGCCAGCAGGTAGAGTGCGCAACTTATCACAATCACTTAACAGAAGTTCTTCCAAGTTAATGTAACTATGAAAGCTATTTGCTAATGAAACCAGCTTACGGCAGCAAGAAACGTGAAGGTATTTCAGATCCTTGTGTTGACTGCCACTTGATACTGCAGGAGCATGATTCAGAAGATTGATGTCTCCAAGAGAATCAACTACCTCCTCCTCATTGAGCATACTCACCAAATAAGCACAGCATAGTAAGACCACACGATTAAGAGTTGGAGGTAGCTGGCCTTTAGAAATGGATGTAAGAGAAGAATGTTCGATAATTAACGTTTCAAGATAAGTATTGCTCCTCTGCATCCATGCCTTAGGTAAAGAATGGATTGCAGAACAATCATGAATGATGAGGGATCTCAGATGAGAAGGCAGAGGAACCTCTGGAAGGAAACTGATATTGTGGGAATCCCTGATGGACAAAATTGTAAGGAAAGTCAAGCTTTCCAATGCTTGCTCCAGCTTCACTGAGCTTTTACAACCTGTCAATACTAGATACTGACATCTTCCAGGTAATTCCTGCTTTTGAATCTCTTCTTCCTCATCTTCTCTTAGAGTAAGAACAGTGTAGAAATCGACTGTACTCCTTTTTAATTCTCGTACTGACTGTACTTCTCGCCTCGAAAAGGATCCAGGTTCCATGTACCAAACGATATCTATTTTCCCTACTTTTGAAGACTTGTCTGCAACCCCTTCTAGCAGAAGGACCTCATTTGAAATACCAGAAAGAAGATGAATCATGGAGCTATAGTGTTTTATGCTTTGCAACACTACCTCCTTGCATCTATGAATCTGTATGTTGCAGTACTTTGGAAGCATCGGAATAAATACCACCAATTGCTCGCAATTCTCAATTAAAAGGCTTTCTAGTGAAGGAAAATAACCTGGCAATTTCCCTTGAAATTTATGACATCTCTTGATCGAAAGCTGCCGCAATCGAGGGAACGCTTCAACATTTCTACCACAGTTGCATGGAACCCATTCTGTCAGTTCATGAATAGACGAAATCTCAAATTGTTCCAGTGACTTGAAAGGAATTGAGCTACCAAGTCCATAAAATTCTGGACCCAAACTCTTCAGTTCTCTCACATCCAAGATTAATAGTTTCTTGAGTGAAGGTAGTTGCCCCAGAGAAGGCAACGAAACACAGTGTTCAACTTTTAGGCTCACCAAGCTCCAGAAAGAAGTAGCTTCTAGAGTCCTTGGAAATCGTATACGACCATAGCCATCAATCTGGAGACTTTTAATATTGTGATGCAATTTCTTGTTTGAATCTTCAAAGCTGCAAGTCCATTCCAGCTGGAGATTCTGAAAACCTGCTCCACTTGCCTGTACCTTCTCAAACCAGTGTTCTGTTGGAAAAGTTGATTGACCAATTCTTAAAGGTATCTTTTCCAATTGGAAGTGGTATGCATTGGTGATACAAAGAAGACGCAGCTTGATTAAGTTTCCCATATCTGATAACAGTCTCTCTAATCGTGAACAACCTTTCAACAGTAATGCTTCTAACTTGCAGAGTCTGTTAATTGAAGCTGGCAAAAACCTTATCAGGGTATGGGAAAGGTCAATGTGATGTAGAAGCTTCAAATCACCAATTTCTTCTGGAAGTACAGAGATAGGATATCCATTCAATGACAAAACTTTCAAATAGCG
Organism: Cardiospermum halicacabum; assembly: GCA_031304145.1. Classification (NCBI taxonomy): domain Eukaryota; kingdom Viridiplantae; phylum Streptophyta; class Magnoliopsida; order Sapindales; family Sapindaceae; genus Cardiospermum; species Cardiospermum halicacabum. Next base: position 21,998,600 of record CM062397.1, read on the forward strand.
CAGTTGAAGCAATGCAGACGGAAAATCACAAATCCCTTCTTCTTTAATCCAAAATAAGGATGGCAGCGGTAATGATACAAATGTTCTTAATCATTTAATCTCGCTTAAGGTAAAGAAATTTTGGATGCAAGCATGGTTTGATCCATAGTTTAAGAAAGATAGATAGCGGAGATTTGCAGGAGCCTCCCACTGTCTCTTACTTTCTTGCAGATTGCCAATTCTCAAGCAAAAATCTTTTGCAGCCCATTGAGCGAGATCATTAATAAGGTCATGCATAAAAAATGTAGATGCATAATTGCTTGATTTCTGGAAGAATGACCTGAATTGTAGGTCAGCAAAATACTCTTCCCCTAAATCTTCTATTAGTTTGTCAGAATAAGTTTGCAAGAAACCTTCAGCCATCCACAACAAGATCAACTCCTCCTTGTGAAATTCATAATCTTTTGGGAATATTGAACAGTATGCAAAACACCGCTTTAAATGTGAAGGAAGATAAAAGTAACTTACTCTAAGTGCTGGAATAATGCCACTTTTATCCTCTGATGAACTCCACATGTTACTCTTCAACACTTCATTCCAATCCTTGGAGTTAGTTTTACCACGTAAAAGTCCTCCAAGTGCTTTTGCCGCCAAAGGCAAGCCTTTGCAGCGCTGTGCTATCTTCTCACCAATTTCCTTCAAGTCTTGGTGTTCGTTGAAGTTCTTAACCAGAGAGTGAAAAGTAAAAATAGACAGACAATCATCATCTGGTAAGCCTTTTAATAAGTAAGGTGGAAGAGCACCCACCATACAGGAGACTCCATAATTACGAGTTGTAACAATAATTTTACTTCCAAAAGAAGCAACCTGAAACGGGAGGCAAAGTTTGGTCCAATTCTCATAATTTGCATCCCAAACATCATCAAAAATAATAATGAACTTCTTTCCAAATAGTTGCTCCTTCAACTTGACTTGAAGCATATTTAGATCATTAATATCACAAGCTTTATCCGCAACGCATTCCAAAATCGTTTTTGTAAGATGTTGCACATTAAAATCATCAGAAACACAAGTCCACACGGAGACATCAAAGTAAGCTTTTACTCTAGCATCATTATAGACGAGCTGAGCTAAAGTCGTCTTACCTAGACCTCCCATTCCTTGTATAGAAATAACTGAGAAGTTGGTATCAGCAGCATGCTTCTTCAACAGAAGTTCAACTATTGCTTCTTTATCCTCATCTCTTCCATAAATTTGAGGCTCGTTCAATGATGTGGTGACAGGCCTTCGATGACAACCTTGATGAGTGTTAGCTCTTGAACTAACATTCAGATCAAAAGCTTCTTTCTCCTCTACTATCTTCTGCAATCTGTGATTTATCTCCTTTATTTGCGACACCATGGTGGAGTTGAGTTTATAAGAAAGTGGATTCAAACCAGCAACACAAATAGGAAGAAACTTACGGACCTTGCTTGTACTGGCTTGAGGTTCATCAACCAGCTTCCTACGCAGAGTTTCAGTTGCGAACACATCAAATATGTCCTCAATATCAAAAGCTAGATTCTTGAGCTCGCCAAGCCAGATCTCAAGCAGCTTGTTTGTCATCTGCTTCTCCTCTGCATCGTCAACCACTGCTTCGATTTTCAACAAAGTTTTTTCCCATTTCTCCAGGTCAGATTGTATGTGCTCTCCTCGTTGCAATTGCTTGAAATCTATTGAAGAAAACTTCTTCACCAGAACGTTAATGATGGCAGATAGAATGGATTCTGCTACAAAAGACATGGTTTCTTTCAAGCGACAAAGGAGTTCTGAAGAGTGAAGATAGTTAGTAGAGAGGAAAACTTCTTATCTACTATCACTCCGTGTTTTTGACCAATTATTTGTGGATGAATGTAAATTCGTAAGAGTATTAAGCGTGAACCCACAGATTATAAATTTGATTGGTGGAACTATCAGTGTGCATAATCAAATCATTTAAGTCAGCTTTAAACCTACTACCATCTGACTTGCAGTGTGAACATAATATGATGAGGTATTCAAACATATTTCCTCTATTCCCATGGTGTTGGAAAAACATTTCTCACTTTTTTATTTTCAGCAAACCTTGAATGTAGAAAACCTTGGACAACCATCATTTCCACTTTTGAAATTATGAATAGCAGCAATAGCAAAAGAACTGGATTTATTGATCACCATGAACACCCACTAAAGCTGTAACAAATAACTGCAACAATTAGTACTCTGGACTGACAAATCCTTCACTTAAAGCCCGAAAACTACCTGAGAATTGCTTTCCATAACAGTTTTGCAAGTCAGTCTTCTTTAAGAATCTGATTTCAGCAACTAATCCAGGAAGATCCAACTTAAATAAACATGTTCATCAAGCAGAATACAGCTTTTGTAGTCTTCATCAATCAATTTGTTCATGAACTAGAAAACCATCATGACAGCTAAAATAGATCTGATAATGAAAGATATGGTAAATCAGACATGAAAGTATAAGATAAACTTAACAACACTGTATGAGGTTAATGTAAACAATTTGTTTATATACCTGCTTCACAAATTGCTGGGTTCTGTTTTAACGAATCTGCAGAATCTCAGAAAGGTGTTTAGTTCCTCCTCTTTGAAGCCTTCATCCAGCAGAGGACATCCATATATTGCTAATTTTTTAACTTGCCAAGGCAGGCCATCATCTGGAGGACATTTGAGCTTTTGACAGTGAATGTCAGCAAAATATGTCAAACAAATAAGGGTGTGAGCAACGGAGGATAAACATTCCAGATAATGGGAACCCATGAATACACAGAACAATTTCTGGAAAAGTTACCGCAGGCTTCATGTCAAAGATGCTCCAGAGAGCAAGCTCAGAAAGCATTACATTGCTCACAGATTTTGCTTCCGGGTAAGCAAATGGAGTGCTTGATTGTGATAGAGGCTACAGCACTGAGATTGAAGCTAAATTTCATTTTGGCTACTATTTTGACTGGCATTTGCCAAAGTAGTGATGGTTTCCAGCTCTATATACAAATCATAGCAACCTCAATTTATGTCATCCAGTCACAGAAGAAAGATCAATCTCACACACTATGAACATCTTATAAAAAAAATTCAACACTCTAATTCAACACTCTATTACTTGTATTGGTTGGTTTCAAACTAAAGATCCACAACTTTATTGTCATTTCTCACTAGAACAATGATCTTACAACATTCTCTTCTTCGCTAAACATACAATGATCTCCCTAATATACACACAGCTCAACAAACAACAACTAGAACTGAAATCAATACTTCCATGAGTACCAAAACTAGAATAAGAAACTCAATCATATTTTCTGTTCTTATCAAAATTAAAACAAGAAAAAATACATACAATGCCTAAGCTTCCCGCTTCGGTCTGTTTCGAGTTCGAGGCCTAGCCACTTCTTTGGCTTTCTCCTCTAATAAAGTTTCAATATCGTCTTCAATTCCACCCTCCTTATCCTCTTCTTCTTCCTCTTCATCCTCCTCCTCCTCCTCTGCTTCCTTCATTGCTTCTTGGAGTATAAGCTATAACACCATATCAATGCAATCAATATTTTAACTCAACAACTGAACAATCAAATCAAGACTTAGTTATCATAAACGCAACAAACTCACGAAGCTCACAAGCCAAAATTGAGAGCAGAAGCAACAAAACCCCCAAAATTTGAGATAAAAAGCAACAAATACCTCCTGAAGATACTTCTCGTCAAGCTTCTCACCAACTTTTGCAGACGCAAAGACGGTGAGAAGAAGAAGCGAAAGAGGCAGCGTGAAAGCGAGAACAGTGGTGGTTATGCTAGGTCCGCCGCCACGTGTCACCACCTGAGTAGGTTTGCGTGAGATATGGAGATGTCGCTGAGGGAATGATACGTGTCGGTGAGTGAACCTGAATGTGGAAGAACGTACCGACGTCGTCGGAATCTGAAAAGAGAGAGGCAGTGAGTTGAAGATGAAGAGACTCGCCATTTCTTTATCGCTTTCGCTCCTAAAATGCCGTTAATGGTGGTTTTGTTATCTGTAAGTAAATTTATATTTTTGTACTTATACTTTTCAAATATTAATAAAATATATGTAAACTTTAATCAAACAAAATTTCTTATTTACCCTCAATTTTACCTTATTCTTCATTTTAGCACAATCCTTTCATAATTCACCGAAAAGACCACCAAATTATGTACTTATGTTTCATTTCGTTATCTGTTAATGAAATGCAACTATGTTCGTAATCTTCAGTAAGTACATTAGAACCAACCTATTGTCAATTCAATGAAGCAAAAATATGGCAGGTGGTTTATGATGTAAGTGATGGTCAATATTCCTCAGTAAATGTTTGAGTCTTTTAAAGTTTTAATTATTACTAATAATTGTTATCTAGTGAACCTCAAGAGTCATCTAGATAATTATAAGGTTATTTGAAAGTCATCAATCCTAGTCCTATATATTAAGAGTCATGTAAGTCTTTTGGGGAGATTTTTGGATATCAATATTAAGTTCAGTCTTTATCTATTCCTAAAGGTGTTTTCTTGATTTCCCCTTAAAGAAATCTTGACTCCGACGGTGTTTGGAGTTATTTCTAAACCTTAGGGTATATCCATTTACATCAATTGGTATCAGAACCTAAAGTGGATTCGTGATTGTTGCGAATCAATGGCGGAGAGAATTCATCAGTGGTGAATGGACCAACCAGGGAGGAGTTTGCTGGTTTACAACAACAAATTCAACAGTTGTGCACGAGATTGGAACAAGCAGGAATCTTTGGCGAGGCTAACAACAATAATAGAAGACGAGAGGAGCAACCTTTCCGGACATATCGACGGAGGAATCGTGAGCGGCAGCCCACTCCTTCTGAATCATCAGATGATGATGATGACAGAAGTTTGCACTTCGAGAGAAGACTCTTTCATAATCGCAACATGGATCGGGATCGGGATCGGGATCCGCGAGTTAAAGTGGATATTCCTGATTTTAGCGGTGAAGAGCAACCAGAAGAAGTTTTAGATTGGCTGAATGAAGTTGAGAGGATATTTGAATTCCTTGACCTTTCGGAGCACAAAAAGGTCAAGTTGGTAGCTATAAAGTTGAAGGGTTATGCATCATCATGGTGGGAGCAGGTGCAGATGACTAGACTTCAGTCTGGAAAAGAAAAAATTCAGAGTTGGACAAAGATGCAGCGACTCATGCGCAACCAATTTCTGCCATTGAACTATGAAGGAATTATGTTCCAACAATATCAATCTCTTCAGCAGGGATCACGTGGTACGTGAATACACTAATGAATTCTACAAGATGCGGACTAGAGTAAGATTGGCGGAGACAGAAGTCCAGGTGATCCATCGCTACTTTATGGGATTGAAGCCACACATAAGAAATTTGGTGGAGCTGCAGCCTTGTTGGACACTCGCTAATGCTGTCCAGTTGGCTTTCAAAATTGAAAATCAATCTCAGCGTGCCAACAATCAACCACAGCAGAGCAGTAGAGGACTTACTTATCCTGAATCCAGTCGAAGAGACAGCAAGCAGAAGACAGCAGTAATGGCTGATGAAACTCAAAATAAGTCATCAGCTAACTTCCAAGGTCGCAACCAAGGGCCAGCTCGTGCGACTGGAGGAGATGGTGCTCGCAAGAATAATAGGTGGGCGAATTATGGCAAGACAGTTTGCTTTAAGTGTGGAAAAGAAGGGCATAAATCTTCTGAGTGCAGAAAACAAGCTAATAGCTTGTTGGTGAATGAAAGAGATGATGCAACCGATGATGAGGAATTTGATAGGGAAAATCAGGGTGATGAAGGATTGTTGGACTTCACAGAAGATGAAGTGATTTTTGAAGATCGGGATCTACCAAATTTGGTTGTAAGGCGGATGATGTTGTCTCCAAAAGTTCCAAAAGATGATTGGCGAAGGAACAACATATTCAAAACTAAGTGTTCCTCTAATGGACGTCTTTGCAATGTTATTGTAGATGGTGGAAGTTGCGAAAATTTGGTGGCTAAAGAGATGGTAACCAAACTGAATTTGAAGGTTATACCACATCCGAGGCCATATCGGATTGCTTGGTTTAAAAAGGGTGGTGAAGTAGAAGTGACGCAGCAGTGCAAAGTTCCATTTTCAATTGGGAAACATTATTCTGATGAAGTATTGTGTGACGTGGTGGATATGGAAGCTTGTCACTTGCTTTTGGGGAGACCTTGGCAATTTGACAACAAAACTATCCATCATGGAGAAAAGAATATTTATGCTTTCTACAAAAATGGGCGGAAGATTGTTTTAGCATCAATGGGAGACTGTGAAGATAAGGGAAGGCAAGAGGAGGAAAACTCATTTCTAAGCCCACGATGCTTCCTAAATGAGGTTGAAAATAGTGGAGTTGCATTTGTGCTTATGGCAAAAGAAGTGGTAGAGCATGAAGAGAGTATGGCACCAGAAATTAAGGAGTTGTTGGCTGATTTTCAAGAGGTATTTCTTAATGAATTACCAAATGGATTACCTCCAAAGAGGGATGTTCAACATCACATAGACCTTGTACCGGGAGCGAGCTTACCAAATCTGCCACATTACCGAATGCATCCCAAAGAGTATGAAGAGCTTCAGAGGCAAATTGATGACTTATTGAGGAAGGGGTTCATAAGAGAATCAATGAGTCCTTGTGCAGTTCCAACTCTTTTGACTCCAAAGAAAGATGGATCGTGGCGCATGTGTGTTGATAGTCGAGCAATTAATCGAATCACCATAAAATATCGGTATCCCATCCCAAGACTTGATGACATGTTGGATATGTTTATATGGTGCAAAAGTCTTTTCAAAAATTGATCTCAGGAGTGGATATCACCAAATTAGAATTCGTGAAGGTGATGAGTGGAAGACTGCCTTCAAGACGAAGGAAGGACTTTACGAATGGACTGTGATGCCTTTTGGTTTATCAAATGCGCCAAGCACATTTATGCGTTTGATGAACCAAGTACTAAAGCCATTCATCTCAAAATTCGTGGTCGTGTACTTTGACGACATCCTTATCTACAGCCCATCCAAGGAGTCTCATTTGCAGCATTTGAAGACGATACTTGAAGTTCTGAAGGAGGAAAAGTTATATGCCAACATGAAGAAATGTAAGTTCTTCACTGATTCTCTTTTATTTTTGGGATATGTTGTTAGTGCAGAAGGCATAAAGGTGGATGAAGCAAAGTAGAAGCAATCAGAAGCTGGCCAGTTCCAAAAACAGTAGGGGAAGTTCGAAGTTTTCATGGTCTGGCTTCATTTTATAGGAGATTCATAAAGAATTTCAGCACCATTATTGCTCCACTAACCGATTGCATTAAAAAGGGGAAATTTCAGTGGACTGAGCAAGCTGAAGAAAGTTTTCAAAAGATTAAAATTCTGCTAAGCACCACACCAGTTTTGGCACTACCAGACTTTGAGAAGGTCTTTGAAGTGCAGTGTGACGCTTCTGGAATTGGAATTGGAGCAGTTCTCAGCCAAAATGGTAAGCCAATATCTTTTTACAGTGAAAAATTGAATGATACAAGGAGGAGGTACAGCACTTATGATCAAGAGTTTTATGCAATTGTCCAAGCTCTAAAACATTGGGAGCATTATTTGATACATCGGGAGTTTGTTTTGTACTCGGATCATGAGGCGTTAAAATACATTAATAGCCAGCAGAAACTCAATAGGAGGCATGCACGATGGATCGTGTTCTTGCAGAGGTTCACCTTTGTCATAAAGCACAAGTCGGGGATAAACAATAAAGCTGCAGATGCTCTTAGTCGAAGGACCATGTTATTGACTAACATGTCAGTTACCATTGAAGGCTTTGAAGCTTTTAAGGATCTCTATCCAAATGATCCCTTCTTTGGTTCCATTTGGAAGAGTTGTGTTGACAGCCCAGTTGGAGCTACTTACTGCATAATGGTTTCCTTTTTAAAGGAAATCAACTTTGTGTTCCAGACTGTTCGCTGAAGGAAAAGATTATGCAAGACATGCATGGCGGAGGTTTGGGAGGTCACTTTGGACAAGATAAGACATATGCGGTTATTGAAGAGAAATTCTTTTGGCCTAAGATGAGGAGGGATGTATGTCGCTTTGTTAAAAGGTGTCAAGTATGTCAAGAATCAAAAGGGAAGGTACAAAATACTGGTTTGTACACCCCGCTGCCAGTTCCTAAAGCTCCTTGGGAGGATGTGAGCATGGACTTTATAGTGGGACTGCCAAGAAGCCAAAGAGGTATGGATTCAATTTTTGTAGTTGTGGATAGATTCTCAAAAATGGCACATTTTATTTGCTGTAGAAAGACGATGGATGCATCAAACATTGCAAATCTGTATTTTCGAGAGGTGGTACGCTTGCATGGAGTACCAAAATCAATCACTTCAGATCGGGATTCAAAGTTCTTATCACATTTTTGGAGGACATTATGGAAGAAGATGGGGACAAAGCTACAGTACAGTACTTCATATCATCCACAAACTGATGGGCAGACAGAAGTTGTTAATAGGAGTTTGGGCAATTTATTGAGGTGTTAAGTTGGGGACAACCCAAAGCAGTGGGAAGGTGTAGTAGCACAAGCAGAGTTCGCCTATAATTACACCAAAAATCGAACAACTGGCAGAACTCCATTTGAGATTGTTTATGGTAAGCAGCCTGTGCATTTTTATGATCTTATGCCATTACCAAATAATGGAAAGACTAGTTTGAAAGGAGAAGACATGGCTGTCACCATGAAAGAGTTACATGAAGAGATAAGGGCGAAAATTGAAAAGTCCAATACAAAGTATAAGGAATATGCTGATCGGAAGAGGCGTGCAAAGATCTTCAAGGAAGGTGATATGGTCATGGTGTACTTGCGAAAGGAGAGATTTCCGGCTGGCACCTATTCAAAGCTAAGCAAGAAGAAAATAGGGCCATACAAGATAGTCAAGAAGATTGGGGAGAATGCTTATGTTGTGGATCTGCCAAAGCACATGGGAATTGATCCAACATTTAATGTGGCAGATTTAAATCCCTATGCAGGTGGAGAAGAAGTTGAAGAAACTACTGTTAAGACTTGAGGACAAGTTCTTCAAAGGAGAGGAGAATGATGCAAGTGATGGTCAATATTCCTCAGTAAATGTTTGAGTCTTTTAAAGTTTTAATTATTACTAATAATTGTTATCTAGTGAACCTCAAGAGTCATCTAGATAATTATAAGGTTATTTGAAAGTCATCAATCCTAGTCCTATATATTAAGAGTCATGTAAGTCTTTTGGGGAGATTTTTGGATATCAATATTAAGTTCAGTCTTTATCTATTCCTAAAGGTGTTTTCTTGATTTCCCCTTAAAGAAATCTTGACTCCGACGGTGTTTGGAGTTATTTCTAAACCTTAGGGTTTATCCATTTACATCAGTTTATCATGGTTTTCTATGGTTCTAAATATCCAACCCAGAGAAAGGTTTGATCTGAAGAGTTTAAAATTTGTCTCCAGCTTGGATTGTAACAAGCTTTCTGCCGAGCCGAGCCCAAACTTCAATAACCGATCACAAGCCAGGCTCTAATTTGGATACTAAAGATTTGATCAGTTTCAAACCAAGCTCGGAACCAAGATGCCCGAGCCTATAGAGGCTCGACTCGAATACACCCTTAATCCAGCATATTTGGTTCTGTGACAATTCCATTATCTGATGGTACCGAGTTTTTCCTGTATCTGTATGATTATGAAATTACGTACTGACATCCTTTTCATTACTTGTGTCCCAAGTTAACTCAAGTTCCATATATTTACAGCTGTTAAGCTGACAAACAGTACATCAAACTATAATCTATAGTAAAATACAATGAACCAAGAGACATAAATCAAGTTCTGCACACTGTTAACTGTGTGAAAACATTTTTGCAGCAATTAAACAATAGTAGCAGATCAGATGAAACAATATATGTATTTATAGAACAAAATGCAGCAGTACTGGTATGTATTTATAGAACAAACTGAAGAAATTTATCAAACACCTTCCTAATAGCAACAATCATCAGGAAAATCTTAGACAAATGAAAGCTGTTAACAGCTACAGATTAGCTAAATAGAACAAGCATACAAAACTGTTCTTCAAGTTGTAAGAACCAAAAATAACTACTATTGAAGTTTCGAAGAAGTTTCATAACCTTAACATTTAACATCTGATGTGAATAGCAACCATTCTATTATGTTCTCATATTCCCTGTAATGGAAAAAGTTATCTGCAGTTAGGCAAGATTCTTCATAATTTGAATCAAGTATTACTTTAAGTGTCATGTAAACATACAGGTTATTTATTGTACCTTTGACATTTGTGTTTTAGTGATTAGTCATTAGTTTAATGACATTAAATGTCAGCATGTGAATTTTGCAACAAGGTTAGGCCATCAAGTTTCATAAATTAGTATAAATTAGTGACCAGAGAAGGGTCATACCATTTTCATTTCATTTCTGCATTTCTCTACATCAGTATGAGGACCTGAGAAATTCTTTGCTTGCTTTAGCGGTTGTTTTATTTTTTCTTGACGGACAAGGCTCAATACTGCAGAAGGCTGATGCAGAAAGCAAAGTATGTACTAATACTAAGTGTTTTATTTCAGAACTGAACTATACTTGCAGTTTGAGGAAAATAATGTTGTGTTTGTGAACAGGTCTATATCGTTTATCTTGGAGAAAGGGAACAGAAGGATACGAAGATTGTCACGGATTCACATCACCAAATGCTTGCAGATATTGTAGGAAGGTATATGATTTGTCGCACTAAATCAATATAGAGATTATTGTTGTACCTGGCTAGCTTAGTGCATAGTTTGAATGTAAATTATATTCTGCAGTAAAGAAGAGGCCTTGAAATTGATGGTGTATAGTTACAAGCATGGATTCTCAGCATTTGTAGCCAAGCTTACTGATTCTCAAGCGTTGAAGCTCTCAGGTAGTGCTTGAAACAAATATTGTTGTTGGTTATATTGTAATTTGGTTATAATGTAAAATATACCTTGTATGACAAGAAATGGCACATTGACAATGTTCATGACATCAAAATGATCTTGTTTTAAAGAGAAACCAGGCGTTGTTCGAGTTATACCGAATAGCATTTTGAAACTGCAAACCACCAGGAGTTGGGATTTCCTTGGACTGTCGAATACCTCTTCCCACAACCTTCTTCACAGGAGCAATTTAGGAGATGGTGCTATAGTTGGTCTACTTGATTCAGGTTTGTATTTAATCTATCAATCTCCTAGATTCTCTGCGGATAGATTTTAAAGTGTATGACTCTCAATGGGACAGGAATATGGCCTGAGTCGAAAGCTTTTAGCGATGAGGGAATAGGACCAATTCCATCGCGATGGAAGGGAGCCTGCAAATCAGGACATCAATTCAATGCAACCATTCATTGTAACAGAAAGATAATAGGAGCTCGTTGGTATGTGGATGGACTGTTACAAACCAGGAGTCAACACCTCAGAAAATCAAGAATACTTCTCTCCAAGAGATGCAGATGGACATGGCACACACACCTCTAGCACTGCTGCTGGTTCGTTCGTGAAAAATGTAAGCTACAAAGGCATTGCTTATGGTGTTCTAAGAGGTGGTGCACCTCTAGCTCACTTGGCCATGTATAAAGTGTGCTGGAAAGTGAACGAAGATGGTGGTGCAATATGTGCAGCTGCTGATATCCTTAAGGCCTTTGATCAAGCCATACATGATGGGGTTGATGTGATATCAGTTTCACTTGGAGGTGGAGTACCTTTATTCACAGAAGTTGATGCACATGATGGCATTGCCACCGGTTCCTTCCATGCTGTTAGCAAGGGAATTACTGTTGTATGCGCAGCTGGTAATGATGGACCATTTGCTCGGACAGTAGGAAACATTGCTCCATGGATATTAACTGTTGCTGCAAGTACAGCAGATAGATCATTTCCTACCCCTATAACTCTAGGAAACAACAAAACTCTAATGGTACGTCTTGAATCTTGAACATTCCTATTACCTTGTACTGGTAACTGTTATTGATTGTTCTGGTATAATCTTTGTAGGGTAAAGGCTTGTTAACAGGAAAGGGTATAGGTTTTACTGGCTTGTTCTACCAGGAAGTCTCAATCCCAAGCGTCACGTCGAAAGAGTATAATGCAATAAATAAGAATCAGTTTATGTATATACCTTCATGTCTAATTTTTTGTCCATTTTCAGTGATTCTACAGATCCAACTGACAATGCAACTTCTGCAGCTGGAAAGGTGGTGTTGCTGTTCCATTCAGAAACAAATGATCCTGCATATGCAGCAGGTGCAGTTGGGATTATTTCTTCCACAGAAATTGAAAAAAATGACTTCCTACCATGTAGAGTTGACTTGCCTTGCATTAGTGTTGATTATGCAGTTGGAGCCGAGATACTCTTATACATCCGTTCTACCAGGTATAGTCATCATTTTCTGTTTCAAAATTGTAATGGTTTTGTAGACTAGACTATGCAAGATGCTTATCTTTCATTCTTATTTGGACAAACAGATCTCCAGTGGTGAAGTTGAGCCCTACAATGACATTCGTTAGCAGTACTCTTTCACCTAAAATGGCTGATTTCTCATCAAAAGGGCCCAGTACTATCGCACCTGAGATTCTCAAGGTACTGATATCAAAACTCTATTGCACTAACAAGTATCAATTTGACAACTCAGTACTGATACTATGAGGCCTTGGTGATATTATCTGGTTGTAGCCTGATATTGCCGCACCTGGAGTGAACATATTAGCAGCCATTGCTCCACGAAATGAGGACCAGGACAACGGATATGCTGTGGAATCTGGAACTTCAATGGCAACTCCTCATGTTGCAGGCATTGTGGCGCTTCTCAAACTTGCACATCCAGATTGGTCTCCTGCAGCGATTAAATCAGCAATTGTAACAACTGGTAATTTCTTCATATAACCTAAACATTACTAAACTGTATCTGTTGTGTCAACTTTCTCACTTCATGCATGATTCATGATTCAGCAAGGAGAAATGGCCATTCAAGTTCTCTAATCTTCACTCAGGGATATCCTCCAAAGCTTGCTGATCCATTCGACTATGGGGGCGGAATAGTCGATCCTAACAAGGCAGCAGATCCTGGCCTGGTATACAACATGACCACAGACGACTACATACACTACCTTTGTGCCATGAGCTATAGCAGCTCTGCAATCTCTGCGCTTGTAGGGAAACGAACAAAGTGCCCCAGTACAAAACCTTCCCTTCTGGATGTGAATGTACCATCAATAACTATACCAAGTCTCAGGAATTCGACCAGTCTCACCAGAACTGTGACCAATGTTGGCTGTATCAAGTCTATTTATCAGGCTGTTATTGAACCTCCATCTGGGATAATGGTGTCAGTTCATCCTAAAGTACTAGTGTTTGATGCTGCAACCAAGAATATTTCATTTCAAGTTATCGTCTCCACAACCTATCATAAGAACACAGGATTTCTTTTTGGAAGCCTGACCTGGACCGATGGATCGCATGCTGTGAAGATTCCTCTATCTGTCAGAACAGAACTTCTGCCATCTTATTATGATAACTAGACAGCTCACAGGTCTTCTGTTATTAAGTATCTGCATTCATATGAAAATAAGCAAATGAAAGAACAATCAAGAAAATCTTTTGTAGAGGCGCAGTATTCTTATTCAGTACCTTTAGTTGCATTGGTGGATTTGAGACTGTGAAAACTCAGTTATGTAATAGAATATTGGTTTTCCCTTATTATTATGAGAATCAGCCAAGGAAGAGATGATATATCTTATTAACTTGTTTCACAAGTTATGTCTCATTTCATTCTAATTGCAATGAGATAAGTATCAGTTTTAAATAAACAAGTATCAGTTTCCCACATTGGTACATGTATAATGATATGATCAAGTCTCAGTATCTTATAAACTTAATCAACAAGTTGTTTAACCATGATGACCATGTACAAAAGAAAAAGAAAAGTGTACTGATTAATTGAGCTACAGTAAGTGCTATCTATGTTCATCACTAATTTCCAGAATCTGTGACTAAAACTGTTATCCATAAGCCACTGTAAACTGTACAGATTTTGTCATTTCTATAGTTTGGATTTAGTATATTATCAAGTCTCATGGACTGATCTTTGACTGGTGCATACAAGACAGCAATTGAAATGTCAAGAAAGACAAATAAAATAAAATTAGTTGGTCTGATGCTGACGGAAAACTATTCTATTATATTTTCATAATCCTGTAATGTAAAGAATTATCGGCACTTAGTAAAGATTCTTTATAATATGAATTAATTACTACTTTGAGTTGCATGGTTATGTATTTGTGCAGGTTGTTTAATGTACTTATCAATTGACTGATTTGTCATTCTTTCTTGGTTGTTTGTATTTGTCCCTGGAACTTGCATATTCCCCAAAGCATAAAATATTCCTACATGAATCATTTATAGTCCAAAATATGCAGGACATTAAGATACTATAAACGAGCCCTGAGCTTCATACCATCACTATGAGAAACCTGAGTATGTCATTGCTTGCTTTAGTGTTTATCGTATTTGTTCTTGATGAACAAGGCTCAATGCTACAAAAGGCTGACGCACAAAGAAATGTATGTACTACTACTAATGTTATATATCAGAATTGAATTATGTATTCATGTTGAGGGAAAAATCTGCTGTGTTTATAAACAGGTTCATATTGTTTACCTGGGAGAAAGGCAACATCATGATACCAAGATAGTCACTGATTCGCATCACCAAATGCTTGTGGGTGTAGTAGGAAGGTATAAAAGATTTAACACTGAGTCAATGTAAAGATATCGTTGTATTTGTATCTGCTAGGCTAATACATAGTTTGATTGTAAATTATATTCTCCAGTAAAGAAGAGGCCTCAAGATTGATAGTGTACAACTACATGCATGGATTCTCAGGATTTGCAGCCAAGCTTACTGAGTCTCAAGCAATAAAGCTATCAGGTAATGCTTGAAACAATTGGGTATAGCATGTTTCCTGAATGACTGGAGATCTCAGCATTGATGAAATTCATGATTATGTTCTTAATTTTGTTTTACAGACAAACCAGGTGTTGTTCGAGTGATACCAAATAGCATTTTAAGACTGCAAACCACCAGAAGCTGGGATTTCCTTGGCCTGTCTGGTAGTTCTTCCCACAACCTTCTTCACAGTAGCAATCTTGGAGATGGTGTTATAGTTGGTCTCCTTGATTCAGGTTCATATTTAACAATAAATCTCTTAACTTTTCAATAGATGCACATAGATTTTAAAGTATTAGACTCTCAATGGGACAGGAATATGGCCTAAGTCGAAAGCTTTTAGTGATGAAGGACTAGGACCAATTCCATCACGATGGAAGGGAGCCTGCGAATCAGGAGATCAATTCAATGCAACCATTCATTGTAACAGAAAGATAATAGGAGCTCGCTGGTATGTGGATGGACTGCTTGCTGATTATAAACCAGGACTCAACACCTCAGGAAATCAAGAATACTTCTCTCCAAGAGATTCAGCAGGACATGGCACTCACACCTCAAGCATTGCTGCTGGTTCATTCGTACAAAATGTTAGCTATGAAGGTGTTGCTTATGGTACTCTACGAGGTGGTGCGCCCTTTGCTCGCTTGGCCATGTATAAAGTCTGCTGGAATGTGGAGGGTGACGTGGGAGAAGCAATCTGTGCATCTGCTGATATCCTTAAGGGCTTTGATCAAGCCATACATGATTCGGTTGATGTGATATCAGTTTCACTCTCAGGTGGAATACCTTTATTCACAGAAGTTGATGCACATGATGGCATTGCCACCGGTTCCTTCCATGCTGTTACCAAGGGCATCACTGTTGTATGCGCAGCTGGTAATGATGGACCATATGCCCACTCAGTACAAAACATTGCTCCATGGATACTAACAGTTGCAGCAAGTACTATAGATAGATCATTTCCTACACCTATAACTCTAGGAAACAACAAAACTGTAATGGTATGTCCTTAAATCTTGAATATTTCTATTGCCTTGTGTTGCAAGTAGCTGTTATTGATTGCATCATTGTAACTTGTAGGGTAAAGGCTTGTTAACAGGACAAGGTACCGGTTTCACTGGCTTGTTCTACCCGGAAGTTGCAATCTCAGGCGTCACATCTACAATGTAAAAAGCAGCATTTATGAACCAATCTATGCAATATAATATAACTTCAGGTCTAATTTTCTCTCCATTTTCAGTGATTCTATGGATCCAATCTACAATAAAACTTTGGTGGCCGGAAAGGTGGTTTTGTTGTTCCCTTCAGTGAGTAATAGAATACAGGCAAATGCCTTTGATGCTGCAAAATCAGCAGGAGCAGTTGGGTTTATTCATTCCACAGGTTCTCCAAAGTACTTCCTACCATGTAGAGATGACTTGCCTTGCATCAGTGTTGATTATGCAGTTGGAACCGAGATACTTTTATACATCCGTTCTACCAAGTATAATCACATTTTTACTTACAAAATTGTAATAAATGTATTAAACTAGACTGTACGCAAAGCTTATCCTTCCTTCTGAATTGGGTACACAGATCTCCAGTGGTGAAGTTGAGCCCTTCAACGACATTCATTAGCAGCGCTCTTTCGCCTAAAGTTGCTGATTTCTCCTCAAAAGGGCCTAGTACTATAGCACCAGAGATTCTCAAGGTATAGATTTCACAACTCCAATGCACTTACTAGTATCAAATTGACTACTCAGAACTGATGTTATGAGGCTTTGTTGATATGGTTGCAGCCTGATGTTGCTGCACCTGGGGTGGACATTTTAGCGGCCATTGCTCCACGATTTAAGTACACAGACAATGGATATGCTGTGTTATCTGGAACTTCAATGGCAACTCCTCATGTTTCAGGCATTGTGGCGCTTCTCAAAGTTGCACATCCTGATTGGTCTCCAGCAGCAATCAAGTCAGCAATTGTAACAACTGGTAGTTTTTCATATAACAAAACATTATAGCATTGTACATATTGTGTGAATATCCTCACTATCTGCATGAATTGTGATACAGCAAGGACCAATGGCCATTCAAGTTCTCTGATTTTCACTCAGGGATATCCTCCAAGCCTTGCAGTTCCATTCGACTATGGAGGCGGTATAGTTGATCCAGACAAGGCAGCAGACCCTGGGCTTATATATGACATGACAATAGATGACTACATACATTACCTATGCGCAATGAGCTATAGCAGCTCTGCAATCTCTGCGCTTGCAGGGAAACCAACAACATGTCCTAATACAAAACCTTCACTTCTGGATGTGAATGTTCCATCAATAACTATACCAAGTCTCAGGAATTCAACCAGTCTCACTAGAACCATGACAAATGTTGGCGCTACCAAGTCCATTTATAAATCTGTTATTGAATCTCCAGCTGGGATAATGGTATCAGTGTATCCTAAAGTACTTGTGTTTGATGCTGAAACCAAGAAGATTTCATTTAGAGTTATTGTCTCTACAACCTATGATAAGAACACAGGATTTCTTTTCGGTAGCCTGACCTGGACTGATGGATCACATGCTGTGAAGATTCCTCTTTCTGTTAGAACAGAACTTCTGCCATCTTATTATGATAATTAGACAGCTCACATCTCTGTGCTATTAACTTGGGTCCTAAGTTATGTCTCATTCACTGTAATTGCAACTAGAAAAGTTATCGGTTTCAAATAAACACAAAAGACTTCTACCTATTATATATTGAATATGCAAACAAATGTACCAGTAATCTCTTTGAATTCAACTCATTTCCTGAATTAAGCGTCACAAAACCAATGAAGATATATAGAAAATTAAATTTCAAGCCTTTCATAAGTCCGTCATCAGTTAGCTTAAACACAGCTTTTGATAAACAACTCAGATTCATGAAAAAAAAAAAAGTCAAAATGGTACTCTAAGAACCTAGTTTTAGCTTATGAGATCAAAATCACTTGAGTTATCAAGATATTGATAATACATCGCTAAGAAGATCATTTATTGTAATGCTTATTGCAAATTTAACTACTGTGATACAAATCTAACTACTAGTCCAGTCATGAATATGAAAGAAAGTATATGTACTCCATACCATAAATCTTACTTCCAGAGCAAGAAATGATAATTTCCCACATTGTTAAACATATAATGATTTTTTTTTTGAACCAATTACAAAGAGAAGTGTACTAATTAATTGAGCTATAGATAATTGCCATATATTTATTACTAATTTGCAAAATAGGTGGCTACATATGTTATCCAAAAGCCATTGTAAACTGTACAGATTTTGTCATTTTTATAGTTGGATTTAGTATATTATAAAGTCTCATAGACTTATCTTTGACTGGTGCATGCAGAGAGAGCAAGTGAAATGCCAAGAAAGACGGAAAACTTGGCCGGTCAGATGCTGATGGAAAACTATTCTATTATATTATCATATTCCTGTAATGGAAATAATTTTCTGCAGTTAGCAAAGATTCGCATGATTATGCATTTATGCAAGTTATTTAATGTACTTAACATTTGCTTTTAGTGATTTGTCACAATCTTGTGTTGATGGTTCTCTAGCAAGGTCAGGCAATGATTCTTTCTTTGTTATATGTATTTGGCCCAGAAAATCACCCCCACAAGCATAAACTATTTCTTTTGGAACTATTGACCGATCAGAATCTGCAGGACATTGAGATACTATAAATTAGTACTTGTGTAGCATCATACCATCCAGTTGCATTTTCATTTCGCCGCCTCTCATTAGCTCATCACTATGAGAAACTTGAGTATGTCACTGCTTGCTTTAGCGTTTATCTTATTCGTTCTTGATGGACAAGGCTCAATGCTGCAAAAGGTTGATGCACAAAGCAATGTATGTACTAATACTAAGTGTTATATATCAGAATTGAACTACATATGCAATTTGTGGACAATGATATTGGTGTTTTATGAGCAGGTTCATATTGTTTATCTTGGCGAAAGACAACATCATGATACAAAGATGGTCACAGATTTGCATCACCAAATGCTTGCAGATATAGTAGGAAGGTATATAATTGTCCGTACAAAGTCGGTATAAAGATTATAGAATTTGTTTCTGCTAGATTAACACAGAGTTTGAGTGTAAATTATATTATGCAGTAAAGAAGAGGCCTCAAAATTGATGGTGTACAGTTACAAGCATGGATTCTCAGGTTTTGCAGCCAAACTTACCGAGTCTCAAGTATTAAAGCTCTCAGGTAATGCTGGAAACATATAATATTGTTTGGTACATTATACTTTTCTTGATTGACAAGAAATATAAGAATTTGATTATGTACATGACATGGAAATGTTCTTAATTTTGTTTGCAGAGAAACCTGGTGTTGTCCGAGTGATACCAAATACTCTATTTAGAGTAAAAACAACCCGGAGCTGGGATTTCCTTGGCCTGTCTGCTGACACGTCGAACAATCTTCTTTATGGTAGCAATCTAGGAGATGGAGTTATAATTGGTCTACTTGATTCAGGTCTGTGTTTATCTATTCTTGTACTAGACTCTTCTGTATGCAAATAGATTTCTAAACTTGAAACTCTCAATGGAACAGGAATATGGCCTGAGTCGAAAGCTTTTAGCGATGAAGGACTAGGACCAGTTCCATCACAGTGGAAAGGAACCTGTGAATCAGGAGATCAATTCAATGCAACAATCCACTGCAACAGAAAGATAATAGGAGCACGTTGGTATGTAGATGGACTACTTGCTGATTACAAGCCAGGAGTAAACAGATCTGTAGAATACTTCTCCCCAAGAGATTCAGCTGGACATGGCACACACACATCAAGCATTGCTGCTGGTGCACTCGTGCAAAATGTTAGCTACAAAGGCGTTGCTTATGGTACTTTGCAAGGTGGTGCGCCCCTAGCTCGTTTAGCAATTTATAAAGTCTGCTGGAATGCAGGAACTGTAACTGACATGGGAGAAACAATTTGTGCATCTGCTGACATACTTAAGGCCTTTGATCAAGCCATTTATGATGGGGTCGATGTGATATCAGTTTCACTTGCAGATGGAATACCTTTATTCACAGAAGTCGACGCTCATGATGGCATTGCTACTGGTTCCTTCCACGCTGTTGCCAAGGGCATCACTGTTGTATGCGCAGCTGGTAATGATGGACCATATGCTCACTCAGTACAAAACATTGCTCCATGGATATTAACAGTTGCAGCAAGTACTATAGATAGATCATTTCCTACACCTATAACTCTAGGAAACAACAAAACTGTAATGGTACGTCCTTAAATCTTGAACATTTCTATTGCCTTGTGTTGCAAGGTGACTGTTATTGATTGTTTCGATATAATCTTTGTAGGGTAATGGCTTGTTAACAGGAAAGGATATAGGTTTTACCAGCTTGTTCTACCCGGAAATTGCGATCACAGCCGCCCCATCTTTAAAGTACAAAACTGCACATATATGAATCAATCAATATATGCATATACTTTCAAGTCTAATTTTTTTGTCCATTTTCAGTGCTACAGATCCAATCTACAATGCAAGTTTGGTAGCTGGAAAGATAGTGTTAGTGTTCCCTTCAGTGTATACTAGAATAAATGCAGATGCCTTTGAAGCTGCGAAATCATCAGGTGCAGTTGGGATTATTTACTCCACTGATACTCCTAAAGACTTCCAACCTTGTAGAGATGACTTGCCTTGCATCAGAGTTGATTATACAGTTGGAACACAGATACTCTTATACATCCGTTCTACCAAGTATGTCATTATTCTTAAGTCAGAAATTGTAAAAACAATAGTAGACTAGAGTATTCGAAATGCTTACCATTGATTTTGAATTGGACACACAGGTCTCCAATGGTGAAGTTGAGCCCTACAACAACGTATGTTAGCAGTACTGTTTCAACTAAAATCGCTGATTTTTCATCGAAAGGACCTAGTACTATAGCACCTGAGATTCTCAAGGTACAGATTCTACAACCTGCATTGCACTTGCAAGTATCAAATTTAACTTTCAGACTGATATTATGAGGCCTTGATATCTTATGGTTGCAGCCTGATGTTGCTGCCCCTGGAGTGAATATATTAGCTGCCATTGCTCCGCGATATAAATACCAAGACAACGGATTTGCTGTAGCATCTGGAACTTCAATGGCAACCCCTCATGTTTCAGGCATTGTGGCTCTTCTCAAAGTAGCATATCCAGATTGGTCTCCTGCAGCAATCAAATCAGCACTAGTGACAACTGGTATTTTTTTCCTACATAACATATTACAGCAATACAGCCAGCAAGAACATTGCATTTGAGTTTATTGTGTCCACATTCTCACCATATGCATGAATTGATGCAGCAAGGGACAATAGTCATTCAAGTTCTCCTATTTACGCTCAGGGATATCCTGAAAAGCCTGCTGATCCATTCGACTATGGAGGCGGTCTTGTCACTCCAAACAAGGCAACAAACCCTGGTCTTATATATGACATGACCACAGATGACTACATAAATTATCTATGTGCCATGAGCTATAGCAGCTCTGCAATCTCTGCGCTTGCTGGGAAACCAACAATGTGTCCTAGTACGAAACTTTCACTTCTGGATGTGAATGTTCCATCAATAACTATACCTAGTCTCAGGAATTCAACCACCCTCACCAGAACTGTGACCAATGTTGGCGCTACCAAGTCCATTTATAAGGCTGTTATTGAACCTCCAAATGGAATATTGGTATCAGTGTATCCTAGAGTACTGGTTTTTGATGCTGCAACCAAGAAGATTTCATATAGAGTGGTCGTCTCTACAACTCATGATAAGAACACAGGATTCCTTTTCGGAAGCCTGACCTGGACTGATGGAATACATACTGTGAAGATTCCTTTGTCTATTAGAACAGAGCCTCGACCATATTATTATGATAATTAGAGAACTCACAAGCCATCTGTTGGTTCAGAAGTCTCAGTTTCAAGTTATGTACTAAGTTTCATTTCATTAACTGTTAATGAAATGCAACAATGTTTGTACAATCTTCAATAAATACATCAGAATCAATCTATTATCAATGCAATGAAGCAAAAAAATGATCTGCCAGTATACATGTAACATCATCCTTGGGATATAAAGCTGATTCATCAAGTGAAACAGCCAAATTGCATTAATCTCACACAAATATTCTACACTAGCCGTTTGTTATGTTTTTTTGGTCAATTTTGTACACAAGTAATCAAAAGGGAAGATATACCACAACAGATGTAAAACCTGTGGTTTCTAATCTATACATAAAAAAGCCAAGAGATTGATAACAAATCTCTTCTTTCAAATATTTGGAAGCGCTTGGAGAAAGATCGGGAAGAACCAACTGAACCGCCGATGGATAAGCCATAACAAGATGCAGTCTAGCTCTTTGTAGTTTCGCTCCTGATTCCTCCCTTAATAGCGTATTTAGATGAAAAAATCGACCAAGTAACCAAAATGGGAAGGAGAACAAGAAGCAATCAGGCAAGGAAATTTATCATGCTTCTATAAGAAGACTATGATCACTCAGCCCTGGCGAAGATAATGGTGGCATAGCTTCTTCATGAAACTCGGAATTTTCAATACTTAAGACTCTTCTCTCAGTGGCCTGATGTTCTTTGCTTCTGTCATTGTTCTTTGAAGGAAGAGATTGTGAAGCAGCAGCCCTCGATGAGTTACTGCTTTCAATGGATGATAAGAACTTTTTCTTTGAAAGAGTTGTCTGAGCAGACTCAATTATAGAGGTGAAGACGCCTGATTCTCGTAATCCTTGTATAATTACCTGATCCAAGAAAATGGGTCAGAGTCAGTATCGATTTCATTACACCAGCGAAGGAAAAATGCATATGTTTTACAGGAAATGAAAGAACAATAACACAAGCATATATGATTGCGTAGATCAGTTTTAACAAATCAAGAAGATATTGCATTTACAACGCAAGCATCTAGTGTTACTCCAGCACCACCTTCATATTATCAATTTATCAGGAAAAAAAGTGGTTGCTTCATTACCATCTTCAACACGATCACAATCAATCGAGTACTTGAAAGTGGTGTTCTATACCCTTTTTTCACACTTACTTTGCTACATCAATTAAAAGACAGATATCAAGCTTACCATAGGAGAATAAATACGAGTTAGAATTCCCTTCTTAAGGAGTTTCAGCTTGACTTCCTTGTCACCCCACACAACATGTTCACGATACCTAAAGAACATGTACCACAACATAATCAGTAAATATGAACACGAATAAATTAAATTCAAAGAGCAACATAAACCAGATATTTAGCATTTGCATTCAGAAGTTTTACCAATTTAACATTTCATCTTCAGTTCCTGTAGAAGCAATTATAAATGCCTGTAATGCACAACAACAGAACTTAGTTGAAAGACCAAATTTGTCAAAAGTATTCAATCTGATAAAATGTAGTGATCTAACTCTACATTTCAAGACATTCCTTTGAACTAAATAATGACAGCAGAGCATGATAAACTCTATACATGGAATAGCTAAGGTTGTCATCAAAATTCTAGAATCAGCTAAAATTCAATGAACTGCCACTTAGTCAATGTAAAAATTGCAACCAAACAGCTAAGAAATAAGATTTAAGGCATTGGACTCACAGCTCTATCGAATTCCAACATAAAGCATCTTTTAACATCCTCTTTTGTGGGTTTACAGCCACACCTATCACGCCTAGAGGTCAGATCGGAAAATTTAGCATAGGTGTAGTGTAGAACAGCAGCCTCCTCCAATTTGATCTCACTGCAAAGAAGCAATAGTAATTAGCACATGCATGTTTTCATAATCGAGAATAACACAACAGTCACTAATAGAACTGCCAATTTCATTTCCCTGAACATACAAGAACATGTGTCTAGAAATATGAATCTGTCAATTGATGGATAAAGGAGAAAGAAAGTCATACTTTGGGGTTTTCATGTAGTTGTGCCACCTATGTGCACCATTAGGACGCAGGTGCTCCCGAATTCGAGCTGCAGATTTCCCATTTCCATAAGTCAAGAAGTAGTTAGGATTACCACGAGTTGATTCTTTGTACATGCCGAAGTATGTATCCTTAGGAAGATGATCATAATTTTTCTTGAACATTGATACCTGTTCAAGCCGATATATATATGAACAAGACAATCTAAAGGTCAATGCAAGATCCAAAACAAGAAAACTCCAAGATAACATATTATGCAAAGGAAAATCAAATCCTCGAACAATTTTCCATTGTAAAATTTTATTAGCAAAACTACAAGTGCATCTAAACAATCAACCAGAAAAGAGGGAAAAAAGACATGATAACAAGGAGACGTACCTCACTAAAAGGATCCTTGACATCATCTCGTTCAACACTACTCTCCTACACAAGGACACAAATATTGGTTTCATCCATATGCCAAACCAGATTCGAGACAGTAGAGGAAAAGAAGTTGACAAGACATGGTTAAAAGTTTCAATATACATTATACTTAAACAATGTCCTAAAATCAAAATATCACTTACATAATTTGGAAATATAACCATATCCACATTCCCAGGTACATCAAGCAGCAGTTGCCTCAATGAATATTCACGACCACCAGCTGGATGTATCAATTCATCAGTGTCAAGATGGAGAATCCAGTCCATTCCAGCATCCTATTACATAAAATAGGAAAAGGAACAGATTGATCAGAATAAGAGATATAATAATACATCATATATTATCAACATAATGAACAAATCATAATGCATACCCTTGCCATTACAATAGCCATTTCCATATTCAGAGATTGCTTCACAAACAGCTCATAATTGCATGGCTTGTAAAAGAAACTCGCCAGCCATGTCTCGTTCCAGATACGGCTGACAGATGAAAAAAAAAAAAGATACCAAGATAAGAACAAAATCATCATGCAGTTGCACCAAATATATTAAGTCTACTTGAGATCTAACATAAAATATGGATGATTTAAACCTTCAAAACACAATGAATATAACTAGAAAAAAGTAGATAGAACAATAAAGACAAAATAAAACACATAACAACCAGCAACTGTAAATCTCAACGAAGGATTCGACAAAAAAAAAAAAAAAAGGTTAAAACTTTAAAACTACAAACCTTCTAGCCTGTTGCTCCTCTAAATCCTTGGTTCTGTATATCACCTTGACACCCTGATAATCCAACCAAAAATCAACAGTGACACCACTACTAAAACACATATTTGATATAAATCAACTTGCCACAATCTGATTGACAAACCAAAACACACAGAAGAAGGTTATGTAAACTCACAGGGATAGACTCCAAAACCTTAGATACATCCGGAGATGCAGCTTTTCCCTCCACAAAAAGGAAAAAAGTGGTAACACCAATAACCTTATGATAAAACATCCACGGAAGAATCTGATCCAATCCAGCTGATGTGCTTGTTGTTACACATATCTGCATGACATTATAAAACCTTATCACAATAAAAAATCAAACATCATCATAGGCATAAAAATACAAAGTAGCATCACACTCATTACATAGGCTACGTTCATGGAAATAGCATCAAATAAAAATCCAAACTTTAAACATATAAAATAACTAAATTAGAAGATTGCATCCAAAATTCAATCATTTGGGCACAAACTCGAATACCCAGATCACGATCAAGACAATCAAACCAGAAATGGAACCAGATCAGAGCTAGAATTCAATACCCTAATAGAACAAAAAGCAGAAAACCCAGAAACAGATCAAACAAAAGGAAAAAACTTTACATACCTTAGGCTTCAAATTGGCTTCAAAATCGAGTTTCCAATCCCTATAATAAGGAAAAGAAGGCAACCCACTACGCGTAAGACTAGAACAACCGTTCTGCGATAAATGTTGACTTCTCGGAGAAACAGAGGAGGTGGAGGAGATCTCCATGCCAGGGAAAACTTCATGATTCTGCAGCTGGGAACCATGCGGTGCCCATCGAGACGTGGTGGAAGATACGGCGGAGGGATCGGTGAGGGCGGTGTCGCCTTTCCATTGGAGGACAAATGCGAGTAGAGCGAGAGACAGAGGAAGCAGAGTCAGGAGTAACAGTAGCTTGGAAGTGAAGGAAGATGAGGAGGTGGAGGAAGTGGTTGTGGTGGTGTTGGAGACGCCGAGAAGTGGAGTAGAACGGTGGTGGTGCTGCTGGAAGAAACTCGGCATTGTGAGCGCACGCGCGTACACGCGCCCACCAGAAAGAGAGAGAAATGAAGTGAAAGATAGAGGGAAGTGTTGTACAAGTGCTGTCTAGTGGATTTGATTGAAATAATTTTGTAATTGAATTTTTTTTTATATTTATATTTTAGATTTTTTTAAAGTTGAGATCTAATTTTAGAATTTCCATTTTACTCCTACAAAAATTTAATATTCACATTTAATACCCATATAATTTATTAACTTACAACCCGCATTACTTGTATTTATTATTATTTTTAAAATTATTAATATAATAATATTTGTATATAAATTATTAAAATATAATTTCTAAATACTATATTTTTTAAATTTTAATAATTCTTAATTTCATCATTTTACTATGATGATATTATTAAATTTATTGTTTATTACTATAAAAAATTATTTTTAAAATTTTATTATTTTTACTTCGTTACAAAATTAAAAAAGAGGAAAATTGATGTGATTTTTTATTAAAAAAATTAAATTAATTTATTATTTTATTTTATTTTATTTTCATAAATTTAAAATTAAATTAAAATGATTACTAATAATTAAAAAATTATTAATTTTATTATATTATTATGAAATACAAATTTTGGAAAAAGAACCAAAAAAAATATTTATTAATAAGGAAAAAAAATAAAAATAAAAATAAAAATTGCTCAAAAACCCTTTTCCTCTCCTCAAGTTACAAGGAAACCTAACCCTAACCAAAAAACCAGACACAGAGTGTTTGTTGTGTTTATATCCATCATCTCTCTCCACTATAAATCTCTCAATTCAACATAGTTGATGCTCATTTCATTCAGACGAAGACCAGAAGAAGGAGGGGCTTGGCTCGTTAAATGCGCTCTGCCTTCTTCATCTTCACATCATCAGTCTCTCGTAGTCTTTTCATGTCTTCAATCATCTACACCGCTTATTCTCTGCCTGCTTCAGGGTTTTATCAAGCAATAGGAGGTTTTCTCGCTTCGTCTTTTGAAGAGAATTGTACTGGTTGTCGACTCTGTTTGAAATATGAGCGGTTCTAAGGTGAGGTTTTCTGTGTTTGTTTTTCTAATGGGTTGTTAGGTTGGTGAAGTTTTGATTTTTATTGTTGGTTTAGTTTGAGATTGGGATTTGATTGGTGGGTTTATGTTTTTGTGAGGTTTAGGTATGTGGAATTTGATGTTTGGGTTTGCTATTTGAATAAGTTTGGATTTTTGTATTGTTGGATTTTGATTGGTTTAGGGTTTTGATTAGAGTAGTTATATTGATTAGGGAGCTGAAAGAATGGATTTTTTTTAGTTTGTTTGGTTTTGTGGTATGTATATGTTGAGAATTTGATTTTGTAGGATGGTAGTGTACATTCTTGTTGCTCAAGCAATGTTTTTTATCTGAGCATGGATTAGTCAGGTTGTTGTGTGGTGTGCTTTAGTTTTGTGACTCGAAGTATTGTAATTTGATCATGTATTTGTTTGTTCTTGGGAGCAGGTTTTCTTGTTTGGATCATTCACTGAGGATGAAACCAAGTCATTGCTGCTAAAGCAATCATCTGGGAGTGGTAAAAAGCCTGATGAAACTGGGAAAGTTGAGAAGTCTGTGGAAGCGCAAGGGTTACGTTTTGGTTCTTTAGATGTTGAAACTGGAAAAACTCATAGTGGCGCGAATGGTCAATTGAGTGGAAAACCAGTTACTGCGGATGGCCCAGTTACTTTCCAGTCATTAACTCCGTTTAAGAAGGATGATAAGGAGAAGAGTGTGAAAGCAGCGAATGATCACTTGTCAGGAGTTACGAACTCCCTGAAAGTAAATGGAAGCATAGAAAATAATGTCTTGAATGGACAGAAAGCTGATGGAAGTTATGGTATTGATTTAACATCATTGTCATTACACCAACAAGAAGATAGTCAAACTTATCCATCCTCACGTACGAAATTTCATGTCCTGGATGGTGGAAATCAAAATGGTGCTGTGCATGTCTCCCCAGTTTTTGCTCCAAAAGAGGAGGTCCAAAAGGCTCCAAAAGAACCTGTTGTAGCTGTACGAGAATTCTTGCCTCGAGGTTTGATCAACTCGGGGAACTTATGCTTTCTCAATGCAACTCTGCAAGCTCTATTGTCATGTTCACCATTTGTCCTGCTGTTGCATGAAATAAAGGACCGCAACATCCCCAAGGTTTGTTTGAGCTATATTATTGTTTTGAATGTTCCATTGACCAATAAATAAGGAGTGCTTTATTATGTCCACGTTATTAATTATGGATCTTGGTATTGTGATAGGTTGGATATCCAACATTAAATGCATTCATTGAATTCATTGTCGATTTTGACCTGCCATGTGGTCCGAGTTCAAAGAAGAAAGATGTTGCCTTTGTTGAGACTGGTAGGCCTTTCAAACCTGCCATGTTTGAAGCTGTTCTTCAAAATTTCACACCGGATGTGCCAAATAGTATATCCGGCAGACCAAGGTTTGTGTTCTATCTGCACATCTCAAAGAATTTCTGTGTTGTTTAACCTCAAGAACTCAAAATGGTGCTTTTTGAACTGTGAGGACATGAGAAATTTTCCATACGTTTATGAGGTTGTCGCCGTTTTTATAGTACTGAATATGTACTGCATTGATGACGTTTTCCTTCCATCTGTGAATTGTGAATTGTGTATGTATAATGGATTTGGGAGTTGTTTACTGAAGTAAAAAGCATGTTTCAGGCAGGAAGATGCTCAGGAGTTTCTGAGTTTCATCTTGGATCAAATGAATGTTGAGTTGCTGAAGCTTCAAGCACAGTTAGCCAGCACTAATGGATCCAAGTCATCTCTTGTGTCTTCTGAAGAAGACGAAGAATGGGAGACAGTTGGCCCCAAGAACAGATCTGCTGTAACAAGGAGACAAAGCTTTATTCGGACTGAGCTGAGTGATATTTTTGGAGGAGAGTTGAAAAGTGTGGTGAAGGCAAGGGGTATGAAAAATTTTCTCTTGACCTATCTATTTGAATAAAATTCTCTGTAATTCTGGATTCGATTATGCTTGAATCTTTCTTACTGTGTTGAAAATGAGAGGATAATTGGCCCACATAGCTGTATTATTTGTTTTCTCCTGCTAATCTGTTGATTGTGTAAGAATGATCTTTTATCAATATATTTATTCTTTTTTTTTTTTTAATGTCGGCTAGGATCTAGGGATTCTGCTACTGTTCAACCATACATGCTGCTCCACCTTGATATTTATTCTGAAACTGTTCGGACTATTGAAGATGCACTGCATTTGTTTTCTGCACCAGAAGATCTTGAAGGATACCGCACATCAGTGGCTGGAAAGGTATGCAGATTGTTTGATCTCTTTCTGTTGATATATTGTTCAGGTTCTATAGGCTGATGGAATTGTTAAGCTTGTATAGTTCAATATCTGTATGTAGACCAATATTCCTGAATTATTAGTGACAGTGATGAAGCTAGATGATAATTAGTTCCTACCAATTCTTGTGTATCTTTGCGGACGTTAGAATCTGGTTTCCACAGTTAATAATTTATATGTGAATTGGTTATTTGCCATAGGTAATGCTGCAACTAATGTCATTGATACACTAGGATTTGTAATTAACTCAGCTAGTATGAGTGAATTTTGGTGCTTTATGTCTATAATACTTTTGTTTTGTTATATCTAACTAATGAATCAATGGTGTGGTTATTAACATGATTACAGGCTGGTGTCGTGAATGCCAGAAAAGCTGTCCAGATACAGACTCTATCAAAGATAATGATACTACACCTAATGCGCTTCAGTTACGGAAGCCAAGGGAGCACCAAGCTTAATAAACCTGTCCATTTCCCTCTAGAATTGACATTGGCAAGGGAACTGCTCGTTACACCATCTGCTAAGGGCCGTAAGTATGAACTTGTCGCGACACTGACTCATCATGGAAGAGACCCCTCAAAGGGACATTATACAGCTGATGCTCGATACCCAAATGGCCAGTGGCTACGTTTCGATGACTCTTCTATAACAGTCATCGGACCTAGCAAGGTATTGCATGATCAGGCATATGTCCTCTTTTACAAACAAGTGTAGAAATGATGGCAAAGGATGTGAAACTCACAGTAGAACAGGAAACTCCTTCTGCATTGAAGAGAACTTGAAAGGTTTAACATGATTTATACATCTCCGGTCGACTGGTCCGCGCTGAGGAAGGCCAGTCTGGTGTTGGTGCTGAGTGTGTGCTTCAAAAGAATCTCATTATACAGTTCGGTTTGGAAATTATGAAATAGTTGGTAGCAAATTTTGTAACTGATTTTTAGCTGATACCCATGTGAAAATGTATCGAAGTTATTATAATATGTATTGAATGTTTATTAATGGGTTATGTATTCATTTGCTGGAAGCAAAAGCAGAGCTTGATATTGATGTATTGTTCTTTTGATGATGTTTCTTATATGTGGTGGTGATGGTCAATGGAGATCTTATATGATGATGTTGAAACTGTAGTATAATAACAAACATAAGACATGAAAAGAATTATAACATCTGTATTGATTATAAGAATGATGAGCCTTTTGAGGCAATTGAAAACAAAGAATGATATTATGAACCATTTGATACAATACAACAATGTGAGTAATGAAGTAATGTGTAAATTATTGTTCCATTGCAAAATTTATCAGCAGAAAACGAACACCCCCATCTTTGATTTTACCATCCTTCTAGCAGGGGCAGATCCAACAATTCTTTCAAGCTGAGACAAACAAGAGAAAGAAAAACAAGTTAATATTCTCCAAAATCTTCGTAGTTTCGCTTGGATTACACATTAAGCAATAAAAATTAAGAGTTAAGCAAATAACAATTAAGAGGCCATGGCAAAATGACAGCTATGTCATAATTTCGTCATGAAATCAATGTCATGAAATCAATGCTATCTACACGGTGGAAACATAGTTCTACGAAGATCAAAGGTATTACCCGAAGTTGATCAAAGCGGGAAAAGAGCACAGTGCATGTCATGTTGTGAGATCCTTCGAGCATGTTAACAATCTGTCATGAAATAGGTTATTTATAGACCATGATAGCTGAATAGATAAGGAGAGAAGTAACCAGTTTTACAAGATGAGTTGTGCTTACCTCAGGGTAAAACTCTTTTCTCTCTGGCAATGAATAGATTATTAAATTTTGAATTCCACGAATCTATGCACAAGAGAAAACAGAAGCATTAACAATGTGAACCGCCAATCAAATGATTTGAAAATTTTGACAGGTATAAAATGACCAATGAAAATACAGCCAGAATTTGCCATGAGCGTGTAAATTTACGGTATCTCCAAAAACTAGAGCAAAGAATATAAGCACCTTATATCTGTGATAAAAATGAGCTCGTTCTGTGTATAGAATCATTTTCCGCTTTCCTTCAAAAAACCATACTCTTGCACGGGAAATATCACTTGCTTCCGTGTAACTACACAGCAAAACTAACATCAGCATCACATTGACAGGAAAAGCTGGCAGTGTCACGGAATTAGAGTAAGATATCAATCATAATAAACTTGGAGTAGAGCTCCTTACTCTCCTAGCAGACATAAGGATGCATTTTGTGCCTTCAAAAAATTTCGAATCCGAACAAATTCAAGATAAGAGCTAATAAATAGCATAATCCCTCCCTGCATGATTACAGATTTCATAGATTTCATAAAGTAATCAGCACCGGAGGCAATTAAACTTAAACATAAGGCTGCATAATGAATCTCGAGTTAAAAGTTTCAAACAATAACTACCTGCACTGAATCTTTTATCTTTGGGAATACCTGCATCAAGAAAATCATTGACATCATATACTGATGATACATGTTGTAACCAAATGCGATTGCAACAAATGGTTCAATATTTACCTTCTTAGTAAAATACTCAAATCGAGCATCATCAGCATTAGCTATTGAGTCTGCATTAAATCGTTCATAAATCTGTAGAATCACACAGTAATAAAATCGATTAACATAAATATATTCTGATCCTTCTCAGAAGATAATAAAGTTGGAATTTTAATCTACAAGCCAACCAATACTGCAATAGAAACTACCAACTAACAGTACTTTATTCTGTTAATATTTTATTTCGTAGCATATTTTAAAGGAATATTAATGGTAGTGATACTTCCAACAAGCACAAAGCACGAACATGTAGACGTACCTGCCGCACTTGCAGTAGAACTTTTGGAAGAACACCTTTGTACTCGCACATCAATTTTACCTGCAAATTATAACCAAATGGAACATCGTAACAATATACTACCTCTCCCGACACAATGCCAATGAACATTAAAAGAGAACTAATCATCTGAATAGATATCATAGGAAATGAAATAAATTTAGAGAGTTACTGTGAACAAACCTTTCCTCTGTGGTTAGTGCAATGATGATTGAAAAATGCATTGATATCTGGACAAGAATAACATAAATGAAGTAAATATACTAACTTCTCCAAAGTAAAAAATAATAAATAAATAAATATATAAGAAGAAAGAAGAAGAAAATGGAAAGAGAGTAGTATTGAAAAGTACTTCACCTGGGTTTGAATAGTAACTTAAAGTTATTGTTTGCCTGTAAAACTTAGCATATCCATCCAGGTACCTAAACATAAAATTGAATGTTCAGAAGGCAACCCTCATCAACTTTATCAGCCAAAAATTTAAGTTATAAATACATAGGCAACTTGTATGAAATCCGTAAATCCTAAAAAAGGATATAACATCTTCTTTTGAAAAAACTAATATGTTCTAAACCTAAAGAGAAAGGCAGTCCTTTCACTGGGTGCAAGTTACCAGAGTAAATAACAAATAAATAAATAAATAAATAATGTTTATCAAAACATACCATGGCCTAATCCGCATAACATCAGTTTTACTCTGCTTTGATGGAATGCGGTTCAATTGATTGATGGCAGTTGTCAGAAGGGACCAATTCTGGTAGTAGAATAGGAAATCGTGAAGAATGATAGATTGCAATTGTATTAAATGATTATAGGAAAAGCAAGTATTAAATTTGGTAAAGTAACTATTAGATGTACCTGCATTGATATGACATCCGCATGATCTATGATAAGAACCTGCTCACATCAATGTGAAATACTGTCCTTTGTTAGCAAAAGGAAGCAGATACCATCTGTTAAGCATGAAAAGATAACTGAAGAAACAGATTTATACCTCAATAGAGGAAAGGTAATCAAGATCCAATTCTTTGTTCTTCTCAGCTTTCCCAATTTTCTAACAATAATATAAGAATGTAATTAAAGAATTTATCACATGCTTCTTAAAGAAATTATAGCAGGCATTATGCTTGCAATAATTATTACAAAGCAGAAATTGCCAAGAATGATACAGAGGATTCTTAGCTTACCGTGTTTATATTGAGAGCAGAAGCAACAATCAAATCTGAGGTGTAAAAATCATTGTACAACTTAATGCTCTTTCTGAACAAATAAAAGAAACCAAAATGAATAAGCAAACACAAAGTCACAGACAAGAAACATAACGCACTTTGATTAATATTCGTATACCAATATTTTTAAATAGACCACTGATGTACCTTGTAAATTTAATGCCTATCATAAAGTCGTCGTCATTATTCCCACCAAAAAGGATTTGAAAATCAGAAGGTTTGGTAGACTTCTGAGACTTTGACTGTCCATCATCATCCACACTTTTTGACAACATATTGTTATCTTTTTCACTTTCCTCCTCTCCAGTTCCAAATTCATCACAGAAGCGGTCATAGTGCTCCACATTTGCCTGCGAAAACGGTAACAAAGTTAAGTTTCAGACATAATCTGAATAAGCCAATCTAAAGACAGGTCAGTAAAATTTGGAGATTGACCAAAATACCAAAGAGTGTAAATACAAGAAAGACGCAGTATGCAATATATATGAAACAAAATTAGACAAAGGTCAGATCAAACTAGCGACACGGAGACTGATGTTAACATTTAAGCCATTTACCAAATAGTTAACTCCAAGACAAACAAAAAAATAAAATACCTTATAAGCATTTGGAGTCAGTCGTATTAGTCGTTTAACAAGATTGAGAGCAATGCTTCTTACTGGCAGCAATATAAGAACCTGAAACACATTAGTAAAAGTGATTACAAACTTTAATGCGTTGATACTACAAGTAAAGCAAACTATCTATATACTATAACAAGTAAAAAAGATTTGAAGACTATAGCTGCTTTAAGTACTTCAGCTTTCATAGAACATACTTTTCTTAAGTGGACAAATCTCAGTGGGAAATAGAATCAGTAGAAACAAAATAAATGTAAAAAGATCATTCCAAAAAAGTAATTTAATGAAATGTGAATAGCTCACGGCAACATCCTCTTTTAAAATTTTAAAAAATTAAAATAATAATAATAATAAATCCATAAGGCTCTGCTACATTCAATGAGCATAACTAGAAACAAAATGTAGGCACCAAACTCTACCTTAGGACGAGTAAACCCTTGATCAAGGAACCCACCACCAATCAGTATTTCTTCCTTAGAATTTTCTTTATTCTTGGACACCTTTGCATCATTCTTTGTCACAAGATCTCTAGTCCTGAAAATATGATTGAGCTGCACAACACGCTCTAGGATCACTATAATGAAAGAACAATAGTTTACAATTAAAACATGGAAGAGCAGTTGCAAGAAAAGGAGACAGAAGCATGTACTAACAGAATGCATTATATAGGCATCCATGATACTGGAGTCTTCTTCCAGACCTTTGAGATAAAAAGGTTTCTTGTTACAGTGTAGTATATCTCGGTAGCTGTCAACTAGAAAAAGGAAACACAGAGGGTAAGAGTTACCACAATATGACAAATCAATTTATTCCACTTTCAAGTGGCTGACAATCACTTGCAATGCAAAACACTAAACTATCTACTTTAAGATCTCATGAAGAATACATACACAGGGAGAAGAACCATCTTTGTCTAGATGATTGAAAATCTTTGCCCCCAGATGTTTTGTGAATATCCAACCAGTGGTTATACAACTTTGCTTTGAGTCCAAAATCAGATTTCAGATCAACATCCTGCAAAATAATGGTGCAAAGTGAAAAACTGCCTGAAATTAGAAGAAGCTTAATAGAGTCAATATTACTTCCCAAAAACAAATATTTGAATAAAAATTTAAAGACCAAAAACATTTACAACATAGAAAAACTAAGGTTTTACTAACAGAATAAACAGGATCAAATCTTTTGCTTATATGCTGCCTAAGAATGAAAGATACCTTAAGGAAGCACTCTCCAGTTCCTGTCCACTTGCAATTTGACATGTCAACAGCAGGTACCTCCCATTCATATTTCCATTTCTTCTTTGACAGATCATCAACCTCTTTTTTAGATAAGTTGTATCCTAAGTGCTTATGAAATGAACTACAAGACAAAGTTAGATACAAACATTGAGTACCGCGATAACTCAAGACCAATCAGTTGTGTATGTGAGAAGAACATAAATCCTAAAGCTTATTAGAAAATCTCAGTGTAATGATAAGTACATCAAATGCTATAAAAGAAAACATTTCACTAATGCCAATCCCATGCCCAAAAACCTTGCATGTTTTGATGCCGCAGCAGAAGATTGAGATGTCACACCCAAGTCATTTTCTTCATCTGTGTCGGAGACCTCACTATCAACCTCAATTTCAGCATCTTCACTCTGATCCTCATCATCAATCATCTCATCTTCTAG
Organism: Cardiospermum halicacabum; assembly: GCA_031304145.1. Taxonomy (NCBI): domain Eukaryota; kingdom Viridiplantae; phylum Streptophyta; class Magnoliopsida; order Sapindales; family Sapindaceae; genus Cardiospermum; species Cardiospermum halicacabum. Next base: position 22,034,480 of record CM062397.1, read on the forward strand.
CAATCCATTGTCAGTAGCAGGACTTCCAGGATACTCGTCAGATTCTAATAAAATACCAGAGTAAACAAAGCAGTTCAGGAAAATAGGCATGCATAGGAGCAACATAACATAGAATGCATATAAGATATAGAAACTTTACAAATGCTTCTTTATCAACTAAATAAACAACTTAATCCATCCCTCATTAAAGGGTTCTCACAAGATATGTAAAACTGTTCACCAAATAAAATCAACAGCTAAAATGAGGCTCTTTTAGAGAATAAGAATGCATATATTCATAATAAAATTATCAAGTGGTTCTCACCATTATCATCATTTTCATCACCATCATCATCTTCGTCAACATCATCATCCTCCGACCCACTAACAGATTCAGAGCCGTCAAGTTCTTCTTCTTCTGAATCACTCCTGCCTTCTTCCTGCCTTTGTCTACACACACATGACATACAAGATGAGCCACATTGTCATGCTTTCAAGACCCTAAAAGCAAATAATCCAATAAAATTCACATAAACCATACACACATATAAGAAATACCTCATTTTAAAAGCATCAGCAAGAGATTTACTGCTAGTCCCAAGTTTCATCAATAGATTATCATAAACAGTTGGCTCTTTATAAATTACTTCTTCAGATGCCACACCACTAGATTCCTCATCAGTAGCCTCCTCCTCTGTATAATCCAATTCATCAAAAATCCAAACAGTTTCAACACAACAGAACTAAATCTACCACACTATCTCGACAAACAAACTAAAACAATAAACATATATACACTCATTCACAACATATATATATACACACAAACATAGAGAGAAATTAACATATTTACAAACCTGAGGTACTGGGAGATGGGCTAGGAGGAGCTAATTTCTCTTCTCTGCGTTGATTTTTCTTCGGATACTGATTCCTTTCCACATTACGCCTCTTCAAACCTGATCAAATCAATCATACAAAAACTTAAACCAATCACAAACATCAATGGTTGACACCAACAAGAAATAAAGCTCAAGTACATTGAAATACACGTACCACGTCCACGTTTGGCGCCAAATTGTCTCCCCATTATAGGACAATTTGTTTGCTAATATGGTGGAAATTTAACCTTCGTTAGTGTAACTGAAATACAATTTCAATAAACAGGTGGGGTTTTCTGGTAGTAAATTGATTGAAAAACTCAGACAGAGCATAAAACCTTTGCTTAGGGTTTTAGCGGGAGAGGAAGAGGAAAAAATGAGAGATCCGACCCAACGATTTCAACGGGTTTGGTTCGGATTCGGGCCATTAAAACCTTAAATAACCCCCACTTTGTTTCTAAATACCCCCTCTTTGTATTTAACCCGATTTAGTTAGTTAGGATCCGGCCCAATAGAATTTGTTATTATTGGGCCTGGATTTGGGCTCGTTAAGCTTTATATAAATCTGACTGCCCCACATGTTTTTCTAAATGAGCCGCATATTAAATTGTAATAAAATTATCATTGTGGCAAATTATAAAAAAGCCCTACATGTTTGTAATATTACTAAAAAAAATATCTTTCTAATTTTATTTGTAATTAAAATCCATATTTCATTAACACTAATTTACATATTCTATTAACTTTCAATTCTTTAAAGTTATTTTGATTAAAATTTAAATAATTATAATTTTTCCTTTTCTATAAACTAGTTTAGAAAATTTTAAAAATATTAATTTTTTAAAAATAACTTTCGTTTTTCTTATTCTACCATCTACATTCAAAATTCGAAATAATTAATATAAAATTTTAATTAAATTTTATATTAAATAATTTTATTTTTTATTTGAGATAAAATTATTAAATTAATGATCATCATCCAATCGAATATTTATATCAAAATAGAATACTAAAAAATATATAAATTATACCCATTTCATAAAATTTTACAGAAAATATATAAACATAATATATATAAAAGATAGTAAATTATGATGGCTGTTTTAGTAATAATGTAGGTTTTAAAAATAAAACATTAAATATTGCCATTAAGTATATATTAAATCTTAATTTGAAATATATTTTTTTTTTCACAAAGTCATCAACCTAACCAAACCTTTTAGAATGGTCCCTTCACTATTCTTTGACTTCATGTTTATACCAGTCTATTGTTACATTGCATTCCTTCAAAGTTTTGCTGCTACACTTGCATTTTCAATGGCTGCTTATAATAATCTATTTGTTCATACTATAAAAAGCTAATGTTTTCTCTAATATTAAAGCAAACTGTGGTCCAAAAATATGTTGCAAATATCAATAAAGTTAAAAGAAAATTTTATATACAAATCACCAAAAGGAAGGTTCATTGCTTGTTCATTAACAAACCATGTTCTTAGAAACCAAACAATGTCATGTTTAAGCCCATCATATACCATGTTCTAGGTTCTTTTGTCCCTAAACTAATCACATGATTAACCCCAACTCTCACATATAAAATTGTTTTTAGTTTTTATATTTTGAAAGATAGCATTTTTAAAAAAAATAATAATAATTTGTTTCTTTGGACCATAGATCCATTCTACTGTCCATTTATGGACCAATGAAAAATTATATATAAATACCATTTTATCGAATAAATAAATTGAAAAATATAATGGGAATACAGTGCTTTTCACTGGAGGGGTCGAAGAAAATTTAAATCTAATTGGAAGAATACCGCGTTGGAATATCAAACTCAATACCACATCAGTAATATAAGAGAATAATGACTTGTATATAAAATATTTAGAGAACTTCATTAATAAACTTTTTGAATAATAGTAAAAAAAAATTCGTACGGACTCGACCCTATCCAAAGCAAGACGATATCGGGGGAGAGCCTAATATATAACTTTCCTATTGATTGATTAAAAAAAACCTTTGAATCTCTAATTACAATTGATGAAACGGATACAAGTAAAAAAATCTGTCTCAACCTCTCAAAACAAACACCAAAACACAAATCACACTATAATCTAAAATCTAAATCCAATACCTATACTATATTACATACATTCAAAACCATCAAAACAACACAAAACAAAACAAATGGTTCAAAACCGCCAAATCTGCAGAACCAGAAACACACAAACTCATCTTCTGCAGATGATGTTTTTGTTTTTCTCATCACTTTCCAGATCCTGACAATGTTTAGGCACCCACCAAACTCTAACACTCCTATCTAAACCACCACTATACACCAAAAACCCACCACCAAACCCATTCCCAGCACCCTGCAAGCACTTCACAGGTCCCAAATGTCCATTCAAAACCCCAACTTTACAAATCTTCCCAAAAGCCTCCCTTCTCCAAACCCCAATACTCTTATCAGCAGACCCACTGCACAAAAACTCACCAACCAAACACAAACACAACACAGACAACTGATGTCCCTTCACCTCACAAACCACTTCCCATTTCTCAAACTCACCACACATTTCCCAGCCCATCACAAACCCATCAGACAAACCAGAATAAACCCACTTCCCATCTTCAGATACCACAACAGAATTCACAGACACATCTCTATGCCCCTCCATTATCCCCTTCAACACATGACCACCAAAACCCTCTCTACTCCACACCTTGATCTTCCCATCTGCAGAACCTGAATAGACAACACCAGTGGACTGTGGTTTTGATAACTTTGAAGTGGCAAGTGAATTGATGGCATCATCATGAGCTTTGATAGACTCAAGACACTTCAAATCCTTTACACTCCAGACTTTCAAACACTTGTCCCAACTGCCTGAGTAAATCAACCCATTGAAAAAAGCCAGACAGGAAATACTATCACCATGTTCAATCCAAAGCCTTTTATGATGTCTCCTAGTCTGAACATAATTGCTCTGCTTCATAAACTTCCCTAAATAGTCTTTCTTTGTTGGAAGTGTATCCACCAATCTAAACACATTCTCACTCCTCCTTGAAACCTTCCAAACCCTAATTCTACTGTCCTGATGAGCTGTAAAAACCCTATTCCCAACTGTCAAAACCGCTTTAACTGAACCCTCCCCAGTTCCAAACTTTGTAAACTGTCTTAAATCTGGATTTTGCCAGACTATTATGTCCTTCCCTGTTGAGCCTGTTAGGATAAACTCACCACATAATGATAGGCATGAAACCGAACCGATATGACCTGTTAGGACAGCTAGTGACCTGCAAGAGTGAAAGCCTGAAAAGGGTTTGGTTGGAATGTGGTATGGTTCGATTTCGAGTGATGAGATTGAGACTCTGTCGTCTGTTTCGTCGTCTGTGGTGGTGGTGGAGGAGAGTAAAGTGGTGGTTTCTGATACCATGGTGTTTGATTCTTGTGAAATTGGTGAAAAGAGAGAGACAAAAGTATTGCAGGAGCGGATTTGGTTCGATTGATTGGAGTGGTGTGATTAATTTAAAACGTTGGCTTGGGAGGGTGGTGCAACGGTCACTTTGAAAATGGTGGTTTATAAATATATATATATAGATGGTGTATTGAATTAGGTCATGTAAAGTGGATGGAGTTACTTAACTTTAACATGAATAGATAAATGGGGATTATGTGATTTGGTGAATGTTGACCAATTGAAGAGTGACAACTCCAAAGATCTTGGTAGAATTTGTTTATTGGCTCCTCTTGTGAATATATTAACATTTTGATAATGACATTTCTCATATATATATATATATATATATGAAATTTAAAATGGTCAACCAAATTATTTTTTAAATAAAATTTGGAGTTTATTTAAAAAATCAAAATTGTTAAAATTGATTTTGAAAATTTTAAATATATTAATTCAAAACTTTTATACATATTTAATTGAAAATATAATTAAATTTGTAATTTTTTAAATTTAAATCAAACTATTTTAAAAAATAAAAATAAATTGTTATATATATATATATATATTTCATAATAATTTACAAAATAATATCATATAATCATTAGTCAGTTTTCTTTTTTAACCATGTTCTTATTTGACTAATTGATTGAATGATAAATTTTTTAAAATAGTAATAGACTTTTCTTTAAAAAAATAAATATTGAATTATAATAATGTAATTAATTTTGTAATTACATTCTATCATCAAAATATTTATAATTCTATATTGACTTATCAAAATATATTGTAAAGCTTTAGATTGATAATTATTGATATAAATAATCTTTTTAATTCTAATTAATAAATGAATATAATTATTATACAGTAGAATCTCGATAAATGAATATTCGGTAAATAAATAATTTCGTCTAATGAATAAATTTCTTTGGTCCCGACTTGAGCTAATGAGCTTAATGAATAATCTCGCTTAATGCATCAACGAATAAATATAAATGAAGTATATATAGTCCCTATGTAAATATAAATGAATAATTACTATATTTCAAACAATATATTTTTATTTATATAATATATCATGTGTACATTTCATCCATCGAATAATTTTCAAGCACATTAATAAGTCATATTTTTTTGAAAAATGCATTCAAAGTTGATTGCTTTTTTCCTCCCCCAAATTGTATCTTATCATTGATTTTGTGTAAAGCATGCACAACTTCTGGAATATTTTGATCATGTTGCACCAAGCAATTTTGTATAGTGACAATAGTTTGAAAAGCTTATATTGAGGACACTTATGGTATAAATGAATTATTATTCATTTTTCGATAAATAAATATTTTATTTATTATTCGATAAATAAATAATCTCAGTAAACAAATATTTTTTTTCCCAAAAATATTCATTTATCGAGGTTTTGCTGTAGAACTAGGTCATTAATAATCTTCAACTCGATGGATACAAACACCATTAACTTGGATAATTATTTATTTTTAGCCTAATACTAACAAATTATTTGTCATAGTTCTTTGTCTCTATTATCAATCTAATTGACTGTCATGGTTAATCAATATGTCATAAAAATATAATTAATGTTTTTTTAATTAACTATAATTTTAATCAAAACCCACCTAATACTTTATCATGATTTTAATTAGACCCACCATGGGATTATTATATGATTAATCACTAATCTTGTTAATTAGCATTAGACTTTGAATTATTAAAAAGTATGGTCGGCTACACAAAGTGCAAAAGAACATTTGATTAATACTATATTTGACCAATTGAAGAGTGTGAATTTAATTCCGCCAGAGAGCAATTTGTCGTAAAAGAATTAGTATATTATTCAATTTATGTGTTCCAATTGTCACACTTAAAAGTAATGTTTTTATTTATAAAGTTTGATAAAGGTTGAACAAAATTATTAAGAATGTAAGATATTTCGAAAATATCTCCATGCATGAAAATTTAATTAATTCAACTTGGTTCCATTAGATATGGATATAATATGGACAATATATATATATACATATATATATATATTAGAATAATTAAATTTAATTTTCATTTCAAGTCTAATTTTTCAACAATTATTTTGATTACTTTTTTATTTCAAAATTCATTTCACAATTTGTTTAATAATTTTTTTTTTTAATTTCATATTTTATATAAGTTGAATAACATGTTCATTTCCAATAAAAATTATAATTTTTTAATATTTAAAAATATCACTAAAATTGAATAATTTAAGAGTGATATAAATCAATCAAAAACAATAATCTTAATTCAAATTAATATAATAAATATCGATTATATAACAAATAAATAATATTAAATATTAATTTATATTTTTTTAAAATTTATAAATATAAATATACTATATCAATGTAAAATATTTTAAATTCTCATGTATTAATTCCACCTTAAATTTTATCATATATATTTTTTAATAAATAAATAAATAGCATAGAATAAAATACTTATTCAGCTACCAAATACATCAATATTCCACAACTAAAATTAAAATAATCATTCCATAAAGTATAAAACATTAGTTTGGTAGTGTTATCTACTCCAATGAATAAACAAAAAAACATGCACACATCATGAATTGACAAAACTCCCATTAATCAATTTGCATCAAGTAAAATGTATCAATCCTAGGATTCATTCATATACATAATAAAAACCAATCATTTTCATGTCAAAGTGTCAAATACTTGAAGCAACCTCCATAACCAATACATTACTTGTACAATAATTTTGTTCTTCTTATTCTACTACTTTATTGGGTTATTTCCAAAAACACTCCATTTTTTCAAACGTTTCACTTTAAGCACCCGATTTTGAAAGTTTTGGAAAACTACCCCCAAAATCAAAACCACTAGTGATTTTTGGTAATTTTGTGAGTGGTTTTGGTGTTGTATAAGTGGTTTTGAAATTCTATATGTTTAATTTAGAGATTTGGAAATTTTTTAAGATCAAAATTACTCATACAACACCAAAACCACTCACAAAATTACCAAAAACCACTAGTGGTTTTGATTTTGAGTGTGGTTTTTCAAAACATTCAAAACCGGATGTTAAAAGTGAATCGTTTGAAAAAATGGGGTGTTTTTGGAAATAACCCCCACTTTATTTAGGTTAGGTTTGTTATATATTGAATATTGCATGTTGCATGCATGTGAAGTGAAAGTGTCAATTTTTGATCAATCATTGTTGGTTTATTTGGTAGAGAATATTGTTGATTTATAGAGAATAATATTGGATTATTGTTGGATTTTTGACACCTAGGACATTGATTTTATGGGTATAATATATATTTAATGTTTAGAATATGTTTATTAAGATTTTATATATTTAGTTATTTAAATAAAATAAAAGAGAGAGGAATCTTGGTGGGTGATTTGTAGAAATCAATAGATTTTATTTGATTTCATGCGTTGAGGTTGTGACATGTTTAAGGAATTTAGTCTTAATTAGTTATATACCAACAAAATTAATTAATTTCTAACTAAATTTTCACTATACATCATTTTCACACATTGTTTATGTATTTTTAAGTACATTTCATTATAAGCCTAATTTAAATGGATGACCTCTCAAAATATTTAACAATAATTTTTTTAAAAATATTATTTATTAATATAAATATATCTATATATTAAAAAAATTATGTGCTCAATTTAAGATAAAAATTCATACTATATAATATATATTTTTTTAATTATAAAACTTTCACCTCATTTTTAAATTATTCAAAAAAGAATTTTCGTTTAAGTATTAGAATAATTAAAGTTAATTTTTGTAGCTAATAATATTAAAATAAGACAAAAAATAATTATAAAAAATAAAGATAAAATATTATATTTTCAAAAAAAACAACAACATATCTAATATGAAAATTAACTTACTACCATAAAATTTATGTATAATAAAATTTTTATACTATATTATGTTACAAAATATAATCGAAATTAAAATTAAATTGTAAATTTTATTCATATTAAATAAATATGGTATAATTATACATATTTATACATAGAAAAATCATAACATTCGAATAATAATAAATAGTATTTAGTAAATTATAATTAGAAAATTTTATTATCAAATTATATAATTAAGATATTATTTTGATATGTATATATCTCTAATCTATTAAAACTACATTCGTTTAGAGGGAATATTTAATACGCCCGTATCAGGCGTATAATACAAATATATCGATGTATTTTTTAATTTTTATACGTATTAAAATGAAATAAATCTGTATTAATATATAAAATGCGTAGTGATATTTTCGTAATTTATATTCCGTCCCGTACGTATTCTATACTTATTAGGGTTACACGTGTAATTTGACTTTTACGGACCATCATCAACATATACTTATTAGGCCCCGTTCATGGGCTTCTTTGTTGTTGGGCCCCCACTCTTGAATCCTGTAATGGGCCCATAGACTGGATCCATATAAATCTTTATGCTAATATAAAACAAAACTATACAATAAACTTGACCAATGTCGAAGCAAGAAACAAACAACCACTAGAACATTCTCATGTCACACAACAAACACAGTGATAACACAAAACGACGACGAAGTGTATATATACATACAACATAAAACGCACAAAGGTTACATAACACTACACATCCTACTCCCATATTCACATACACAGACCCACGCCTATGGATTATTCTTCTTCTTCGATAAGTTAAAACCAATACCACAATGTCAGTTACAACAAACGCTTCAACGAGGCTGCTGAATGCGTCGCAAAGCAGTGCATTTCGGACTCAAAACCTTCACTGTCATCTTATTCTTCTTCTCACAGAACTTCATGTGACCAGTCGTTGACTTCGCTGCTCTTCCTTCTGGATAATTCGATAGATTCAACACTTTCAATAAAGATTTAGCATCTGTTCCAGTACCTGATGCAATAATTAATTAAAAGTCATAACAAACTAGTCAAATAAAATGAATCAGATCTACACCTAATTTGATAACAATAACCAGATCTGTACCGTGTTTTTTATCTTTTGACGGAGGCGATTGGATCTGTTCACTGGAAACGAAATCGTCAAGTTCGAGGAAGTCGGATTCGTCTTCGGTGATGAAGTCGTCTTCGTGATGAATACTTAGCCAGTAGTCACGAAATCGTGGTGAGGTCTTCACCATGTCCCACCACTCCGATGAGAAGTCTTCTACCTGGTCATAAGCCGCGTTAGGTAAGAAGATCGGCGCGTTTGGGTTCAGTCTCGATTCTCTACTCTCGCAAATCATCATCGTATCTGTGAAAAATGAATGACGATATAAGGCATGAGAGAATATCACAATATGATATAAGATATGAGAAGGAAAAGGGAACGGGAATGTACCGTGATCGAAGAAGTTACCGGGTTGGTTGGTTGGTTTAGTCCCTGACTCACTGGGAGTTGCCGGTCACTGTCACTGGTTTATAAACACGTGGAAACGGATAAAGCCGGTGATAGGATAAGATTGGGTTTGGACGGTTGAGAGTGAATGACGGTGATTGGACGGTTGAGATTGAGGTTTAGTGTGAGATATTTTTTATTTTTTAATCATTATTGTTTTGGGCCTGGATTGGACTTGAGCCGGTTAAGTTGAGGCCCAAAAGAAAGATGTGATCGGAGTTTAACAATTTTCAAACCCTGGCGCGGTTTTTTCACAATCTTCTTCTTCACTCTCTCTGTGTCGATGTATCGAGAGAGTTCGTAGATCGGAGATAGAATCGAGATGGAGAGTCGCACAAGGAGACGTGTTGTGTGTAATGAGAATGAGGAACTGGCTTTGTTTCTGTTACAGAAGAGGCAGGAGTTGGCGGAGAAGCCGAAAGGTTTGTCGGAGAATGTTGACATGACGCTCTCCAAAGCTTATGTTAATATCTGTGACGCAAAGCAGCCGATCAAGTCGCTCAAGGAGTTGTCTCAGATCAAGTAGGTGTTTGTTTTCTCAGTGGCTGTTTAGTGATGTTTAGCATTTGGTTTGAAATAGATTGAGAAATGGAAATGCAATGTTGAATTGGTTATTTGATTTTGTTGTGTAGAGGTGTTGGAAAGTGGATTCTCAAGCTTATGCAGGACTTTTTTCGTATGGATTCTAGTTGTTCGGAACCGGAAGACATGAATGAGAAAGGTGTTTTGGTTATTTGTTTGAAATAGAATGTGTTTGTTGTATAGGTCTTATTGCTCAGTTACCGATTCATGATCGTAGGGAAGAAGAGTAAAGGAGGAAAAGACAAAGGTGCAAAACGGTACATGCCTCAAAAGAATTCAGTGGCATATGCTTTGCTGATTACATTGTACAGGTGAGTAGATTTTGTGTATCTTTTGCTTGGTTATGGATGTTCACCTTCGAAGTGATGGAGTATGGAGTGTACTTTTTTCTTTTTCTTTAATTTTTATTTTAATAAGGGAGACTGCGAATGGGGATGAGTTTATGAGGAAGCAGGAGCTTATAGATGCAGCTGAAGCAAGTGGTCTTTCACGGGCCCCTATTGCGTATGTTGATTATTGGTGTTGCATTTTTGTTCACTCAAGATTATCTTCGAGGCATATCCATGATGCTATTTTTTTCGGTTATCTGTTTATAGACCAGAGAAGGGAAAAGGAAAGCCTGGGTTTGGAAGTTCTGGAAGAGAGTGGTATAGTGGATGGAGCTGCATGAAAACTTTGATAACCAAAGGATTGGTTGTGAAATCAAGTTGCCCGGCAAAGTGAGCATTATTTATCTTTTAACTCTTGTTTGCATCTGCCATTTCTTTTCCGGATTTTAGAGCTTTAGGAATTCAAAGTTGGACTAATGATAATATGATTCATGTTGATTTTTTCATTGACAAATAGATATGGATGACGCGTTATCTTAAGGGAATATTTTGAACCTGCTAGATCAATTTTGCCGTTACTTGGGCATTCTTGACTATCTATTATACTGTTTTTCGTGCTTCTTTTGGATTTTTTTGCTTTAAACTTGCAATGTCAAGATGTTAGGCATACCATTTAAATACACTTGTTTTTGAAACTTAGCAGTACAAATGTTTTTAGTATCTGGTGTTTGGAGTTTTATGCTTTAACTACACACATATATATATGTTTCCTCCATACTTTTTATGTGTTAATGAAAAGCCTCATTTCTTATTAGGTACATGCTGACTCAAGAAGGGCGTGAGGCAGCACGTGAGTGTCTAATGAGATCTGGTTTGACGGATCCAATGGAGAATGTGCCTGATCAACAACATGCTGATGCTAATCCAGCCAATGTCTTTGATGTGGATCTCGCTAATGCTGATTCAACAGAAGAGGTAGTAGGTTTTTCAGATGGTTTAGGCAGACAAAAAAAATCAATTGAAGTTCCTCAGGAATCTCTTGAGAGGGTCAGTCCCCCATTACTACAATTTCTTTGAACTTTGCAAGTGTGTATGCTTGGTACTACTGATCACTGCTGTTTAATTTCATTATGATGATATCCAGCCATGCAGACCTTTGGTTTTAGTTTGCTATTTGAACAATAGATTTATAATGTTATACTCTGAGAAATTCCATCTGTCAAGGTATCCCTAGATCTGGGCCTGCTGAATCTTGATCTAGTGTTACATGAATGTGTCATGGGGGTATTGTTATCTACCTATCTATTAAATGATGCAAGAATGTGGTATCCTTAGTTGTTATTCCTTTGTTTTACTCTCTCCTGTTTCACAGTGAGGCGTTTTTTTCCTCTGATTTAGATGACTCTATTTGCAGTTTACACGTTTGGGGTACTCTAAGGAGCAAGTTCTTCTTGCTTTTAATGAAGTTGCAGAATGCTCAGAAAACAAGGAGATCTCATCACTCTGGCCTGCAGTTCTATGTCGCCTCCGAGAAGATCAAGTGTATGGGTCACATCCAGTGTTACAAAATCTAAGAGAGGAATCAACAAGCCATATATTTATGAATGGTAATAATTTTTATTCCTGGAGGGATGTTAATCATTTGGACTTGTTTAAAATGTGCATGTCATTTTTCTTTATTTAGCTCTTGCAAAGGATTGGGTCTTGTCAGGCATCAAAGTAATCAGTTTCATTATAACACAGGTGGTGTAGATGCGCTAAATTCTGCTGCTGTTTCTTCTCCAAACCTATCCACCTTGAAAGCCTGCTCATCATCTGTATGTGTGCATTTTAGGTGATCTGGATAAATATTATTTAGATTGTGTTGGCAACTTCTTGCATATATGTGCTGTCTATATATTTTTATGAGATCCCAAGCATTTTTGGACTTATGGCTGTGATAAGGGTGCTTGATCTTCTTCATTTCGAGCTATTAATGAATTTTTGCTACCTAAATTACATCGTTCCTAAATTATAACACCTTTCTAGGATATAAAAATTTCCGAGTTGGGACTATTAAGTTTAAGTGTGACAGTCTTTTCTGCTTCTACATTACACATTAAAAGATGGCCAACAATAAGTGTAAAATCAAAGCATATGTGTACCTGCAAAAGAAAGTAGGTTGATGTAGAGAAAGATTTGCTTATATCCAGAGCTGCTCATTTTGGAAAATATTGAGATGGTGTCTGTTCATTTAAAACAAATTTCGTACTTTTATGGTGGTTCCAAGTTATGTAAATCTTAATTTTGTTTGAAATGTTGATTAGCTGAGTTGAGTTTGAGCCTATGCAATACTTCAATAATTTGTCATTGTAAAAAATCTTTATCCAGATTTTATTTCTTTTATCATTAATTTACTATATCTTTTAGGTTTATTCTGCCTCAAAGTCGAGATCAACTTGTCAAGGAACAGATATGAATATTTTAAGTATGCCGCCTCTTGGCTTTGGGGAGAGATTTAAGGATGTCTATGAAGTGATTTTAGTATTAGATGATCGAGAGCAGTTTGCCACTCAAGGGTATGTTACTTTTAGCTCTGTAAGTTTTGGCAGTCGTGCATTTTTTTTGGAAGCAAGTAGACTAATTGTTATGCGCTTGCATTTGAATTTCTACCGGTAATTCTTCTCAATTTGTATTCATGTTGATGTCGCATATAGGTCTCGCTCAAGGAGAATTATTGACAATATTAGTTCACAGTTCAAGATTCGAATAGAGGTGAGCCCTTTGAGGTGATGGGGTTGTTTGCTGAAACAATGTATTGCACAACTTTGAGACCCTGGAGTATTTAAGAGTTGAGTGTGGTTGTTATCAACAATGTTATGTGCTGTCAATTGATTATCTACCACATTCTCTCCACATGATAATTTTTTTTAGAAGATTCTCTAAGCTCTTTCACATGTTTTCCCTTTGCGGAATGGCTTAATAGTATATAGGTTTCTGCTAAATACAATTGTTGCTGTTTACATAATGGAACTCAGGTTAGACGATTACCAGTTGGAGATGGAATCTGGATAGCTCGCCATAAGTATCTCTTTGACGAATACATTCTAGATTTTATCGTTGAGAGGAAGAACGTTGATGATCTACGCTCTTCAATTAGAGATAATCGTTATAGAGATCAGAAACTCAGGCTTCTGGTATTGACTCCTGTTAAAGTAACTTAAATATTCTCTCTTCTTCAAAAAGTAACAAACTTCGCAGCCTAAATAAGATTACTCTTCCATGCTTCTCAACTTTTTTTCTATTTTAAATCTCAGAAATATCAGTTCTAACAGATTTGTATTATAACATTATGTATTCCTTTTTGCAATAATGTGTTAGAGATGTGGACTTAAGAAGCTGATATATCTAGTTGAAGGAGACCCGAATTCTTCTGATGCGGCTGAAAGTATCAAAACAGCGTAAGCATTCTCCAATACTACTAGAAGCTAGAATACTATATATTACAAAGAATATTTAGAGTGCTTTTCAGTCGGGCTTTTTATTATTGAAGTATTCTAACCTCGTATTTATACTGTGCAGTTGTTTTACAACAGAGATTCTGGAGGGATTTGATGTGCAGAGAACTAATGGGTTAGCTGATACACTGAGGAAGTATGGTTATCTTACCCAAGCAATAACTCAATATTATAAATCAGAACTGTCCGAGGACCAACTAAAGAACTGTGGTGTCTGTCCTCCGTTTGATGAATTTATCAAAAGGTGCCAAGATCTGGACAAAATGACAGTCAGTGATGTATTTGCCATTCAGCTCATGCAGGTATTAAATTGTAAGGAGAATAGATGCTCCGTTCAAGAATTCATATTATTGAATTTCTGTCAGCATTAACAAATTGTGCTCTGGCTCAATGCATACTTCTTTTCCATGTATTTCTCATCACAAGTGGCTTCTGTTGTACATCAGCAGAATCCTTCAGCAACTGTTTATGTGTGACATTTAGGATATTGATTTTGTTCCTCACGTTTTAGTTTAGGTTTGCTCTTTTCTTTTGTTATTGAAAGTTACTTATGTGTGGTTGCTTGTAATAGTACATGAATCAAGTTCAATTTTATACTATTTGACTTTTGAAACTTGCAGGTCCCACAAGTAACAGAGGAGATTGCCATTACTGTTCTGGATTTGTATCCAACTGTTGTATCTCTTGCTCATGCTTACTCTCTTCTCGTGAGTTCTTACTTTTTTGGCTAAATTTATAAGCAGATGGATGACTTATTGCCCTACCTTAACAACCACTTTTTTTTTTGTCCCATTTGTGGTTCTGTTGTGGATGAATGTGCTATTCTGCTTTCTCATGGGCATTGGTCTATTGTTCTTTTCTGCCTAGGTGCTGCATGCTTGGGCCTAATTTTATTTTTTTTTAAAAAAATTTATTTTATAATATTTTTTTTAAATACGTACCTGTCCTTTTTAAAAAATAAAATAAAACTATTTTAAATTATTTTGTTCCATTCTTTAGCTCTTGAGGAAAGTTCCTCTTTTCTGACTCTCTCTTTTGGTGGAAAAAATTCTTCTCATACTCATTTCATTGTCTGTGTTTAAACAGGAGGGCGATGTTTGTGCACAAGAGGATATGCTTAGGAATCAGAGTAATAATGTGATCAGTGCAGGTGCCAGTAAGAATATTTTTCAATTGGTTTGGGGCGACTGACTAGAATCTGACAATTTATCATACATAACTCATGAAGATTGATTTTTGAGTAAGCAAAATCAATATGTACACCTCTTACTGCTGTTCTATGTCATGCTATGGGATCAAGATTGCTACCTTGTATATTGTATGTACTGCGGTTAAACATTAACATTGGACAGAATTCATGTCCTAGTATAGATTTCATCTTTATTTTATGCTGCTATGGGTGCAACTCCATTTGATTTGTATGTACAGCAGAGTGCATTCTTCAATTAAAATTGATGAAAACATTTTCGCTTCCAACTTCTTAAAGAAGGGATATGGTTTGAACTGAAGCTCATTCACTTACGTTAATGAATTTGTTTCTGCATTAACTCATGTTCAAGATAAGCTATTACATTTTTACCTCCTGAAATAATTTATAAATTCCATCTTACTAATATATCTATTTTTATGATAAACTTGCTCTATGGATCTCGTCTTTGTATCATAAACCATCTATCTTCTATCTGCCTGTTTTCTACTTAGCATTTTTGGTGATGCAGAAACTGTCCTCAACTCTTCTTGCATCTGAGGTGACAAGCTGCAAAAGTACACGAGCAGAAAACTCAGTAAAGCAGGTATGGAATTAATTACTGGTTATATTTATTCTAGTGCTAGTGTACTGTAAACAAACCTCTAGTTTTAATTCATGTCTTTAAATATCATTTTATAAAGCTCCAATTTTTGATATCCTAGATTTTTTATAATTTACATCATTATTATAAGACAACAGTTTCAATGAAAGGGTAGAGATTTGATGCCTAATTACCTGTTGTGTGAAATTGTCCAATTTGAAGCCAGCCATGCCTATAATTGCTTGCACTGGAGCTGTGTAATTGCTATGATCATAAGTGTCGATACCCTTTCGATTCTTTCTAGGCATGGCCAAGCATTTACTTTTGTAGACCGAACATGTTCTCTCATAGTTATGGACATGACCGAATAGAACCAGATCAACCTGTTTTGTTAAAAAAGTTAGTTCCATGTAGAGTCTAGATCAATAGAAAATCTTTTTAAAGTTAGTTCCATATGTGGACTAGAGTTAAAAACTACCTTGTTCTTGAGAAGTAATGGTTCTACAGTAGTAAGGAATTTTTTATCAACAGTAAACAGTCCGGTAGAAGAACTGTACATAGGTCTATGCCTGCTCTTGGAAGAAGTTAAAAATATATAAATCTAAAAGAAAACCTTCTTTTATCAGAAAAACAGTAGGATTCACTAGTAGGCAGCAGCTTTTACTCACCCAGTAAAAACTGACCAAGGAGTTCTGGATCGATCAATGGAAGCCAAATCCTTCTTCATCCATCCATACTAACAGAGCAGTTAAATTATGAGTTTATGGTAACACAGCACTGTAAGGGGTCAGAATCTGTTAGTGAAGTAAGATGTTCCAGTTGTGATTTACCTGTTCAGAGTCTGTTGACCAGTCATGTTCTGTTGACATTACAGTGAAGTGAACAGGTCCTTGTTCTATGGAATACCATGGCTTATCTTTAGCTGGTGTTGGCATTGGAAAATATGTTTCATAAGGTACTCCACATTCACCACCTGAATCAGGTGTAAGGTATACTGACCCTGAATTCACATAATCTCTGAAAAACATAACAAATGGTAGATAAAGAGCTTCAGATACATGATTCTGAGATTGTAGTAAACATATCTGGTTTCTAGATAGATACATACATACCTCTCATGGTTTCCAATAGCTGTCATGTAAGGTACTTTAGAAGCCACAGGGCTTATAAGGTTAAGAAAGTAGTCCCATTCAACTAAGAAACCTGTAGCATAGCTGATGTCTCCAATGTGAAAGATTGTGTCTACTTTTCCAAATCTTATCTCATCAGATATGGCTCTGGTCACTGATAAAGATCCTGGCTGTGTTTTCATTATATATTTCGTTATTCACTTAACCAAGTTTGATTGTTAAACCCATTTTATGATTTCATCATACTGCTAACCTGTATGTAGTGTTCAACAGAGTGATCGCGGGGAGCCTTTCCCATATCACCATATGCAATAAACTTAAGTTTATTTGAACCTCCTGCAGGTGGAGTCCTAAACTGGACATCATCACTCCAACCAACTGATTTACTGTATAGATGAATCATAGATATCATCCACATTCAGGTGATGATTTTAATCTTTGAACTTGGTTTCCAATGTTTTGATGCAATATACATACCTTCCATATCTGTAAGTGTAGGTTGTGGAGGGCTTCAGTCCTGTCATGACTGTAGAGTGAATGTACCCAGGATCGTGCCAGCCAAAATCCCTGGCTGGACTAGGTAAAACTGAACCTGTACTCAAATCACACACACAACACCTTCATGAGTACTTTTTGTAGAGTATCAATTATAATATTGGAAACTAAAGCTACATTTGGTTCGGTTCTAATTATTATAAATAATCACTTCTGTGGTGTTAGTTTACGAGAAGGTATAGATATGTATGATAGTATGATAGCATTTGGCCACCATAACAGCTATTATGTTATAATCATAACCCCGTTCTCATACCTAACTTAAGCTAATTAGGACACTCACTGCACATATTTTCTTGTGAAAATGTAGAGACATTAGAGACCACCCTCTTTCCTCTCCCATATACAACTTCCTGAGGCTCTTTATCTCCACTAACCCAAGTCAATCTCATCTGCATACAATCACACCCACCATGTTAGATCTTTCAAAGCTTTATTTAACAATCTGTATCTAACACGGGTGAGAGAAGAACATCATCATACAGAAGTAGCAGTTGAATCAATGCTGGATAGATGACCATGCAATGGCTTTCTAGGATTTGCGAAATTGACAACATGACCAGTCCTGCTCAATATGCAAGGTAAGTTGAATCCATTTCCAAATAACACAAATTCAATGTCTGTTCTGATGTTGATCACATGAAATTTTATTGAACCACTGCATGTTTTGTTAGTGCATTTTCCATGTTCTTTTTGTCCTTTGCATCCATTTTTGCAACTTAGGTAGCCTGGATCATTTCTCATCAATTGTGCCTGCAATTTTACAATCAATCTTTTATCTTTATTCTGAAAATTATCAAAGCTGTCTAAATTTTTATTTAGACATTTAAAACTTTTGAAAATTTTATATATAAATATAGATATAAATATAAATGTAAATATAAATATAAATAGAAAGAGAGCTGCCTAATTTCCAAACATGTTGCTTTATATATCTACTTCACTATGCAATACATGGAAATGCTTTGCTATAACGTGCAAGTTTGGTCTCTCCACATGACATTATTTAATTTGTTTTTCTATATACATTACAGATCATGCATGTCAATTTAATATATTACTTTTTTGTTTTTTCTTTTACTTCAAAAGTCAATTTAACAGATCATTGACAAGACAAGACCTCATATGTTCCGTAAAACACAGGTAACGAACTTGCCCGCCACTCTTTTCTCACATTAGTTATTAGCCACCCAAAACAGTCGAATTGTAGCATCACGAATATTATACATTGTATTTCCCTTCTTTACGTCTCATTTTATCAAATAATATCATTTAAATATATATATATATATAAATAATTAATTAAGTCATTGTATAAAATAAGTGTTTAATTAATTAAGTAAACCAATTACCTTGACAGGATAATGGCAGAGAAGAGGCAAATGACTGAGATCGCCTGTCTGTGCATAATTATATCCACTTAACGGACAACCTGATATACTACATACATACAGATAATTATGGCAAATAACATAATATTATTATATTAATATTCTAATTCACAGTAAATAAGTAATAATTTAACAAATTTCTATTATTTTATTCTTTTGGCACTAAAATTCTTAATAAACAAATATTATATATTTGCGATTTAATAAAAATTTATTATCACTTTATTTATAGATTTAACAAATTTGTTATAAATAATAAATATTTATTTATAATTTTATATAATATGAAATACTACAACAATTTAGAAATATTTATTTTTTAAAATTATATATATATTTTAAATTTGATAAAATTTGATTTAAAATTATAAACTAATTTTTAAAAAATCATAAAATAAATCAATTTGAAAGAATTTAGAAAATTAAATAGATTCACATTATCAATGATTGATATATATAAATAAATTTATTATAACTTTTTAAGAATTGATTTATAAATTTAAATTTTATAGTTTATTTTTAAAATAATAATTTTAAAAAATATTTTCATTAAAAGCATCTCATTTAGAACTATTGAAAAATAATATATGTAAGTGAGAGACAATGAGTTAATGTACATAAATCAGAGTAACGTAGTGGTAAATATACTTACTTGGACTTAGAGGGAGATATCATAGCAACCCAATCATCCTCCAACGGTTCAGACACTCCGGTGACCGTCACAGTCACCATTCCATCATCAGGAAGATTAGAATCCGGACTAACTCCAACCCTTATCCCCGTATTCGACCGCGAACACGGGAATAACGTTTTCCAGTTCAGTACCCGGAATTGAGATATCCCGGTATAATTTTCATGTTCTTTGAATGTGTTTTGTATAGTAGAAGACAAAGACAAAGCAAATGGTGCATAAAACAACAATCTCACAATGAAGAAAATAAGTAATGGTTTGGATATTCTCTCTTCCATTGTGGTTTATTTTGTGTTATAATGTTATAGTTTATATTATATATACTGTATGTGTGTGTGTTTGAGGTGGTTTGTATAGTAAAAATCTGTGGTTGGTTTTGTTGGGTTATTGTAGTTAGAAGTTAGTGATGTGTGCACATAAATGCTATGTATGGAGGTATTATATCATATTCATATATATAAATGTGTTAAATCATATGTAGTGGAAAGGAATCTGAATCGTTATGTTTGACTTGGGTTTGTAGTATGTGGAGTTATGATTGGTTGGTGGTTGTTTGTGGTGAAGTTTATTGTCATTTGTATGGCAAATGTTGGTTTGTAGTCATCTAGGGATGACCGTGGTTTGGGTTTTTGCAGATGGATTCGAACTGGAATCCAAATGATAATTTTTCCACTCTAAATCCATCCACGAGTTTTATAGGTTAGAGTGATTCCTTTAATTTAATTTATTTTTTTTTTTTATTTATAAATGTTTTAATTAAAAAATCGTATCAAATATTTTAATGACATTTAAATTAATAAATGAACATAATTGTAAATTAATAATACTATTTTTTATTGGAATAAAATATTATATACTTTTTTAATATAAAAATAAATTAATTAAGAAAATAATGTTTCATAAGTATGATGGCAGTATAAATGTGAAAGTAAGAATAAATACTATTATATTTAATCAATAAATTTTAATTCATTTATAAAATTATATATATATATATATATATATATATATAGAGATTTGGAAAAAAAATTAATCTAAATACTTTTAAGAGAAAATTACATTAAATAAATCAAACAAAATTTAAAATTTTAAAACTAAACCAATAGAATTTTATTTTTATTTTTAGTCATCCAAACTTTGATTTACAAAAATATTTTCACAAAAAGGTAGAACGGTCCATAAAATTTAAAAGATTCTTTTTGTAAAATTTTTAAAATTGAATTATATAATAGCAATAAAAGTTATAAAATAACAAAAATGAAAATAATGTATAATTTTATATTTATTCAAATTGTAATAGTATTTAAAAATCAAATGCAACCTATAATTTTATTTCAAAATTAAAATTTAAAACGTATAAATTTAAAAAAATTGGAAGATGGAAGAAAATATAACCAAACCTTGCATATAAACATCGTTTTATTTTTATTTTTGGTACAATTTTTTGTTGTTGTATCCACTACAATACATATGTTCACCGCGACAAGTTTAATCCAAAGTAGTATTGTTATTGGTTCACTTTTTCCTTTTTCTTTTTTCATTAAATTCTCCTAGTGTTTACTTTATTTGCTTATACGTGTTTGGTTTGATTTTGATAACTTCTTCTTCTATACATAAATTATGTAATTAAAAAACTATTTATTTTGCTTCTTGGTGATGCGAAAACTATCCTCAACTTGCCTTGTATTTGCATTCACAAACTACAATAATATAAATGAAGAATAAATTAGCACCAATTAAACATTTAATAAATTTGTTATTATATAAATAAAAAATAAGCAAAATATACATACCTCTAGCTTCAAGTCTTGTTTTGTTGCATGACCTCTCAAGTATCCATATTTTGAAATTCTACTTAAACTCCATTTATTTACCTAATTAATCCACATGAAAACATTAAAAATTGTAATGTTTTATTAATTTTACGTATTTTTTTATTATTTAATATTTTAAATTAAATTAATAAATTATTCAAATTTTATTTTAAATTTATAGGTTTTTATCGAATTAAATTAAAAAATATAATGATTAACCGATTCCTCATTCATAATTTTACACACATTATTTTATAAATATTTTAATAGTATTTACATGTTTCGTGAAAAATTCGAAATTTTTTTATTTTATTGGAAAACATGTATATATATGAATTTATAAAATGAAAAGTATATCTCTCAGCTTGTTATTTTTAAAATTTGACTTTCCAAATTTTACGTATTTAAAATAAAATTGTTAGTCAAAATTCTTTTAAATGGGCTTTTTAGGGTTTAAAATACAATTATAAGCCTATTTTCAAAAACATGCGAAAATAAGTTTTAAAAGTAATTCGCTCGATAGATTGAGTTTTCCAAAATATCTCTGAATTTTTACCATTCACAAATTTTGTGAATTACGCTCACAAATTTGTGAATTAAGCTCACAAATTTATGAATTACAGTCACAATCGGTGAATAATGGCCTAGGGAGTGAAAATTAAAGTTTAAATTTGTAAACTTTTCAGAACATGCCTATAATTGTATATTAAACTTTTTAGGTTTAAATACAAAAATTTTCCAAGTTTTATAGTTCATTAATTTAAATATAAAATTAAAAATATTTATTTTATAATTTTTTAAAAATATAATTTTTCATAATGAAATATCATTAAAAAAAAAATAACCATAAGGAAATGAAGATGGATAGATGGCTTACAAAGATAGGAAAATCATCAAGAGAGAAGCCAGCCATGCCAATAACAGCATGAACAGGAGCAGAATAATTGGAATTATCATAAACATCAACACCATTCTCATCTTTCTTAGGCATGCTTAAACATTCACTTCTATACACTCCACATGTTCTCTCATAGTTGTGTACATGTCCAAATAGCACCAAATCAACCTAATTAACACACACAACACACATCAAATAATCTCACAATATAAGGGCCAAAATTACATAGAGAATATAATAAATACCTTGTTAGTGAGCAATAAGGGCTCAACTGATGCAAGAAATCTGAAATCTACACTTGTTATTGATGAACTGTACATTGGTCTGTGCCTGCATTTATCATCATACATGTGTGAAATTGATTTAGATTTGTGAGTGTTTAAGTTGTTTTGTTATATACCCTGTGAAGATCAACCAAGGTGTTTTGGTTCTGTCAACTGTTTCCATGTCTTTCTTCATCCATTTGAACTGTAAAACAATCATATATATATATATATATATATATATATATATATATATATCAATATTATATTTATATATAGTCAGCTCTGTATTGCATTTTGCAATCTATAATGGCATTTCGCAATAACAGTTAATAAATTAGTAAAAGATAAACAATATAATTATAAAAAGCATATATAACCATATAACCATGGTATAAATTTGACTATATTTTTCGAGTTAACCCTCCAACTACGTAAATATTAATTTAACTCTTCAACTTCTAAATATCAACTTAACTAAGTCTTTTTTTCTAAACTGATTTAGTAACGAAAAAAATTTATTTTAAAAGATCAATTGAACTAAAAATTTAGAAGTTGAAAGATTAAATTGGAAAAGCACAGGTAAGTTCAAAAACTCTCGAGACTGTTATGTGTACCTGTTCAGAGGATGGAGACCAATCATGTTCAGTAGAAATAACAGTGAAGTGAACAGGACCTTGTTCAATAGAATACCAAGTCTTGTCTTTAACTTGTGTTGGCATTTGAAAATATGTCTCGTATGCTACTCCACATTCTCCTCCTGAATCTGGTGTTATGTACACGGACCCTGTTCCTATGTAATCTCTGAAAAAATCAAAAGAAAAAAAAAGATTAATTAGTAGATATAATTGGAATAATCAAATTGAACTAGACTAACCGAACTGAATGTATACACACCTTTCATGGTTTCCTATTGCGGTCATATACGAAATTCTTGAAGCAATGGGATTGATAAGCTGAAGAAAAAAGTCCCATTCGACTAAAAATCCTGTGGCATAACTTATGTCTCCTATATGAAATATGGAATCTATATGGCCAGAGTCTACTTCTGCGGTTAGTGCTTTTGCAACTGAGATGGATCCTGGCTACATAAATAAGATAATCAAGAGGTGACGAATGAAAATTTTATTTTTATTTTTATCATAAATTAATGATATTACCTGAATATAATGCTCAACGGAAGGATCAAGAGGAGCCTTTCCCATATCACCAAATGCTAAAAATTTCAGCTCATTTGAACCTCCTGTCGGTGGGGTTTTGAATGAGATTTTGTCACTCCATCCAACTGAATTACTGTATTTTTTTTTCATGTATCAAATTTTAAGACCAATCAATAGAATAGATGATTTTTATTTTTTGTTTTCATAATTCTATTTCATTCCATTTCATTATATCACTCTAAATATAATTTACACATGTGTGAAATATAACTGACCCTATATTAGACAAAAATTTATTATTTGACTTCTTGTACTAATATTTGTTTCACTTAACACCTCTTTATAGTCGTGTTTTTATTTCAAATCGCTCCTTATATCATATAATTTGTCTCATCACGTCTCTTTTTGTTGACGTGACAATTTCACGCGTAATGCAAATGCCTTATATGTATGTTAAGTGTTTGTGTGGTACATGAAGTAATATAAGATAAAAATAAGAGTACAAGATTAGGTGAGACATGTGTTAGCACATGAGTCAAGTGAAAATTTGCCAAGTATACAATGAGTTAATTGATATTTAATCCTTTACAGAATGTACCTTCCATATTGGTAAGAATATGTTGCTGAGGCATTGAGACCTGTCATAACTGCGGTATGGATGAAACCAGGATCATGCCATCCAAAATCAACTGCGGGACTCATTAGAGTAGAACCTATAACAAGAATAAAATACAAACCTTAATCACAAAATTATTAAAATTCGTTTATAGAAAATCATAAGACTCATGCCACTTTCAGATATAAGTATAACATAACATTAGCACTCCCATTTATTTTTTCAACTTAACACTTGTTTGTCACTTCATTTAAGACATTTTATACGTAAATTTTATAAAATTAATTGACGAAAAACAAATCACGACAAGTATAATCTTTCAAATGGAATCAAAACATATACTAGTAATACTTACTACACATATCCTTCTTAGAAAAGTATAATCTTTCAAATGGAATCAAAACATATACTACTAATACTTACTACACATATCCTTCTTAGAAAATGTTGAAACTTGTGATGAGACTGATTTTCCATCTCCATATTGTACTTGCTGCGGTATCTCATCTCCACTAACCCAAATAACTCTCATCTACCATATCATTTGAGTTATGATACAATATTTCAAATTTAATCTGAATAAGATTATGATATATTATTACTAAATTAAATTATTTACCGATGTTCCTGCCGAATCTATGCTAGAAAGATGTCCACGTAGAGGTTGTTTAGGATTGGCAAAATTAATAGGTTTTGATCGAGCTAATATGCAAGGAGTGTTAAATCCTCCAGCAAAAAATACAAATTCGATATCCGTCCTAATGTTCAGGATATGAAATTTGATATTACCGGAACAAGTAGCAACCTCACATTTGCCATTTTCACCATATTTTTTGCATTCTTTGTTCTTGCAGCTCATGTAGTCAGGATCACTAGTTAAGTGTTGACCCTGAAACGAAAACAAATTTAAAATTTCTATTGAATTATGAATTTTGTTAGTTAAAGAGGACCTAAGTGATAATGACTAACTAAACATTAATTTAACTTATTAAATTCGATGATGATGGTACAGTTAACTAAAATATTTCATCCCCTAACACTTTTCATGGAAATTATTTTATTTTCAAAATGCTTGTAAGTATTATTAGTTTTAATAATATTAACTGTTGCTTTTAATTACACTTTATTTTGTATACTATATTAAATAAATATATTATTTAAAAATTATTAAAATTTACAAATAAAATCCAATTACTTTTTTAAAATATTAATAATTTATTAATTTTAAAACTAATTTATTTATATATATTAAAAATTATTTATTAGCTTTATATTATATAATATTTTAAAATATTTTACTTTTCAATAATTTTAAATTACAAAAATTTATTAAACATTTTATTCTATTTTAATTTATTTTTAATACTCAATCATATTAGTATTCTAAACAAATAAAATCAAATTATTAAATTTCCAAATTAAAAACTCTATTATCGATTATATATTTAAACTTAGTAGTCTTTCTTAATGAATCATGCATATACATACACCTAGTCTTTCTTAATGAACCATGCATATACAATTACATCTCTATATATTATAAACCCTAAACCATCAAAACCATTCAAAACCCATCAAAACCCATTAAGAAAAACAACCACAACCAAACTGACCTTAACAGGATAATGACAAAGAAGAGGAAGATCACTAACATCACCCGTCTGCAAATAAAGTGCCTTATTCAACGGACAACTCGACACACTACAACAACATCAACCACTTCCATAAATAGCAACAAAACACAAACCAACGACTTACCAAAAATAACATAAAAAATAAAACCTCACTTACTCCGAATCCGCCGGAGATATCATAGCAACCCAATCATTCACATCTGGAACCAAAACACCACCAACAGTTACACTCACAAACTCATCATCGTCCAAATCCGAAGTCTTATTAACCTTAATTTCTAAATAAGGGTTCAAATTCGAACACTCGGATAATACTCTTCGATTTAGTACTCTAAAAGGAGATATCGTCGTGTGATTTGTGTGGTGGGTGAATGATTCGGCGATTAGAGGGTGTAATGTGTAGGAATTTGAAGAGTGGAATAATAGGAATGTGATTATAATTAAAAGCATTGTTTGGGGTTGGAGATGGAGATGGTTACAAGGATTTTTTATTTTTTTTTTTATTTTTTATTTATTTTAATGTTTTTTGGGGTGTGAATTTATTTATAGATGATGAATTTGTTGGGCGAGTATTACGTAGGGAATGTGTTTTACGTAAAGTTGTTTTGTAACTATCATTGTTTTGTGTCCTTGCCGTGTGATGCTCTTTGTTTTGTTTTGTTGTTCAACATTCTTTTGTCTTGGGTTTTTATTATATGTAAAAATGCTATTATGACCCTCTAGTTGATATAAATCTCAGAAACCTCTCTTATTTTGAGTACGGCATTAAGTTGGTTTAGACTAATAACTTCTCAAGATTTTTAATATTAAATTTGACTTGATTAGTTTATTGTTTAAATTTATTCGAAAATAAACTTAAACAAATTTCATTTTCTAACTCTAACTACCAAATAAATACATATATATATATATATATATATATATATATTATAGCTTTGTGTTAAATTCCCAAACCTGCTAACTTTTCAATATCAAATTTAGATTAACTCATTTAATATTCAAATTCCATCGAACTTATCTTAATAGGCTATACGTGTTTGAATAGTTCAGAACTAGATTTGTAGCATTTACAAACCTAAATGTCACATGTTTATATCTTTTGTTGGTATAAATATATAAAAAAGATTACGGGTTGTGTGTGGTATAGAATGAAAAGTTAAAATGGTTATTGTGTAAATATAATTTTTTTATTATAATATTTTTTAAAAAAAAACCTTACTTCCTTTTATAAGTTTGTATATATAGAGAGAGAGGAGGAATTAGAGGAAGAAATTTTGTCCATGGTAAGTAATTATAAATTCAAACACTTTTATGAAATAAATATAGTTGATAATTTAAAATTTTATAAAACTTAGTTTTCTAAAGTGCAAATTGAACATGTGTTTCGAGTAGTTTGATATATTCTCAATTTTAATTTGGATAAATTATTGGACAAATTAACACATGTAATGTAGTTGGTTAAATACGTCAAGTTCTTTCTTCACATCAAGAACACATGGTAGTTTAGCTGTGTACAAGAAGTAGAAGCAATACTTTGTTTGTAGTTTTATTAGATCCACAATTCTATCTCCTTTATAAAGGAATATAGAATTTCTTAAATGGGAACTAGGTATGAGATATATGTCCGAGTTTGATATATACAAGAAAATAAGTGATGATATAATAAAATTTTGTGATACTTACTAAAACACCTTAAGAAAAATGTCTTATAAGAAAATAGAAATCAACTAAAAGAAATTTAAAGGTTTAAAATTAATTAAGAAAAAAAAGGTTAGAGTTAAAAGAACGATAATAGAATTTTTATATTATAGATAATAGTGTCCGGTAGTTTTATTGGGTAAAATCAAGTGATTAGAATTGAAACTGTGACTTTTATATAAATATTAATTGTTATTACGGTAGAAAAAAAAAATAGGTTTGTGTCTTTCACCGATTTATTTATAAAATAATTATAAAATCGTGAACATGGTGCGAATGTGAATTGGTACGGGTTAAATTAACTAAAGTGTTCCAACTATACGGATATAAAATTCATGATCGTAAAATCAGAGTATCCTATTGATAGATCGGGTATATTCGTTTGATAGTGTTAATTGTTTTACTGATTTTTACTGTAAAAATAGAAATTTTTAAATATTTTAAAATAAATCCTCAAATTATAGTTAATAGATTATATGTATATTTTTTATTCTAACCTTAACACTTATTCTTACTTAATTTTATCATTTTACGACTGTCTCAAGATAAATTTTTCCGCGGCTCAAATTTGAGCAGATTGAGCTGGATTTTAACGGTTTAAATTGGATCTCCGTTGCTTACGAAGTGGGCTGGTCCATTTGAAATTTAGGCCGTTACAATCCTAAACGCGGCCCATTATTGTACAAGAAGAAAACCCGAAACCAACAACACTTTAGCATATGGGCTCATTGTGCTTCCTAACCTAACCTTCTTTCATCATCTACTCCTACTATTATCACTCACGACATGATATCACAAAAAATAATTTTTTATTATTATTATTATTATTATTATTATTATTATTATTATTATTATTATTATTATTATTATTATTATTTCTAACTCTAATTCCAACACAAATATGCCAAAATTGAGCTGAATTTGAGAGGAATATTTACCATTATTCTTATTCTTAGTATTTGAATTTTATTAGTATAATATTTATTCATGAAAAACTACAAAATCACATCATTTCTTTCTTGGTCTTCTCTCAAAGGCTTTGTTAAAATCGATAGAAGTGGTTATGGCAATCAAATATGTAGCTTTCTTCATATAAATTCCAATGTGTTGTTTTGTCTTATATTAATTTGAATTAATTATTCCATAAAATTTATAAAAACAGACAAAATAGTTATAATTCCATAACCCCACTTGTTTTTTCTATCTATTTGTCTCTTTCAATAAGCTTTGTTTACAATCGAATATGTTTATCAAACCCTAGATAGTGAAGTATATATATTTACTTATATTTCTATTTATAAAGTTGATCAATAATATGTATATATTAAATTGTTTCGATATATTTTTTAATATCAAATATAAACTATTTTTCATTTCTTTAAGGTATGAATTATAGTAGCAATTTGAATCCTAACACTACAGTTAACACGACACACCATATAAAAAATTCGGATTAATATGATTAATCGTTTAAATTATTAATTTATAATATTTTTATTAAATAAATAATAATATTTTTTATAATTTTATATATTTTTATATAATATCAATCAATATTTTTAAATTAATATTATAATAATTATATTTATAATTAATATTATATTAATAATTATATTCTTTAATTTATTAAAATCAATATATTTTTTTTATAAAATTATATATATCTTTTAATAGATAGATAAAATGAATCGGAAAAATAATAAATGAATTCACACAATTATAAATATACACTTTATTAAATATATATATATATTCAATATTAAATAATCATAGTATAACTATATGTAGGGTATCAATAAATACAAATCTACCAACTTCTATCAACTATACATATTAAATACACAATCATAAATGAAGATAAAATATACATATAATCTATCTAGGGCATCATATACTATAAAGAATGCCCTAGTTGACTTAGAAGAATTTATTTCATGTTATACATACAATACACTAATATATCTATAAGGAGTAGTGCCCTAGTTGACTTAAAAGAATTTATTTCATTACATACAATACCCAAATTTATTACATGAATGTGAACAAATGTAAATACAATAAATACAAGGACCATAAGTTGTTAAAGAAGATATAGTGAGGTAGGTATGGTATATATGATGGATGATAAGTAAAAACAAAGATAGATGCTATGAGTTGTCAACTTATGCTTGGCAATATACAAAATGGACCAAATGCTTTGACTTATTCTTTGATGCTATTGAGGAACAAGATGGATTTTGGTTTGGTGATACAATAGAGGATGTTTTTTTGTCCATAGCTTTATAGAAGAATTCTTTTTATAATCTTCATGGTTAGATTGTTGACCATGTAGTTAAAACAAAGTTTAGTTAAAATACCATTTAAAAAATAGTATAATTCTATCTATATGTAATTCTGCTGTCAAACCTAATACCATGTAGGGATAAAGTCGTTATAAATTTACTATCCATTCAAAATGGATTTCGGACCATACCATACTAATGTGAAAAAATGAACTTAGATATCAACTTTATTTATCCATATAAATCTTGTTGTGCTACATGAACCTAATCCAATATGAAGAATCTATGAAGAAATAGTGAAAAATGTGTGGAAGAAGAAAGCATATCATATTCTTACCACCAAAACCAACACAAGAAAGTGCTTGCCACTAATACTACTATATACCACACCACCACAAACCAACTTCCAAACAAAATAAACCAAAAAGAATGCTAAGATGTAAACACCCACTTGCAAATTAATCTTCCAAACACAAACAAAATAATGTGGTGGTTTACCACTAACCCTAAACATAAACCCTAACCCATATATACATCATATCAATAAAGAAAACCCTAAAAAAACAAACAAACTTGTCCTCATTACATAAAAACTTTTAGCTCACATATAGTCCAAGATTAGATCACATTAGATATATACTACTTCCACATAAGACTCCATACAAAAAAGTTGAAACTTTCCATTCAATCCCACTTTTGGAATTTTATAATACTTTTGGTTTTGCTTGTTTACTTTTGTCTTGATTGTGAGAAGAAAAGCCACCAAGTGGAGAGTGTATGGTTTTGATTTTTAAAATAAAAACAAATTTGGATTTGGAAGTATTAGTGAGAGGCTTTGCAATATCCCCCACTAAGCAACAAGCAAAGAGTGTTGTTTTGTTTTGTTAGGGCATGTTTGGATTGGTGTTGTGTTTGGGCATATTACCAAGTTTTGGCCACCTCTCTTATTCCCATCCATATTGCTACATGACAAAATCTATCAACTTAGTGAGAGAAAATATTTTAGCTACTTAAACTATATTTAGTTGTATAATCACTAGATTTTGTAGTTGAATATGTTTTCAAGATTTATATAGCTAGGGGAATATCCACACCCATGATATAGTATAAAACTCAATATCAAGTTCATGAATTAATTAATTATTTTATATTATTTTAAGTGAATTATAAAGATTAATCAAAATGTGCATGTTTATAAAATTAATTATGTTTATTACATTTTACAAGTTAAATTATATGATATGAAGATTAAAAAATTGGATTCTGTTTTGCAAGAGCAAATATTTAACATGTGAATAGCAAGATCAAATCATAGTAGTGGAGGAGATGAGTAGAAGAAGAAAGAAAGAGAATGAGTGCTAAAACCAACTCTTGTATTGTGTTGTATTTCAAGAAATTCCATATTCTTCTAAGGACAACAAATCAATCAAGACAAAAAAAAAAAAAAAAAAAAAAAAAAAAAAAAAAAAAAACTCAACTCTGCTTCTCTCTCTATCTGTTGTGTTGTTGCCAAATCAGCCATGGAAACCAACACCTCTCCTCTATTTTCTAAATCATTAACACTCCTTCTTTAATTCACTCCACTATTCAATTCATCACTCACTCACTTCTCCTCCTCCTCTAACTGACTATAAAGCAAAATGGTTTAGTCTCAGCTTTTCTTCACTCAAGCTTGTAGCTTTCTTAGATTGATTTGGTGGGGTTTTGCTCAATTGCAAAACCCACTTGGGAATTTGGTTTCTTTGGCTGGTTTGTGATTTTTGATTCTCTTGCTTGGTGGAGCTTCTGTTTCACCACTCTGGTGCTGTTTCTGGTGAGACTCTCTGTTTTTCAGGGTTTCTGTTTGTTTGAATTTTGAAGGCTGAATTTATTTTTGTTTATATTGTTTGTTTGTTTGGTTATTGAGAAAATGAAAACAAATCATACTTTGCGCATGTTTAAGCCGCATGGAACAAAATGCATGTGATCTTTGATATGATTGTTGATAACTTGCACACAAAAGTAATGATTTTGTTTCATTTTTTACCATTTCTAGGTTATAGGAATGATCAATTTGTTAATTTTTATGTTTGTTAATGTAAGTGTGATTAATAGATCAAGAAAATAACATGCAAAGTTCTAGTTTATAGTTTTTCCCTAATGATCTATTGATTTTAACCTAAGATATGATGAATTTATGATTCTGATTTAATTTGTGTTGTTTTGATTTGCAGGTTGGGGTTTGATCTTACTGTTAATGGCAGGAATGGTTCAAGAAGAAGGATCTTCATCAGTTACATCATCTCCCTTGCAGTTTTTCTCATGGATGTCACTCTCTCCTAGAGTAGGATCACCATATCCATGGCTCAGGGAGCTGAAATCCGAAGAGAGGGGTTTGTGTTTGATTCAACTACTTGTTGCATGTGCTAATCATGTAGCAGCTGGTAGTGTTGAGAATGCTAACATTGGCCTGGAGCAAATTTCGCATTTGGCTTCTCCTGATGGTGATACTATGCAGCGTATAGCTGCTTATTTCACTGAAGCTCTTGCTGATCGGTTGCTTAAAGGTTGGCCTGGGCTGCATAAAGCTCTGAACTCGACAAAGATGTCTTCAGTGACTGAATCAATACTTGTTCAGAAGCTATTCTTTGAGCTTTGTCCGTTCTTGAAGCTGTCTTATGTGCTTACTAATCAGGCTATTGTTGAAGCTATGGAAGGTGAAAAGATGGTTCATATCATTGATTTGAATTCATCTGAGCCTGCTCAGTGGATCAACCTTTTTCAGACACTAAGTGCACGACCTGAAGGTCCACCACATTTGAGGATTACTGGGATTCATGAACAGAAAGAGGTGTTAGAGCAAATGGCGCTTAGATTGACTGACGAAGCTGAGAAATTGGACATTCCATTTCAGTTCAACCCAATTGTGAGCAAATTGGACAAACTTGATATTGAGCGATTGCGTGTGAAGACGGGAGAAGCACTTGCAGTGAGCTCAGTTCTTCAGCTGCATACTCTTTTGGCAACTGATGATGAGAAGAACTCATTTTCTCCATTGGGGAAAACACCAAACTCTAGTAACCTGCAAAGGGTTCTGCACCAACGCACATTAGGAGAGTGGCTGGAGAAAGATCCTGTACACGTTCTCAGCCCTGATTCTGCATCAAGTTTATCTCCATTCTCTTTGACTGCCTCATCCAAGATGGCAAATTTTCTCAACTCTCTCTGGAGTCTCTCACCAAAGCTGATGGTGATAACAGAACAAGAATCAAACCACAACAGCTCAACCCTAATGGAGAGAGTCATGGAAGCATTGAACTTCTATGCTGCATTGTTCGATTGCTTGGAGTCCACAGTACTATCAAGAGCCCTGATAGACCGACAGAGAATAGAAAAGATGCTTTTCGGAGAGGAAATCAAGAACATCATAGCATGTGAAGGGAGCGAAAGGAAGGAGAGACATGAGAAGCTTGAGAAATGGATTCTGCGCCTTGAACTAGCTGGATTCGGTCGAGTTCCTTTAAGCTTCCATGGTATGTTGCAAGCGAAAAGGTTGTTACAAAGCTATGGATATGACGGTTACAAGATCAAAGAAGAGAATGGCTGTATAGTTATCTACTGGCATGATAGACCTCTCTTTTCGGTTTCTGCTTGGAGGTTCAGGAGGTGAGCTTACCATATGTTAACCAAGAAATAATCATGTTTCTGCTAGTATTCGTCTTAATGTTCTTTTTTAATGTTCTTTGTATAAAGTATCTTGAACAGTCTTCTGTGAAAGATTAGTTATTCATTTTCTGTGTGTTCTGTATATAGAAACTGCAAAAGCCATAACTAGATTTAACATACAAAACTGTAAACATGTCCCTAAACAACAAACAAAACACACCCAATAAATAACATAAACAAAACTAAAACATACAAAAACCCAAATCAACCATGAGTGATGTACACATTATACTCAACAGTAGCATCACCAGTCTTGTAATCAAACCACACAGTATGAGCCAAAGCATAACCATGAGCAGCTCTAAACACACCACTCCCACCAACAATAGGCATTTCTCTAACATCATTCAAAACTGGATTTCTTCCAAGTACACTAATACTACTTCCATTATACTTCCCTTCAAAGAAAACCAAGTTCATAACCATAAGCAGCGCGATATCATTCTGCGCAGCTATTGCATACATCCCCTGCGCTTTTCCTACAAGTTTTGATGTAATCTCAGACCCTTCTGTCAATGGATCATCAATCATCACTGTGCTGCCAAAAGCATAAGCTGTACTATTAGATGGTCCTGCAATTCGCACTGTGGTTGCATTCTTTCCGCTCACTATGTCATGGAAGTAGAAGTGAAGGTGACTCATTCTCATGAATCGCTTGAATGTTATGCCTTCCGTGAACTCTTCACAGAATTCAGCATTAGTTGAATTTATTGACCAGATAAGAAGTAGACATAGTGTGTAAATATATGAATGTGACATGTTTTCTGGATTCTCTATTGAGAATTTGCTGTGGTTTAAATAGCTGAGATTGGAAGATTGATTGTTTGTTAAGTTTTGTAGTGTTATCATCATCATTTGTGTAAAATTTTGCCCACATGGAAAAAAGATCTTGAGCTTGTTTATGCTTGAAGAAAAAGCTTCTATTTCCTTGAAGAAATCATGATTATGTTCTTATCGGGATAGATTGGTTTTTAAATTTCAAAATTTTCAGAAACAAATCCAAATAAAATTAAAAATATCAATTTTTAAAAATAACTTCTACTTGTCAAAAGCCAAAAGTTAAATAGCTTCAGATTTTTCAGAAAAACTCTCAGATAAAATCAGAAATATCAGCTTTTTAAAAATAACTTCTGAGGGTTGAAAGTCAGATGTTATATAAAAACAAACTTCTAAACATCATTGAAGAACAACATTATGAATATGAATCACGATAGTTTCAGACCTTACAGAAGTATATCCAGATGAAATTAGAAATATTAACTTTTGGAAAATAATTTCGACTTGTTGAAAGTCAGAAATTATACCAAATAGCTTCAGACCTTTCAGAAGCACTTTAGTAGAAACATCAGCTTCTTTAAAATAACTTCTGTTTGGCAGAAGTTATACCAAAAAGCTTCAGGAACAACATTACGAATATGAATCAAAATAAGATTCTTCTTATTCCCCAAACCCAACAAAATGAATACAAATGCATGATCAATCACTACATTTCACACATCTTGAGACACTATCAAACACTATGTCTACTACTAACACTACTCAACATCTCAGCCAAAACCAGCTGGTTCCAAGTATCAGGAACACCTGCAACACACCAATGTGTGCAGTCCATGCCCTTAAAAGCATTGTGAGAGCTTGGATGTCCATCTTTTCTCAGCTGTGAAAGTGTGGTTATGTTCAGCAAATGTACAGGTTTTTTAATGGTGTTCAACACTTCTTGTAATACAAATGATGCTTTTGGTAATCCACTAGGGTATGTTGTGCCTTCTACTGGAAGTTTTTCATTTCCACAGTTTGTCACTCCTGGTTCATTCCATTCTTCTCCACTGTAAGTGAAATCAACCAAAATTAGATGGTGGTAGATAGAGTATAGGGTAATAAATACTATTTATTATCATGGTTTAGGTGATTGGAAGATATGCATATAATATGAACAATTGCGTTTTTGCCCTAATTTTTTCAAATGTTTTTCTATTTCCTCATTTTGAAATCTTTATAAGATCCAAAAAGATTTCAGATTTTTTTTTTCAAAAAAAATAAATAAATAAAATTCTACTCATTTTCCTAACACTATTAAATATAATAGTTTTTTTTTCTAATTTTAAATAACAAAAAGAACTAATAAAAACTTTTTTTATATTATTAAATTTTTAATATTTTTTATTTAAATTTATATATATAATCAAATTTTATTAGTTGAGTTTATGAAAATGTTTATAGGTGAAATTCACATTATACTCCTATATCTAACAAACATATGAAATTATTAAAATTTAATTTTATAATTTTAAAAAATAAATCTAAAATTTTAGTTCAAAATTTTTAAAAACATATTGCAAATAATTTTATCACTAAAAATATACTAGTTACTAATTATTTTTATAATGAAGTTTTCCAAATAATATTTAAAAAATAATAGGAAAAATAAGAAAATATATTTAAAATACAAATTTTCATATTTATGTTAAATCATAAAATATTATTCTACATAATTTTTAAAATTTTTAATTTATTAAAAACTCTATAACTTAAATTACACTATTATTAATAAAAATATATCGAATCATATTTTTAAATCTTAAAATCTTAATCTACAATCTTTTTAAAAAAAATAATTTATATATATATATGGATAAAATGAAAATACGGAAAAATAATGTGGTAGAAATAGAAATAAAGAAAAAGTAGAGGACTAACTGGTAATGAAAAGGCGAAACCCCTTGAAACAGAACCATGGTTTTCGAAGGATCAATTTCTGAATCCACCCACTTGGCCCAAGTTGTTAAACCGATCCGAAATGCCTCCATTCGATCCATATCTTTCACTATTTTATTTTCATGTTCAATGAAATCCCATCTGAGGAAACAATACAATGAATGATTTGGGTTGTGGTATATGATGGTATTGTATGGTTTGAAGGAATGACTTACGGTTGTTTAGGACCCGAACGGTACCACCAAAGCCAAGTGTTGAAAATTAACACATCGAAGTTTTTCCATATAGTGCCATCTTTGATCGAATCAAGCTTTAGAACTCTTCCTATATCCTGCTTTTCTATGTCGACTAGGTAGTGAGTTGTTTGTAGAGAGATTGTAACGTCATAGTCCTGCAAATATTGAAACATTATACTTTCATATATTCTATAATAACGCTATCGAATATTTACTTGTTACAATCCTGGTTAAATTATTTATAATTGTAATGAAAATAAATATTTCGTTTGTAATAATACTACTATTTAAATTATTTATGAATATAATGATTTTTAGGTTTATTTAAAATATTTATAGTTCCGTGGTTTGTTAATTTAAAATTTTTTTCATAATCATTTTACTAATATAAAAAATATATTTAAAAATATATCTTTAATTGTATTAATATATAAATTTCGAAATAAATATTTTTCATTTTTTTCTTTAAACCTTTAAATATATATGCTGATACAATTTGTTTATATTATTTTTATTAAATTTTATAACTTCTTTTATTTATTATTATACATAGTTATAATATTATAAGATATTTAAATTTTAAAAAAAAAATAAATAATAATTATAATATAACTAATTAAAAGTTCTGCTATCTTATTATTTGCTATTTCTATTTTATAAAGTCAAATTATATCATATACACGTTTAATGGGAGATGTTCGAATTTAATCTATTTTTCAAATATTTATACTTATTTCACAACAATAATCTACTAATTATATAAATCAAAGTGATTTAATTGGACTAGTTAAGGTCACATGCAATGAAACGAACTCTACAATAATAAAATTGAAAATATTAGCAAAAGTGAGGGTAAAATTGTCAAACCATGAAAATCACGGACGAAAAAGTGAGATTACTTTGAGAGACAACGTTGGACTTAGGCGCGGCTGCATGAAGTAAGCATAGTAATGATTGCATGTGATTCATGCTCACTGAGTCACCTACGTACATTACCTTTTTGCCCCTCATCCTTCTCAAAAATTCCACACCGTCAAACCTGCGTAAACAATAATAATTAATTAATTTTTATTAAAACTTAATTACGATAATAAATAATGTAATAATGATCCAAATACTTTGCAAAAATTTGCATGTGATTTGGAGACCAAGAACTGGTAGGTTGGGATTGACAATTAAAACTTCACATGATTTTAAAATATGGTTTTAATTTTATAATAAATAATGTAGTATCCAATGATCTTCTTGTCTTGTTATTGTTTCTTCTTAAAATATACTACACTTAGTTTTAAGTTAAAATTTTATAAAATAATAATGATTATTTTAAAAATGATTTTTTAGTAAATTAATTATTTTTTTATAATTGTTAATTTTATAAATTTTTTATTATTAAGTTACCAATCATCCACCATAATTATAATTAAAATTGTCTCTGGATCGAGTAATAAAATCCAAATTTTTCATTATATTTTTATTTTAAATAACAGTAATAAAGTAGAAAAAATTTTAATTTTTGTAAAATCTTCAAAATTACTCTCTCTATATATATTATATATAACTTTTTAAATTTTAAATATTTTATTAAAAAAAATAGATTTAAAATTTTAATATATACCTACAGTAATATTTTTAAAATTAAACAATATCTTAAAAAATAATTTAT
The DNA here is from genome assembly GCA_031304145.1 of Cardiospermum halicacabum. Classification (NCBI taxonomy): domain Eukaryota; kingdom Viridiplantae; phylum Streptophyta; class Magnoliopsida; order Sapindales; family Sapindaceae; genus Cardiospermum; species Cardiospermum halicacabum. The sequence goes on from CM062397.1 coordinate 22,072,886, forward strand.
TGCTCATTTATTGTTAAATAATTAATTACATTATTTTACACCTAACATTTATTCTTCTTCAAGTTGGGTATCTTCTGCTTCTCCAATCAACTTCCATCTTTTTACTACTACCATCATTTTCATTATATATATATATATATATATATATATATTCTCCAATAACAGCACAACATAAAAATTCAAATTCTCCAAGAAACTACACTATCAGACAAGTCATTTTCCAACACAAAAACAGAGTAACCAAAACAGAACAGAACAAGAAGATGCAAGTACCTGGGCAAGTCACAGTCACTTGGTTGCCATCGATACTTAAGATAGTACCGATCCGGTCGACCATATTTGACGCAATCGAATTCCTTTCTAATATAAGGACACTGTGTCGAATCATACAGAGGATAAGATTTATCAAAAACCCAACTTCCTTTATACAAATCACATTTTGCTGTCCCCTGTTTTCTCTGTTTCAGGCTCTGGCTCTGTTTACAGAGAAGAATCAGGACAATGATTGTTGTCAGGGTTTGAGAAGAAGACATTGAGATTGAGAGAGATGGGTTTGTTTGTTTTGGTGGTGGTGTTGGGTTTTATGTGTGTTTGTGTTTGTCAAGTGAGTGAATTAGAGGGAAATTTGTGTGTGTGATTTGGAAAGGAAGTGTATCAAATGGTATTAATGGGGTTGATGGAGAGTGTATGTGTAAAATATTTGGAAGGGTAATCTCAATATGTATATATTAATTTGGAAGGATTTTTTTTTTCTTTTTTTTTTTGTGAGAAGTTAATCTCATCTCAATATGTATAGATTTTGAGGATTTTTTAAAAAGTAATAATTGACTTTTAAATATTTAAAATAATTTAATGGAAAATTTTTATACTCCATAAAATGTTTATATATAATTATATACCAATTTTAAAAAGTTTAAAAAAATTAAAATTTAACTTTCACTTCTTACACCATTCACTTATCGCAATTTACAAAATTGTGGATTTATAAATTTAAATTTTCAAATGTATTTTGGAAATTTGTCCAATAGAATTAAAATCAAATTTTTAAAAACTTATTTTTGTAATACTTTTAAAAAGAGGTTTATAATTATATTTTAAAATTTAAAAGACCATTTTAAATTTTTTTATATAATTTAATTAAGATAAGAATAAATTTATTTTATTATTTAATTTTTTTAAAAAAAATTAAAATATCAAAATTTAAGACGATGTAGTCATTAAATAATAAAAAATAAAAATTGTAAATGATTAAATAATAATTAAAGATATTATATTTACTGTTTAGTATAAATATATGTTTAATATATTAAAATATTGGTTAGAATTAATACTTTAATAAAAATATAAATATTAAATAATAACAATAAAAAAGATTAGAAATATAACTAAATAATCTGGAAAATTTTAAATTTAAATTTATTTCAAAATTTATTAAGTCGGTTATTAAATATATATATATATATATGTTAAATTTTTATTTTTAAATTAAGTCGGTTATTATATATATATATGTTAAATTTTTATTTTTAAATATTGTTCAATATGTAGAAAATTCTTAAATAATATACCAGCATAAATAATTTTATAATTTTAAAATTATTTAATAAATAAATCATAATTTTGATTTCGAGTGTGTATTCCATTCTTAAAAATAATTATCAATCAGATTTGAATTGATAGTGTTGATTATTAATTTAATAAACCAAAATTTAAACCCTAAGTCACCACATATATCATCTACTTAATACAGATCACGATCAGATAATTAAACTAATAGTGAAGAAACCACAATTGTATAAGCAAACATATTAATCACCAACAAGACTAATCAAAACATTAACAAGTCAAGTCATTATCTCAATAACTACAACTAATCAAGTTTCTTCAACCATAAAACATTGAAAATGAACCAATCTACTAGATCTAAAGATGATATAATGTGTTAAATTCTTCACATGCAACACATGAATAACAACTCAGTTAAGGACACACGTCATGACTTTGTATTATAAAGAGAATGTGTGTCAATTTGTAGAAAAAGAAGAAGTCAAAATAATAAACAAAGAAGTTGAAGTAGAGACGTGTGTGTGTTTGGTTTATGTAGAAGTTGAATTTTGGTTTTGGTTTGTTTAATATTGGATGGAGGTTGGTGTAATTTACCGTGGTGATATTATATGTACATACTTCTCATATGTATATAGCTTTTGTATGTTTATAGTTTCAACTTTTGAAGAATAAAATAAATAATATTTATTAAAAAATGTAATTAAAAATATTAAATCGGAAATTTTTCGATATTGATGGTATAAATGGAGTTTGTTCTATTTCAGAGAGGAAGGAAAAGAAAACCAATTAATTTTTTTTAAAATAGCTTGTTGCTTTGAACACTCTAGAATAGAGGAAGGAAATAAATTTTTAACTCTTATTAAAAGAATATAACATTGTTTTAATTCAAAAATTAATTATAAAATTTAAAAATTGTATTAGATAGTATTCGAATAATTGTTAAAATTATTTTCAATTTCTCAAAATATTTGTATTAATTACTTCTATTCTTTTATCATGGAAATTAAAATAGATGTAATTCAAAATTAGTAATAAATTATCATTGAAGTGTTTCGGACACAACAATTCAATTCGGTCTAATGAAATTCAATTTATTAAAATGTTGAGTGACCGATTTTTAACGTAAAAAGTTATTAAAAATAATAAAAGAACGTCTGAATAGACTTGAAAACATCGATGCAGTGTCTGTTATGAATATGACGCTCAAATCAGTTCTGAACTTAAAGGATGAAAATAATAATAATAATAATAATAAAAGTAATATTTTCTAATCGTCTGTAGAAATGAGACGTCTAAATGACAGTATGACACCAAAAACAATTATGCAAATAGTACGGTAGCTGAGTTGAACAGATGAGGAATTCAACACCAAAATATGGTCGGATGAGAATCGGAACAAGGATAGTTTTAGCCCTATGCAACCAAGAATAGTTTTGAAATTTCATCAAATAAATTTTAATTTTGGAGTGCCAATAGAGTGAAAATAATACTCTTTAACATTTTCCAATTCAACTGGTCTGGGCCGTCAAATACAAAATATGTATATGGGCCGGACCTTGGGTTGGGCTATAATTTAGAAGCCCAACAAATAAGTCTCTCGCCGTGGTTTTGTATAAATACCTCTCATTTCTTCACTTTCAAATTTGCCGCTCTGTATGTCATTCACATCATAACCGTCAGTCACATAGCAGAGACGCAAGCCACTCTCTTCGCTTCCACAACCAAACCCTAATCACTTCAAGTTAATGCAATGCTCTCTGTTTCTAATTTTTTGTGTCGATTGCAACAGATTAAAGATTAAAGTTCTCTGAATCTGAAATTTTTTTTCCTTCTTGCAGGGATATACAATGTCGGAATCACGAGATAGGTTGATTTATCCGGTGGATTTCGCCGTAAAATTTTCTCGAAGACCAGACAATAGTTTAAGAATTCACGAAAAAGAACCGGCGACTTTGACTAGACGCCGCGAAGAGGAGGAAGAAGGGTTTCGTCTCCATGGAGGACGCCTCTGTCTGATTTCACCGACATCGATAGGGTACCAGTCTCTTTTAGCATTTTCATGCTTTTTTTATATGTATAGTATAGATTATTTGTTGACTTGTTTCAATTCACTTCAAGTTTTGTGATCTATCAAAGATTCATATATAACGGTTCCGGGCTGATTTGGCTCAACATTTTATAAATGGATATTTGAATTTGTTAGGCAATTGAGAGACGAAGAGCTGCAACGGAAGAAGCTTGGATTGAGCCACCAGTGCCCCTGGACCGGAATCTGCGTGAAGAACCTGAATCTTCCATACCGAGAGATATATAATGGAAGAAGCTCGGATTGAGCCACCAGGTCCCCTGGAGCAGAACCAAAGTGAACAACCTGAATCTTCCATATCAAGTTATTGTTTTTTTGTTTCTACTCTTTATAACAAGTTATGTTGGTTTTTACTTACTATAGCCATGAAAATTTCTCAAATGATTGCTATGTGTGCAAATTCAGATCATGATGAAGGTGATTTGTCAGTTGGGGATGGATCTTTGAGAGGGGATTCTTATGAGGAGAATTAGGATAAGTCACCTGAGTTATCCAGTGCCAGGTAAACTAACTTGATTACTACTATCTCTGTATCATTGCGGCTTTGTTCAAAACAGAATTTGATGTAATCTAAATTCACAATCTCTTTTTAAGTAATGATGTTGGTGGAGAAACTTTTGGATGCTGTTGATTTTCTTGTCAGAGGAGAGAGGTTATGATCAGCAAAGCGAGAATATCAACTATCTGCTACTGACAAGGTGCTGATTTTGGTCATAAACATTGGAAGGAAACTAGGCATGAGAATATGAAATTGCATATCCACAACCTGTATTAGAGCATGTAAACGCAGAACCACCAAAAATGTCAATATAACACCATAATATGTGTCAAATGGGGACGGATTCCGTGTCTGGTACTTCACTTGGATTGAAGTCATGTTTGTAGATTTTTGTTTTCATGTACTTCTGATGCATATATTGAAGAGTGGAAGTTTTATTAACTTTCTAAGCTGCCTTGTCTTGTCATTAGATAGATATGCTAATTAACTTGAACTTGTCAGATATAATGTAGTAAGTTAATAGTAAGATTACAAGCACTTAATCTGAGTCTTAGACACACATTTATAGATAATTCATGTTTGGAGGCACAGTACCCTCTAGATAGATAAGATACATATAGCATGCATTTGAAGAAACCGAAATGGAAAGTTTTACTGTGATTACAAATGAAGTAAAAATATTCACTTTGCTAGGAGAAACCATCTTCGTTGCCTTCGATATTTGATCTCCAGACCATCAAGCTGTGATTTGTCCGAGCTGTGCTGGAACCGCTTATCTGGTATGAGTTGCATAACTTGTCTGTCTTGATCTTCTTCTACATGTCAAACATGAATATAATTACTTTTTAAGAAGATATACAGTAATTGAATCTGTAATGTTGTTTTAAGGTAAAGTGAGATTCTTTAGTTACCTGATGAAGCAATATCAGCTACAAGCTTGCATTGGTCTAGCAGGAGCAAAAGCTGGTGAAGAGTGCCTCCTATGTGATTTGTATTTAGGTACTGGTGTGACTGTTTCAAAGGCTTCAACTAGTAGTGCAACCTTCTTGTTCCTAGCTGGAGCGAGTTTGGTGACGGTCTGTCTGAGAGCATAATCAACCATCCATTCCTCTGAGTTTTTCCTTTCATCTATTGCTTGATGCTTGAGATCAACCTTCTCTGGATCAGGTTCAGGTACCTCAGGTAAGAAGTTGGGATCTTTCGGATTGAATTTCCTCAGTTCTTCTTCTTCGTCGCTGAAGGCTCTCTTTGATCCTTTTTTCCATGTCGGATTGCTGCAGGTGACTGGCTGATCTTGGTTTAACTTGCTGTCAACAAGGCTTGACGTTTTCTCTTGTTGTTGCGACATGTTTGTGCTGCTGGAAATGAGAGGTGTTTCTTCTTCTGTTTCCAGTTGGTTGGTTTCTTCCACCTCCATTTTGTCCACTGTTTCGGTTTCTGTTTCTGCCAAGTTGATTTTGAACTTGCTTTCCTCATTATCATCATGATTCTCAGATGGATTCTCTTGAGGAAGGGTTTCTTCTTGACTCGAGTTGTTGTCATCGACAAGGTCTCCAATCTGGCTTGAGGCTGCTGCATTCTTTTCTTGGTGTTGCTTGGCTTCTACTTCAGCATCATCCTGATGCTCATCATAGAAAATGTCATCGAAATCAGGTACTTGGATTCCTATTGATACTTTGGTGACAACAACCTGTTCTTCATCTTCCTCAATCTCTGGAAACTGAACTCCAATTGATCTTGTCTTGACAACTATCCGATCCTTTTCTTCTGTTTGAACTCCAGCTTCAGTTTTGGAAACTTCAAACACCGCAGAAAAGTCACAGACAGCTATTTTCTTATCCATCATTTCTCTATCTGCTTTATCACAGTAAATCTCAACATCTCCATGTTTAAGACCAGTTTCAGTGACTTCCACTTCCTCTTCTGGACCAGTACTATTCTCCTGAGTCTCCTCCCTTGAAGCCACCGGTTCCACAATTCGCTCAACCAAATCTGAACCAATCATGATTCCATTCAAACCCACCTCATCTTTGTCAGACAAGTTCTGGTTTCCATCATCCATAGCAGCATCAATCTCTTCATCTCCTTTGTCAAACAGTGCATTTTCTTCTGTTCCTTCATCAGCCAGAATCTCCCCATGATCAGCAACATTGTTCTCTGATTCTGATAAATATCCATCTTCCAAGCCAGATTCATCCTCACTTTTCATTGATTCAGCACCAGACTCTATCAACTGTTCCTCCTCCCATTCCATATCAGTCACTTCCGAATTTGAATCCACTTCAAATTCACTTCCATTATAGAAACTCTCCGGTCCTGCTTTGCATGGATCTACTACTCCTGTCAAACATTCCTTTTTAACCACCTCCACGGCCCCTTCTTCACAAACATCTTCACTTCTACCCACTCCCATTGATGTGATCTCACCATATTCCTCAACACCTTCCTCAAAATCAATCTCTGAGTGCGGCGAGCTATCACTCAAACTCAAAGCAACCTGTTTCTCATCTGGAGATTCACCATTAGCTTCTTCATTCTTCGCATAGATTTCAATAAAAAAATCCATACCTCCCCCCTCACCATCACCACCCGCCTTAACTCTAGACAAATCTTCAAGCTTCACACTCTTCTGAGTCTTCAACATCCTCCTCCTTGTCGCCAAGAAACGCTTCAAAGGCGGCAAAGGAGCATGATGATGAAGATGACCATTAAGCGAACAATAAGTATAGGGACAAACCCTTATAGCTGAAGTCCCTTCAGCTTCAGTTGCTCCAGGACTAAGTGAAAGATAAGCTGGAGATTTCATATCCTTCAGAGTTGAAGAACATGTAGCTCTCTGTGAATTCATATCAGCACATAGAACAACTCTAGAGTACTTTTTTGTTTGTGTTCTTACTTTAAAACTATGTGTCTTTGTCAAAGTCCTAACCAGTTTCAAACTAGAAGATGATGATCTACTATTAACCTGTTTTGAACCTGAACCTGAACTAGTTTTCAAATTTCTTTTTCCAGGACTATTACCACTAACCTGAGAAGAACAAGAAGAAGGAGAAGGAGTCTCCTTTTTGGCCTCTGAACTGCTGGTGGACTTCATGTAATTTGGAGACCATGATGATCTCTGAGGAGTTGGAGTTTTGGTTTCAGGTAGTGAATTCCTTTTCAAAGATGATGATGATGATCTCTTCATCTGCATCTTCTTCATTTCATGCCCTCTTGTTTTCCCATCATAAAAGGAAGATATTGGTTTCAGGTTTTTAGCAGACAACAAAAGCTTTTCAGATTTAGCAACAGTTGCTTGGATTCCAAGCTTGTTGTTGTTGGGTGCTTTTCTTTGAACCATCTTCAAAGAAATTAGAAAACCTGAAGCAGCAGCATCATAATCTGGGGTTGAAGATGGAAAACAGTGTGTTGAAGAAAAGTGAGGTTTGATTTTTGTTTTAAAAGTGCAATAGTATGTGAGATTCCTTCTTTGTTCTTCTTTTTTTATTTTTCTGGTGGGTTCTCTCTATTATTATTATTATTATTATTTTTTAAATTAAAAAAAATAATAATTTTTTCCAACAGGTCAAATTTGAATTAAGTGGATGAATTTTTGGGTCCATTTATTACAACATTTCTGAATTGAATTTTTTAACACTATTCTTTTCTTTCAATTTCTTTTTTAAAAAATTATTTTCAATTTCTTTACTTAATTATATCTTAATGAATTTATTTTAAATATCACCAACAGGATTTTTGCATGTAGGTCTATTAAATTTAGAAACTTTTTGAATTTAACAAAAGTTATTATTAAAAATTATTTATTTCAAAATTTTAAAAATCTAATTTAATGTGGGTGTGTTTAAATTTTAAAATTTTTAATCTTATTAAATTTGGATACATGTATACCGGATATAAAGTCTTATTAATGTAAATAAAATAAATTATAGACATGAATCTCATGTTTTGAAATAATGTTTTTCTCAACCTATTTTGATTTTCTTCCTTATAACACCATTAATGGTGATTAGATGTCCTAACTTATTGATACTTTCATGACCAAAATACCCTCAACTTCAAGATAAGCATGACCAATCCAAATCACATGATGACCTTTTAATATAAAAATTTGGCACCATTGACACATGCTCTTTATAATATTGTCCTATTAACCTCAATCTAATAATAACTGACACTGATATGAAAATTGAACCATTTGTACTATTGGGTTGCTTACAAAAACAATTTCACTTTCATGATTTTTTTTTTTTTTTAAACTCTATTTATGAATACAAATTGTCCATTATGTGAATGTTTAGGATTGTGAGTTTGGATAAGAATGTAGGTTTAATGATGAGTGGTATAAGATATTCTAAAAGATAGTTTTGGATTGGTTTTGGGGTTTTGGGATGGTTTGAGATAGTTTTGGATGGGTATTTTTGTGGTTGGATTGATTTTATCCCAATGCTGATCACAAGGTAAGGTTTAATTCAATTTTGAAGGGAATAAATTCAATTTAAATCAATATTTTAATTTAATTAAAAATAAAATAAAATAATTATAATTGAAATAAATAAATTTCTTATTCATAAAATCCAACCGATAAAAGTATTCTGTATCGGAAATCGATTTGGATATTTTCGGTTCCTCCTAATTATCCATCTATTGGTTGGCGGAGAGAGTTTGATATTTACGTGAATGAGGGTAATTTGGTCATTTCCTTTGCAGGATAACATGAATAAGGAAGGAGTGTTGAGTAGGGAACCCACCGGGTTTGGAGGTTGGGCGGTAGCACTTTTGGAAAAGACAGAAGAGAGACGTTTTGGTCGGTGAAAATGGGCTGCTTGTGGGCCCTACTTTTGGGCTTTCTTTGGGCCCACTTTCTTTTTTATTTGCAGACGCTCCTCTCTTTCTATAGAATAGTATTCCACCAAGCAAAAATTAAATTATTAATAATTAAAATTACCCCACCACCACCAACTAAATTATCATTTTTATTTTTATTTCTTATGATTAAAAATAAAACATCAAAGCATATCCACTTTTTAAAAATCAAATCTAAGAAAATTAAATAAATTATAGCAATATATTTTGGTTTAAATATTTGGTACAAATATAAGAAATTGAACATTGGCAAAAATATTCATTTTATATATAACTTTAATTCATAAAGAACTTGCCTATTCAAATATACAATCACACCCATGTGTGTTCCCTATTAAGATTCTTCCACCTATATACCATTTGAATGTCAATGGAGCTACCTTTCTTTGAACTTAGAATACTATCATGACATATCATTACCTAACAAGATCATCATCCTCTCCTTAAAGATCCACTTTCACATCACTTTTAGGGTAAATTACAATGAATAGTGGTGAATTCTATGAAAATGATACATTTGAATCAATTTTTATTAATTTTTCACATAAAATACTAACAAATTTAGAATAATATTGAATTTAATTTTACAATCAATTGTAACATTATTCAAAACTGAACTAACTAACTGTAACATTATTCAAAATGGTCCGAATTTTATGTAAAATCGCAAATTCGTTCATACTAATGTCAAATTTAAATATTTATGATTCAGGGAAATAGAATCGCCTAGAAAGATCATATCATATGAAAATGGAGAAATAGATATGTGAAAGCAACAACACTACATGTTTATAGGAACAGAAGTGGGGTGCTTATGTTCTATATTTTTCATGGATTGCTTATAAGTGTAGGAGACTATGATGGCACCACACATGGATTGCACAGAAAAGGACAGTTCCTCACATTGTTCACCAGATAACACATTATGGAAACATTCTATAATGCCAAAATTCACATCAGATATCCCATGTTTCATTGTTCTTTCAACAAAAATCAAATAATTTCAATAACAATTCTGTCTACATGCATATACAGTTTATGTTACAGATACACATGGTTTTGAACATGTAAAACAACAGCTAATAGAACCAACCATTGTTCTGCAACTTTTCGAAATAATAATGAAGCTTCTAGTTCAAATTTGAATGTTTAGTGTATCTACTACACATGATAAGGATGATGACATTGATTTGATAAAGATGCAGGTCTGTCTAGAAAGAGTTTTCACTGTTTTTCGACTGTTCTAAGCTAATATGCCATGGAAATGAATATAATGAACATGGTTTGATGAAGCATTGATGATGATGATGATGATGCTAATCACAATGCAAAACAGAATCAAAATGTATAATTAATAGTAGATAAGGGAAGAGATTAGAAACCTAATCATTTGACAAATGAAGCAAATAATTAAGGTTATACTGATGTAATGTAAGATGGAATGTTAAAGCAACTTTAATGAAAAGAAAAAGTTGATGAGTGGATTATTTTTCAAAAATCCATCACCAACTTTAGACACAGTTTGTATTCACAAGCAAAACAAGATCAAATTTCAGTGACTTTTAACAAAAGTACTTTGCAAACCTGCTTTCTTTTCTTTTCCTCTTGTGAATATAAAACATGCTATGGCCTAGAAGTTGTTCTAATGATTACACAAGCATTAATGTTTTGAACAATCTAAGAATAAGGTTTGTAAGCAATACAAGTTTTCATATAGATGAAAAGGAGATTAAGCAGCCAAAATGTTTACAAGGTCAAACCAGAAAGCTAATTTAGTAATTAAAAGTCAGTGAAGATTAGGTTAGACTTGAAGACTTCCATGAGAAATTTATATTCTTGTCACATTCAAACTTTGTTTATAAAGATTTATTTCCTAATTAAAAAACTATGTTGATTGATTTTGATTTCATCTATTGGATATCAACCACTTCAATCATTTCATAACTACCAATATTATGTATTAACAGATCATGCATTGAAAAACAATCAGCTAGAATTGATTAAGGGTCACATGATTAGATCACAACCTAAATTTATTTCCAATCTAAGATTTAAAATATGATTGTAACTAACTCATGTGGGCGTGTTAGGTATGTGTATCTTAAATAAATAAATAAATAATAAAAAAGAAAAAAAGGATCAATTAGTGCTAATCAAACATAAAGTAATGAAATATGCATAAAATCAGTGTACTGAGGCACATGTGCAAGCTTAACTTTCAAAAAAAGACTATAAAAAAGGGGCATAATCAGCTTTTAAACACCATTTATCAAATGAATAGTTATATTAGTTGGGAGGTAAACAATTGTTGTTTCTTGCAGATCAGATCCCCTAGTATAAGGATATGACTATTTTCTTTTGACTAAGATTCTACATTATAATTCAATATTTTCCTGTACTATTTCGGCAGAAATCAAGTGTATGCATCAATCTCTAAACTACCTCACATATCAGGTGACCATAATGATATATAAATATTATAGTTAGCAGCTTGCTAGTCTTTTTTCCAACAACAGCTCTCTTCCTAGACTAAAAAGTGAGATTGATCCTCATTCAGAATACACGGCATATGAGACAAATTGTTAAGAAACAATGAATAAATCAAAAGCTTTCAATCAAATATGAAAAAAACTTGTATTTTTTAACAAATCAAAATATTCATCGATCAAAGGGGACTAACATATCAAGTGATATGTCTACTCTTTCAAGAAAGACAAACTTAATAATTCTATAGCTTCCTAAAATCTTATTTTTATGCGCCTGTCCTTTGATCACTTATTGTTTTCCCATTGTCTTATACAACATGAACAATGATTATGTTGGTTCAAACGGATTATTAGAATATTGGATCAGCTACACATACCTTACATGCAGACACCACTTGGTTCAATTTTTCTCTCAAATACAATGTCTATGACAGAACGACCCAAGTGGACTGCATTGGATGCTCATGGGCATCCATTATTAGATGCTCATCTGCATCCACTATTAGATGTTATTTGACAGCCCTAATCATCCGTATATTTGGAGCTATAATACAAAGGTTTATCATCCAATTCATTGGTCATGTAGAAGGTTTTATTTATCTAAGTTTTTTAATTGCAAAGTAATCAATGAACTTCCTGCATTCTATACATTTCGAGACAAAATTGGTTAGACACATCCTATTCTGGAAAGTATTTTCTATTTCTCTAATTTAGATTTCCTTTCTGTACAGCAATAAACAAAACTATAAAAATTGGAGAAACAAGAAAAAGCATATATGGGAGGGCTTGACTCAGTGCACCTTCTTCGATTCCTGCCTCTTGGAGAGGATAGTTGATTTTATCTTCAATAAATGCATCGAAATAGTTCTGGAACCCACTGCTCGTTTCTGAAAGATCTGACCCTGTGACCTTCATCACTTCCATGGCCTGATATAAATGAATTTGTAATTGTTATATGATATTCCTCTTACTCATATTACTATCCACTATATATTTACAATCAACTGGGAAGTTTTTGTTGTTGCAACATGTGCAAATGAAATGTTTCCCAAGCGCAATGCTGAACGTATATTGATTACTGGGAAAATCTATTGGTCCTGTACTGAAAGGGTTTTCATAATCGAAGGTTTTAAACCGATTCAGCATTAAGTTTATATACCTGAAAGCTGAACAAAATTTGTTTGGCTTTCTTGTTCACTGAAACATTTGGGTGTGATCGGAGTTTCTCATACATAATCCGAGCTTCATCCAGCCTACAAGATAGCAACTTATTAGCATCTGTCCTGTCGATAATGTTAAGTAAATTCAATTCGACATACAGAATACATGAGCACAATGAAAGCAAGTGTGATCGCAAATTATACCTACGGAGTGAGTCCTGACAAATAGACCACTGCAAAGCTGCTAGTCCATGCAGTTCACTCTGCATAAAATAAAGATTTTCACATGATTAATTTACTCATAGAAGTTAATATTACATAGTAATGAAAGTAGAGGATTCACAAAATTATGAGTTCTATTCATATAACATCTCATTAATAACACCAGTACATCAGAAGTTTTTAATGAAAACTTACCTTAAATACCATTTTATTCATGACTTTTTCATAAAAAGGTAGAGCTTCCTTAAGCCTCCCTGCGTCCATTAATGCATTACCATCATTCAAAGCCTGTACTTACAAAAATAAATAAATTAATAAGCAAAGGTTGCTAGTTGATTATTTGCACTGAAAATGGACATTTAGTTAAAAGCAGAGTCAAAGTGCATTTGCTATAATGAGTGATTAATTTATCCACCATGATACACACCACATCAAAGCAAGTTCACTATTGCTAACTTTCTTCCCATACTTAACATCAAGCATTCATGGCCAACTCATGAGCTAAAATTTGATCACAAAGGGTAGCACAGTAATGACATTTTTTAAATAGCAGCCTGTTTTACTGATTGCATTTTCTCTACTTATACAGAGTAGCATTGGGCTAGTCAATTGTAAGGAAAAGTAAGTTGTATCATTTCCCAATGATTTTAAAAGTGAGGGAAGACAATTGTTTTAACAGTACCTTCTCACACTCAGATTTGATCTTCGGATCAACACTTAATCCAACCTGTTTCTTGTAGGCAGCAATGAGCTGTCTAGTACGTTCTTCTTTTGCGGCCCTATCTTCTGCAGTTTCAATCACATCTCCAGGACGAATTGTTCTCCCACCACCAAACTTAAAACAACAAAAGGCACATCAAATCAGTCTAAAATGAGACTCCAAAAAGATGACATAGACTCAAAATGCATGAACATCAATACCTACCGTCTTCGAAATATCACCAGGTCTAGGGAAAACTCCCCAAGTAGAAACCTTCGGCTTGTAAAACTCCGCCTTATCATCATCTTGTTGAGTAGCCTCAGGCTTCGCAACCATCCCCTCTTCAAATTTACTAGTATCCCCAACAATGATCTCCACATCAGGAGCATCACCTCCAGGAAAAGGATCCGATAATGGAACCAAACCAGCCGGCACACTTCTACCTATCTTCTTATCCGCAAAGTTTAGCCCCATAAAATCAATACTAGAAATCTTCAATTCCTCCTTCTTCCTAACCCCTTTCTCCTTAGACAACATTTTCCCCTTATCTTCCCCCTTCAAGCCTATAATTGCATTTCAAAGTATACAACAATACATCATTCAGTAAAATTTTCCTACTCATATATACTCCACAATCAATCATCATATAACCAATCAAAATTTCACAGCTAAACAACTTAAACGAGCAAAAATTAAGTCCATAACGTATCAAATATTCCACAATTCACAATCTAAATAATCTAAAACCCTAAAACAATCAATCATTTAATACATAATTAAAAACAATTACAAAACAATTACAAAGCTCTATACCTGAATTATTACTCGTCTCCACTACTTTATCTCCGCTACTACTAACCGGTTCGGTCTCTGATTGCTTTGAGGGTTTGTTCTTGTAAGCCTTTGCTTTTTCAAAAGCCAGCTTGACAGGGTCCAGTGGAGGTGGTGAGTCTGGTGAAGTGGAATCGCACTCATTGTTTGATGAGTTCAGTGATGATGAGATTTTGAATTGTTTTGGTTTCGTGGAGGAGGAAATGGTGGTAGTGGAGATGGTCTTGATAGTGTTGAGAGATGAAAACCAGGATGGTTGCAGTGAACACGTCATGGTTTCTGGTTCAGGTCTGAAAGGAAGATAGTGGCTCCCAACAAATTAGTTATGATTTTCTATTTTTATTTTCTTTTTTTATTATTTTATTTTATTTATTATATATATATATATGACTATTAAAATTTTGAATTTTGATAATAAATTTACAAATGTAGTTAATTATTTATATGGATTTATAAATTAAAAATATGAACTCTAATATTTAGAAATTTAAATAATTCATCAAATTTCAATAAGTTTCAATCATGAATCAATCTAACTAGTACTTCAGCTACCAGCTAACTGATTTACTATAGCTCATGTTCAAGCAAAGCAGCAATGTTCATTGTTCATTTGAATACTCGAAGCGAATGATTCGCACACGAGAAGCCTCCATCAACCATCAGATTCGCGCCACTTACATACTTAGCCTCATCACTTGCTAGGTAAAGCACGGCATTAGCAACATCATCCACTGTTAACTGCACTCCTTGCAAGTTAGCATTCCTCCCAACGAAATCAAGGAAACCAACTTTAGCTTCTTCCGTTCGCTCATCTTCCGGCAAGTGAGCTAAAGCCAATCCAGTGAAAACCGCATAAGGAGAAACACAGTTGACGCGTATGTTATACTTCCCTAGCTCAGCTGCAACATTCTTGGTAAGGCCATCAACAGCGTGCTTTGAGCTTGTATAGGCGTGAGGGCCCAAGCCGCCTATGGCGCTTGCAATGCTGGCTATAGAAATGATGCTGCCTTTATTCTGTGGGATCATGATCCTAGCTGCATGTTTCATTCCAAGGAAGACTCCCTTTACATTGATGTCGAACACTCTTTGAAACTCTGACATATCTGTGTCGCGGATGTCTGGACAAGGCGAGCCTGAGATGCCAGCGTTATTGACTATGATGTCCAGTGTGCCAAACTTGCTGACGGTGAAATCAACAGCTGCGCGAACACCATCCTCCACTGTGACATCACAGTGGAAGTAATAGGTGTTTGGATTACCACCTAGTGATTCACATACCTGCTGACCACAACTGTCTTGGACATCCACAATGCAGACTTTTGCACCGTGCTGGTGGAACAGACGTACGATGCTCTCTCCTATCCCGCTTGCTCCACCTGTGACCAATGCGACTTTCCCCAGTAATCTAGTGACACAAAGAACATCTGGTCATCTACAATGTAGAGATGATATCCTAAAATCACAATACCAGTTTAAGGCTCTTAAAATGACTCATTGGTTTCCAACAATTTTTTAGGCCATATATGAAGATATGGTGAACAACAGCATAAGATTTTCATTCAATACATAATACATCACTAACACTATGATTGATGATGGTAATACTACAATCAATGAATGAAACCACAGGATAAAAATCTAATATCCTCCCTGCCAAAAGGCACTTGTTGGACAAATTTTTGCCATCAAACAATCCGAACCACAGTATAGAAATTTCAGCTACCTACATCAATCAAGCAAACTGAAAACCTCAAGTTCCATTTCGAAGTCTAGTGAATCATATTTAACTATAGAGGTGAAGAACTTCACACTAACATTCAAATCTCATTTTCCATCTGAATTAATCTATCATTACTACATATAATAGTCCTTCAATTACCATCAACATCAGGGTTCTACAGCTATCAATTAGACAGAAGAAAATGGATCTCCATTACAGTCTCCAAACAACCATCCAAATTGGAAACAACACTGCATGCACAATTTGAGTTCAATTTCTCATTTCATAATTTGGTATTTGATCAGTAACTGACCAAATCAAAAAACACAGACAAAATCTAGCAAGACCAATAAAAATCAAACGTATAGAACCACTATCCACCACCTAAAACCATGAAATTAGATCACAGAAGTCCAAAACCTAGGTCAGTACAGCTAAAACAGAACTTGAAATCATAATTTTGGAACAGTTAACATATATAACAGTAACTAATCAAAGGAATTCAAAACAACGAAGCTGATATATATATACCTCTGAGCTGGAGGAGGAGAAGAAACAATGGAGGTCGGCGTCGACATGACTGGAAGTGGAAGTTTAAGAGAGTCTTGGTGGTGTTGTCTGCTCTTGGAGTGAAGAAGCTTCGTTGACCGCGTAGACAGCAGCTCCTCGTACTCGTCACTAGTGCAGGAGGCACAAATATCTGTGGCTATATGATTTATATATATATATATATATATATATATATAATATTTTTTAAAATATATATTAAATAATAATAATAACTTAATTCTTTATTCTCTTAATTAGGTATAAAATCAAGTGTGTAAATCTGTGATTTAAATTTAAATATAAAAATTCAATATATTTAAGACCAAATTTTAATAGTTTGGAAGTTTGTGAAACTATAAAATATTTAGTATAATTTTATTTTAATTTTTATTAATTATTATTTATTTAAATTATTATTATTTTATTTATTATTTATAATTTTATAGTAATTATTTGCTTGAAGTATATTAAATTTGTAACTAAAATAAAAATTTTAATTTATTGAATTCTAAATAATATTCATGGAATATTATATATATATATATATATATATATATATATGTGGTTTATGGCACATGGTAGTATTATGGGTGTTCAGGGAATGACTACTCTTGTTGTATAGTCAAAATATGTTATCAGATTTTATAGTGGCATTTTTTAGAAAGAGAAAAATAAATAAATATAATTAATATCAATTATTAGGTTATTTTCCTTTAAGGATTATTTTTATTTTTGTTATTTTATAATTTCTATTTATATTACATAGCCAAACTTTAAAAATTTTACGGAGATAATATTCAAACTTTCACTTCTAAAAACGAACAAAACTGAGCATTCTACCTTTATACAGTACAGTGTCTGTATCTTTTAAGGCCCGGATAAATATGACATAGTGTACCCCTTTAAATTTTTTTTTTTTCATTTTTAAAGTCACGATCAATAGACTATATATGAATACTAGTATTCAATATTATAAATTAACATGATGATCCATGAAATAAACAAATTTGATACTACAAACCAGAAAAAGAAAACGATGTCTAAAGAGAAAAAAAGGAGTGAAGCAGGAGGAATAAAGAGAAAAGATGAGTGGAACAGGAGGAAATAAGAGATTACCAGAGAAAATGAAGTCGACAAGCGACAGCTATTGAAAGGCTGGAAGCCTAGACTGGAACTTTATCTACATTAATGGTAAAGGACTATATTTCTTTTAGAATATATGAATGGAGAAGAAAAAAAGTTGTTTGCTATATAATTCACTTTTTTTTCGATTCTCTAACTTCAAATTAGACAAATGCAATTTATTAAAGATTCTATCTTTAAACTCTTCTCATTCTTAATTATCTCTAAACTCTCCCAATCTAATTCTCCACAAATATCAACAAAATAAATTTAATTCTCCACGTTTAAACCGTAAATTAAAACACAAATTAAATGATAATTAAAATAAATTAAAATTTCAATAAATGGTTAGTCCATTGAGATTTGGGAATGGAAATTGACCCGTTCTTTCTTCTTCTTCTTTTTAAAATAAAAAATAAAAACAACGTCGTTTAATTTTTTTTATTTTTTAATACACTCACTTCAGCTCTGAGGGGCCCCCTCCATGCCAGGCCCCTCCATGCCAGGCCCCCGGCGGTCGCACCTCCGGCAGCCCGTCAGAGCCGGCCCTGCCTTTGTTTGAATATCTTTTACACCGTGAATGTGTGAAATTGGTCTGTGAAAATGATCTGTGAAGGTATGAATATGTGTTTTTGAAAATCAGAGTTTGGATCGCTAAAAAATAAAAATTAAATTTTATCGGTTTAGTTTTGAAGTATTAAACTTTATTTGGTTCATTTTATGTAATTTTTCCATTATTTTTTTAATTATAATATTTTTTTTGGTGAAAATTCGTAAAATTAGACTTTATCAACTTTTTTATTTTAGTTTTAGACCCACCTAAAAAATTCACTTTTAAACTTTTTTATAAAAAAAAATATAAAAATAAACTTTTTGAAAAAATTTTGCAAAAAATGAGCTTCCCGGTACGTGCTACCGGGAAGCAAGTAAAATTTTGTCAGCTTCTCGGTGTGTAATACCGGGAAGCAAAAAATCATTTCCAAAATATTAGCTTCCCGAAAATGGTTTCCACTTCTCTTCTTCTGTAGACAGAAGTCAAAAGTAAAAGCAATCCCAAACAGACCCTTTTTACTTCATCTGGAAGAGCTTCTGGAAAGACAGAAGCACTTCTGCCAGTTATCCAAACACCATCTGAAAAAACTTTCAGAAATCAGAAGTTAAAAGCCAGTCTTTCCAAACACACATATACACTGTAAATACTTTATCACAAGATGAACAAACCAAAAACATTCTTAATCAATAAAAATTAATAATTTAAAAAAATTAAAATATACTTAATTTAGGTTAATTAATAGTAATGGTCAATTAAGTAATTTGAATATTAATTAACATAACTTTTACTTTAATTATAAAAATAAAATATTAGTGTAATTAATTAAAATTATATTTAAAATAATTAATTAAGGTGCTAATTTCACAATTCAATTTTGGAAATTTCAATTTTGGAAAAGTAGAAATATTCTAATTTTTTTATGTTATTTTTTTTCTTTCTAAATATTTTCTATATAAAAAGTAAATTGGACTATTTAATTTGACTACATGCTAACATTTGGTTTTACAGTACTTCGGTCAAAATTATTCTTCCTGAATTAATTTAGATCCAAAAATGAGAATTCTCACATTTATACTATATAATAATAATAATAATAATAATAATATTATTATTATTATTATTATTATAATATTATTATTATGTTCTTTGGAAGACTTACAAATATTTGTCAATAAAAATAAAAATCGCTTCCTTCCCATCCTATCCAAAACGACCCTCCATCCAAACAAATCCTTTCAAATAAATAGATAATACATACATTCCTAACACGTTGAAATATATATATATATATATTTAAAATATGTCTTTTTTCTCCCATAAACTTAAAAATATAATTTTTCTAAAAGGTGACCCACCCACCCTCAGATGTGGCTCATCACTTTGTTACTCCATTAAAATCGAGCTCCAAATCCGTGTCCTCAACATTGACTTCAAAATCATTCCCCGGATCATTTAAAAAGGGCCTTTTGTGGTTTTTCTTTTCGTTCTCCCTCCATAAATTTGCATTAGCTATTATTGATAGCAGCAGAAGATGATCGATTCTTTCTGATAATTTATCAAATTCAGGCTGAGGAGGTAAAGACACGGACAAAAATGTAGTTCTCCAGAAAGCATGTCCACAAAGATCAGGCCATCGTATTCTCTGCACTGGATCTTTAACCAGCAGAGAATTAACTAAATCCACAAACTGCCGGCTTGGAGCACCAGGGAGAGGTGGAGTTGGATCTGAAAGAATGGACTTGGCTAACTGGGTGAATTTTCTTCCTTCAAAGGGAGGCCGACCTGCATAGCACTCAAATAGTACACAGCCTAGAGCCCAAAAGTCAGAAGCATATGAATGGATTCCTCCATCCTCAAACAGCTCTGGTGCCATATAACTAGGAGTTCCTCGTTTAGCTTGAGGCAACTACACAAAGGCATTGAAAAGAATAAAGCAACGTACAAGTTGTTCCAATTTTTTATCACATAGTCTTATACAAAATAACTGTTGATAAAATGACATTAGACCGTCTACAATAAATGCAAAGCTTTGAGAAGGATTAAGAATTCAACGTACCGTTGAAGGATTTCTTGAAATATCACTCACTTTCCTTGCCAATCCAAAGTGACACAACTGCATTTACAAAAAGATGATTAATAGAACAAAAAAGATGTTATTGTGCAGATATAGTGATGATTATCACCTTCACACGTTCATTCTCATCTAAAAGGATATTTGATGGTTTCAAATTACAGTATAAGATCCCCTTTGAATGCAAGTACCTGATAATAACCATTGCCAACAGCTTAGCAAATACAATCCGATACTGAGAGAAAAAGGAAAAAGAATAATGCAGAACTTACAGCAAAGCTCTAACAAGGTCCCGGGCAAGATCATGAATTGTATCTTCAGGCAGCTTCTTATCCTGCAATTCAAAAGTAGAATATCAATACCGCAGTTCAAGACATGGTTTCCACCACGAACTAACTAGTGCAAATAAGCAGTCTGCAGCAAAAATCATTGATGTAATTTTGAACATGCTAGGGAACAAAAGTATAATTTAAACTCTGTACTACAACCTGAAGGAACTTGTACAAATTAAGCCATCTAGAAACAAATAATTTAGCTAAACCTATTTTGTTCATCATTGGAAAGGTTATGCATAAACAAAATGTAGGTACCTCTCCCAATAAAGTTTTGAGGTCTCCTCCAGCACAGTATTCCGAAACTAACCACAAATGGTAAGAGTTTTCATGCCTGTTGTAAAATGAAGAATGTCGTTAACAGTCTTAAGCAACCTAATCCGAAGGAGAAGAGAAATAATAACTAGAGACTTCCTCAAGAAAATCAAGCAATGTAACACTAGTTTAGAGTTCGGAAAGTCACTAATGACAGTTTGTTTTTGCACATTAGCAAAAGTTACCAGGAATAAAACTTTAAGATATTCGGATGATCGAGGGACTGGTGTATTCTGACCTGCATATTGCAATTCAAAAGGAAATATGTTATGCCAAACTTAAAGTACGTTCGGGCAATCGAGTTGTCTTAAGCCGATGCACAACTGTATAGTACAATATTACAGTTACTCAAAACCAATTTTGATTAAAGGATCATTGCACTTAATATTGTATCACCTCAGACTTCAACTATAGTACAATACACCAATAGTCCTAGAGCTGAATACACCTTAAGATATCTTCTGCAACTATAATCTAGAAGTAAAATCTCATGAAAATCTAATTCAAACTTTACAAATCCGATTAAAAAAAAAAAAAAAAAACTCATTCACTTACTCCTCGAAGAATTCTATTCCTATCCGATTGCTCCACTTTCTTAATCGCACAATAGTCGATAGTCTTCTTCTTCCTGCCTTTGAAGACAGTCTATTAAAAACAAACAACCAAATTACAAGTGAGAAAATCATAGCTTTT
Source organism: Cardiospermum halicacabum (assembly GCA_031304145.1). NCBI lineage: Eukaryota > Viridiplantae > Streptophyta > Magnoliopsida > Sapindales > Sapindaceae > Cardiospermum > Cardiospermum halicacabum. Next base: position 22,094,654 of record CM062397.1, read on the forward strand.
CACAAATAAAGAAGAATCCAGAGTCTGGAGAGAACTTGCCGAGTATTTGCCGCGACCAATGCTCTCGTAGAAGTGGTAATCGTCCATCGTGCCCGGATTCGATCAGTGGGTTAGAATGTTGCCGGCTGGCGAGTGAGGAGACAAAAGGGATTGAAGAGACGGATTGGGGCTATCTTCCTTCCACACCAATCCGATTCTGCGGGCGAAACCCTATTTCGATATATATATATATATATATATATATATATATATATATATATATATATATATATATAAAAGTATAATTTAATTATTTATTTATTTTGTTAAAATTCATATGATCTTTGAATTATTATTATTTTTTTGGCTTAATTCCAACCACCCGTCACAAGTCAGGGGTTTTCTTTAAAAGATTTAAAAAAGAAAAAAAATCATTTGATTTTATTTTTATTTTTTAATTAATGTCACGTTTAAAATGTTAGAATTTTTTTTTTTTAGTAGAACTCACATACACGAGTTTAATAGTCGTGGTCTTTCGACAGATTGGAGGTTGAACGAATTAGGTTCGATAAAATTAGAAATTGTCGAAAATTGATTTTTCTATTATTTATTCTCCGTCCCACCACCAATTGTCGAACCCCCACCATCGAACATGTTTTTTTAAACTCCACCAAAGTCCAAAATTTATTTTTAAAAATTTTAATATTTTTCGTCCTAACAAGTATTTTCAATTTTGCACTCACTTTTTAAAAATATTTCGAAAAAACATCCACTTTCAAAAATATTTCGAAAACGCCCTCACTTTTCTTCATAAAAATGAATTTATAACTTTCCATTTATGGAAAGTAAGTGTTTTTTCAAATTATTTTTTAAAAAAATTGATGCAAAAGTGAAAATAATAGTGGTCAAATGGAAAAAAGCGAAACTGGTGTGATTTTTTTGGGGAAAACCCAAACCTGTGGGTTTTTTTTTTTAAATTATCCTTTTTTTAATAATATAAAATTGTATATTTATGTTTCGTCCAAATTACCCTAAGGGCACGCGGTTGAGAGAGTGTGAACTGTCGGGGAGCTAATAGGCTTTCGGCCAAATTAGTAGTCCTCTTGTAACCTCACATAGTACTGTTGGAGGGACCAAGTTTGAAGTTGGTAGCTTAGACTTTCAATTCGTAGGATCAAAATAAATTAAGTATTTTCTTCCATGAAGGGACTTCGGCTTTTGTATAAGAAATAAGATATTGTTTCTGCATAGAATCGTTTGTGATTGTAAAATAATCGCTTATATGATGGTAAAATTTCAAATATACTCATTCTCCATCTTAAATTTATCTATAGAACAATAATGTATTAATGAAAATTTGGAAGGATAAAGAGTATGTTTGACATTTCATCACCCAATAAGTGATTATTTCATGATCACCAGCCCCAAACATATACATTGCAGTTCACTAAACTTTACAAAGTGTGAGCATTGAAATTAAATGTAATATGAATATTAGGGGGACTCAATACTAATGTATACATTGTAATTCACGATCCTCTTCCAAAAATCGTACTTACATTTGTTTTAATGAACTCCGGTACACAATGATTGTAATTTTATTCCTAGGAATGACTGCGTACATCACATTTGAATCATTAAAAGCATAGGTGATATATCTATATAAAGTAGTCATAGTTGATGGCTTTATATTGGTTCAACTGGGATGATTGTCATTACAATGAATACTCTTTTCAATTGTATTTTGAACTTAGATTTGTGTGATACTGTTAGTATTTTTTATAATTATTTTTAAAAATGAGAAAATGAACTCATGCTTTGAATTATTTTTTTTTATTTAGGTTTAATTTAAGCTAAATTTATTTTTGTTTTAATTTTACTAAACGAGCTCAAATTAGCTACTAAACAAGCAACTAAATGAGTCTAATCGAGCTACAAAACGAGCTGATCTCGATTAACTTAAATGGGTTAGCTAAACGAGCTTAGACGAGTCGAGCTTGAACAAATATTTATATACCTCGTCGAGTATATTTATATAGCTCGTCGAGTTTGACCTGAGCTCGATATTTCACAAATGAGCCGAACACGAGCACCTCATATACTCGACTCTCGACTCGTTTGCAACCCTAGTCAAAAGCAAAGTGAAATCAACAATTTCATCTAAAACCTCATTCCAAAAGAAAATAAAGTGATGAGATTTTCAAGTTTGAATTTAGAATTCTCTATTAGAATTTTCAAGATATTTTTAATTATTTTTTTAGTCTTGTAACTTTATTTATTTACTCGGAATGTTGGAGTTAGAGATTTTTGGTTTTCAATGAAAATACTCAAATTATCTCTCTCTTATATTATAGGTTCAATTACAGACGGGTGTTAATTGTACCCATGAGGTATTAAACTAGTCTATCCAATTTATCAATTAATTAAGTTAATACGTTTTGTGAGATATTTTCATCAGTGATTTATCTTTCTAGTATTTGTGTACCCTTTATGTGCATAGTTAAGGTAATGCTCTATGCCCATAGTTAAGGTCAGATTAGTTTTATTCAGTTAATTAAGCGCGTGAAGTTAATTAAATAGGCTAATACATCGCACGTCAAATAATTTGTAATTAATTTGGCCTAGGTAGTGTTGAAGTTTCATAATCATAATCCAAGAACTATTGTACCAATTCATTAGTTATGATCACGAGTCTTTTCTAGTTCATAATGCAATTTACGTTAGTGAGTGATTCGAATGGTCGTATTCGATTATTCTAAAGTTAAAAAAAAAAGACGGATTGTTAGGCACACTATCAACAATTATAAATATGATTATTAAATTGATAAAGATATTTTTATATTCAATGAATAACCCATCAATTAAATCTATATCTATATATATTATAAAGGAGAATCCACTAGCGGGTCCACGAATCTGACGTGGCGCGCTGAGGATTGAGTGTTGGGTAGAAAAATACCCAAAATCGCTATTTTTGAACTTTGTGTGTATTTTACGAATAGTAAAGTGACATGTGGCATTGTATTTTCTCTTCCTTATTTATTTCTCCACCATTAAATTTTGTCACACCTTCCATCTCCCTCTCAGACAATCTTTCTGCATCTTCTATCCGAGAGTTTTGCCTTTTCAAAAATATTTTATTTATATTTTCTCTTTTTATTTTAATAATGATGACCCACATGCAATGAATGTAATGAATTTTCTTATTGGAAAGTGTTAGGAATTTTAATTTTTATATTTTTTTAATTTTTTAAATTGAATCGTAACAGCTAGAGAGATGAAATAGAAAGGTGTATTAATGTATTAATTGTTCATAATTGTAATAAATATAATTAAATACTGTAAAATTGTCTTTTCTCTTCTCCATTCTCATCTATAAATATCACAAAGATAAAGAAATCATAAAAAACACCAACTTTTACATACTTCTCACTTGCTCTCTTCTTCAACAATTCTCATATCTATGTCCGTCAAACCTAACTATTATCGATGTTTAATTTCATTATATGTACAACGAATAATAACACAATCTTTTCTACTAAATCAAATTATTTTTCATGTGTTAATACTTAACTTTTCTTTTCCTCATTTCACAGTTTTCAGGAGGAATTCTCTCGACAAATTGCAAGCTCTCAACAAATCACTAGATTAATAAGGTAAAAAAATCCGTATAAGTGAAGTGTTTTTTTCGTAAAAGTTGTATAGTTGTATAATATTTTCTTTTTTTTAAAAAAATTATATTTAATGTAAATTTCAATTATTTATTTGATAGGTAGTTATTATTATTATTATTATTATTATTATTATTATTATTATTATTGAGTGATAATTTCTTTTAACAAAATCTTAAATTTGAAAAATTTGTTACAGTTTTGAAATATATTTAATAAAATAATTAATTGTATAGAAATTTAATTATAGATATTTATGATGACATACATTTCTCCATCAATATATACATCAATTTCAATCCACCATGTAATCAATTAAAACTCTTTTTCATTGTCTCTTATCCCAAATTTTCCCCTATGATAAAAATTTAATATAAGCAATTTTTTTATTATATTTATTTATGAAATAATAATTAAGAGAATTTTAAAAAATAAAGAAATAAAGAAGGAAAAAGCTAATAATAGTTGGAGTGGGTAACTACCAAATAATACATACTAAATATAAATTTATATTAATGATATATTTAATGTAAAAGCATTATTGAAAAATGAATAATAAATAATTTAATGACCAAACTCACCATATCTATAAAAGTCACATAATATTTAGTTAAAACATAGATTAAAGTTTAGGAAAAAACTACTAGCACGTCATCCATAGACCTCATCAATCACATTCACATCTCTCCATTTTAATTTTAAACAATTAAAATGGAGAGATGTGATTGGTTGGGCCTACGGAACTATGGTTGTCTTTTCTTAAAATTTAAATTAATTTATTAATTTAAATTAATTCAAAAGAAATGAAAAGCTAAAAAAAGTGCATTCATTATCTGATATTAATTTAATTGAAATATCCAATTAAAGAAAAAAATATAATTAATAGTGTATTTAATCAAATTAATATTTAATAATGTTGACCATACATATACATTTTTTGTAAATTAAATGAAAAATAAATAATTTATTAATGAAAAAATAATTGTCCAATAAAATTTATTAAGTTCACCACTAAAATAATATTTATAGGACATATAAAACTAATAGTATAAAATATAAAATCAATAATAAATTATATTCCAATTAAATAATTAAAAATGAATAAGTTAGTATAAAATATTTGAACTAAAATTTTTACTAAATCAGTAATACCATATAATTATACTATAAATTTTAAAAAAACAAAAAGTTAAAAATAATTAAGCATTTAATTAGTATTTTGGTTAATTGATATATTGTTAAAACCATTAAATAAAGAAAATTATCATTTTTTAAAATTATAAAAATAAAATTAAAAAGTAATGTTATATTCTCTCAATTTACCAACAATCATGAATTGCATATAGAAATACACCAAAAATGTGAAAATAGATTGTAAAGTATTACTCAAAATTAAAAATATATGTAATGATAATGATTTTAGGTTACTATTGCAAATGATATTTTTACAAAGATCAATTATTATTATTATTTTAGCACTGTTCATTCAAGTAATCCACTATTTTATAGTTCACTTACAAATAAAATGGAATAGGATTTGAAAAAAATATGAAATGTTTATAATTTTGGAGCTTATTTATATAGGTATACAAAGTTAAGTATACTTTTATTGATTAAAATTAAAATTTAATTCACACAAAAAATCACATACCGCGCAAGCGCGGGTCTCATCGCTTGTTTGATTCATATTTCGCCACTCGGAAATCGACACGTGACAATTATATAAAAATAAATAAATAAAAATTACATCTTTATAATATCTCATTTAATGTACTTTATTTTAAAATTTCTTTATGTGCAAAATAATAAATAAATAAATTTAATTTTTATTTATTATATGAAACGCTCCCACTTTTAAGAGAATGTTAAAAAAAAAATATTTTAACTATTTTGTAATAAATTTTCGAAATAAATTCTATATCTTTTCTCTTCCTCTTCCCATCCTCTTTCTTATTATATATAGATTCTTTTAATCTTTCGTTTCATCCAAGAGTTCGATTGTGATGTTCATGTTTTTTGTTTTTTTTTTCCTCTATTCTTTTGCATATATTAATTTTACGATCTTAATTCTCACTTCTTTTCTTCTTTTTCTTTTCTTCTTTTTGTGTTTTGAAAATTCATTTGTTGGAATAGATTTATCATCTCTCTTCTTTTTTAAATTTATATTGAATCCTTCTATCAGGTGATTCATTATCTTTTTTCTATTTTATTCCATTGTTTTCATATAAATTTTGATAGATTTTTATTCTTTCTATTTTATTGTTAATTTAATAATATATTTTCTAATTATAGGTATTTCGAATTTCGAATTATTCCTAACAAACAAATCAAAGTCTCAATAAGGTGGTTATTTTTTTAATTCATTTCTATTATGTAAACAAAAATTTATTTTATTTTTCTTATGTATTTTTTCATTTTAAATCTTATAAAGTATGATTACTTCTTCTTCTTTTTTTTCTTTTTTTTTTTTTTTAATTTCTTTTATCAATAATTGCTTTATATATGTATATATTTATATGATTGATAGTCATCATTGAAATTCGAAAAATGATATGTCTAACTTTTTAGACACGTTATCATGTATATTCTTTAAGTAAATATTTTAAGAGTTAGATATTTCTCTTATGCATTTTCTACCTTTAAATGGTAAGATTCTCTTCTGCATTTTCTGCCTTTAAATGGTAAGAATCGCATCCTATGGAATTATATATATATATATATATTATTCTAAATGGTAAGAATCGCATCCTATGGAATTATATATATATATATATATTATTCTCTTATAAATTGTTTTATTTATTTTTTTTCCTCTTATATTTTTATTTTTATGTTCTATTTTAGTTTATTATATTTTAATTGTAATTAATTTTATAAATAATTTGAATATAAATTTGATTGGTTTGAAATTAATATTTATATATGTATATATATATATATTAAACTAGATTTATTTATTTTTCTTTCTTTTATTCATTTATATGTAATGAAATTTATAAATTGATATATTCCTTTTATGAATTTATATATATATTTAAAAGTCCTGTAATATATATATATATATATTATAAATTTCTTATCATTGTAAGTTCCAAAACAACTATGATTAGATATACATATTCTTACTAAATAAATAATAATAAAGTGAAAAATTGATTATATATATATATTCACATTTTGTTTCACGTCTTTATAAGTATTAATTGATAAATATTTCATTGACAAACAACAATATTTTAGAGATATTTTATAGTAATGGTCCATACTACTAAAAATATTTGGAACTATTGGCATTGTTATATAAGCAGTAATAAATATCTATAAATCATTATTTACATTTTTAAAGGTATTATAATACTGTGTATATTTTTTAACTACTAAATTTCTCATATTGAATATGGTTGGTGGAATCAACTTATATTTAATAATTTAATAATCATGTTCCCTTTGCCTTCTTCTTATTTTTATATATGGAAAACCATTTTATTAAAAATTTATATATATTTTTAAATATTTATGATCAATATAGTTGTAATTCCTGAATTTATTATTATTAAAATATAATAATAAAATAATAATGATAAATAATTAACTATATAATATAATAAGAAAGAAATGGTTCACAAGAGAATATGAAAAGATTGGAATTTATAGAAAATGATAACAAATAAAAGTTTAAAAAGAAATGAGAAGTTACACAAACTTAGAAATATTTTAACTAATTAATTAATATGAAAATAATAAATCAAATTGATTGTATATTTTATTGACTTGAATATTAATTATACAAATAAATTAATATGGGGTATCTTGAATGGTAAATTATAGGTTTTTTTATAATTTTATTAAAATGTTTTGAGTTGGTTACCTTACATGGAATGTAAGTATTACGTAATTAGAAAAAAAATATTATAATAAAATATATTAGTTGATCAAATTGAAAAAGTTGAATTAATAATTTATTTAATTTGGTATACTTTTATAATAAAAAATTACCCTCAACTCTAATAAAACAAATATATATATATATATATAATTAAAGAATAACTAAAAAATATATATATTATGAAATATTGCCCACATGAAAATATTTTTTTTTTCCTGTAAATATTTTTATATTCATTCACACAAAATAAATGGAGTTGCTAAGGTTATATAAATCAAAATATTCCGACTTGCCTTCTTGAAAATTAGCTCAATGTTTTTAGAATGTAAAAAAAATTTAAAATAAAAAAAATTCAATATCGACACTAGAAAACTACTACACATGTGACAAAGAAAAAATATTTTAATTTAACATTTTAATTTATATTCTTTAAAATTAGTTCTTAGTGATCATTTCATTTTGAATTTTGTTTATTAAATTCTAAAATTATATTAACTGTCATTTCATTTTTTTAATTTTAATTTAAATTAAATTATTTAATATGAATTTATTAATTTAAGAACCAAGAATAAATTTTATTCAAATTAAAAATAAATAATGACGAAATATTAACATAATTTAAGGATAAAAACATAAAGTTAATATATTTTAAAGAACAAATATATACCAGTGTAACGATAAAGATAAAATAGATATAAAATTAAAAAGATAAAATCAACTCCATCCTACTTCAACGGTTTTTAATGATTTAAATTTTTTTTATTTTTTTTAAAATAAAAATATGGAACTTAAAGGTGAATTTTGAATTTCTCTATTTATTAATTTTAAAAAATTATACTTTTATGATTTTAAAATATATATAATATTAAATTTTAATGCTACTTTTATTCTTAAAATGAATATTTTTTTAAATTGTATATATTGTAATATAAATTATATTATTATAATTATGATTAGAAATAAAATTTTATATATACATTTCTATCTAAAATATAAAATATATAAAATAATTAATAAAATAATAAACCCGCGCAAAGCGCGGGTATCTTACCTAGTGATCGAATAGGTGGATAACTTAATATAATTGATGGTTAATATTTTACGTTTTTAATATTCAATTTGGTTTCGTACTTACACCTCTATTTATAATATACAATTTAGAATTAATAACCATTTTATTTGGAATTGACTTTATTTTACCATATTTATTTTTTATTTACAGAATATTTAATATGGATGGACAGGACACCGTTAATCTAATATTATAATTTGATGATATAATGCTTAATCATGCGTGATGATATACTGCTGTTATGGAGCTCAATATCTGTTGAAATATGAATGCAGTGGACATGAATGTAAGGAAATGTTCGAACTAACTTTTAGTTATCTTAATGAAAAAATATGAATGAGTTGAAAGTGAAGTCAAGTTATTATACAGTGATAACTTTTTGGAGTTTTCTAAATTACATTACTTGCATGAAAGTATTTTCGAAGTATCAAAAGAATTTTTAATATCAATGAGTGCATTATCTTTATAGATTAGAACTTTGATATATAGATTGTCCTTCAAATGATTTATTTAGATTTAATTTTTATTTCATCTTAAATGTATATTTCAATTTTTAAAAGAGTATTAATTATTATTGTGAAAATTCTAAAAAATGGATTTTTTAAAGTTCAAAATACAATTATAGGTCGGTTTTGAAAGACATGCAAAAACAGATTTTTAAAAGTTTAGTTTTCACTCCATAGGTCAAGTTTCCCAAAATAATCCCTGAAACTTTACTATTCACAGATCTATGAATTTCGCTCGCTGTGAATTACGGTCATAGTCTGTAAAAGGCCTATGGAGTGAAAATCAAACTTTAATTTTGCAAATTTTTGAAAAATGGTCTATAATTATACAGTAAACTTTTTATGGCCTATAAAAAAAAATTCCCACTATTATTTTTCAACTTTATCCTTAAATAATAATCGTCATTTTTTATACCAACATTATTATTTTTCGTAGTAATTAAAGGGTGGTTTTGATAGTTACATCCATTTTTAACAATAATTAATGATATTTAATTAATTTTTTAAGGGGTAAATGAAGGGAGTAATTTATTTTTTATTTTTTATTTTTTATAAAAATAGTTTCAAATGACATTTGAATAAGAATTTGAAAATATTTTTATAGGAAGAAAATACAAAAATAAAAATAGTTAAACGTATTTTTATCATTCTAACCAAATTTTAATGGTGAAGAATATACTTATGTAAAACTATCATAAACACACGCAAGCCCTCCTCACTTTTACTACTATCCTTCACATACAAACCATCTTCTCTAATCAACACCTCTCTACCATTACTACCCATACTACTATTATAAACCACAGACCATTTCTTCTTATCATCACCCCATTGTACATAACACTCATGCACTCTCCCAAATCTTCGGCTGAAACTTAAAACCATACCTTTCACTCTTCGCCAACCAATGCTGATCATGGTTTTGGTCCGACTTGCAGTTAATGTATAGTTTGTGGTCGTTAGGCATGTTGTTTCGAATGTTTATGTCGATTGGAGGCAGGCCCGGCTCCGAGGGGTGGCCGGAGCGGGGTCGGTGTGGAGGGATTCCTCCGAGTCGGAGGTGAGTTAATTTTATTTTATTTTTTTAAAATATAATTTGTTTTTTTTTAATTTTTTTTAACAAATTGAATTAATTTGATGTAACCGGACTAATTTATATTACTGCTATTTTGGTTTATAATATCGAATTTGTTTATTTTATAAATTGTTATATTAATTTATAATATTGAATGTTAGTATTCATATTTATCTTATTTGTAGTGATGTTAAAAATAAAAAATATATATAATTTGAAGGGATCCATTATACCATATTTGCTAGAAGCCTCTAAAAATATAAAGACGTACTAATTGAAGGTAATAGACACCCCCGGATTGATCCCAAACTCTGACTTTGCGGTTGCTTGGTTGTGTGAGAGCGTTTTAGAGTAGTAACACGAGAAATATTACAAGTTAGATAATTCATGTTGTAACTTTAATTATTTTTTAATTTATTGGTATGATAGTGCATGTGTCGGGTTAAATGCATATAGTAGGGGTGCATGTATATATATATATATATATATAGTTATATGGGTGAATTCAAGGAATTATGAAACTGAAAAGATGTTAAGAGTTCAATTAATTGGATTTAAAGTGAAAATAAAGTATATAGCTATATAATTTATGTTACAATAATTTTCTTAAATTAAATTAATTTAAATAATTTGAATTTAATTTATTTTTATAATTTAAAATCAATTTGAATTTAATTTAAATTTATTAATAAAAAACATTTGAAGATCAAGATGTGAATTTTTATATAATTTTTTATTAATTTATTTTTATATATTTTTAAATTTATTAAATATTTATGATTAAGATATAATTTATACCTAATTTTATATTAATTTATTTTATATATTAAAATTAAATTGATATAATTTGTAACTGGAGTTATTAGTTGTTTATTATAATTTTTTTTTAAAAAATATCATTTTACTTCCAAAATATTATCTTTAATATTATTTTTATAAAAAAATAGTTTATTTTTATTACCACGTCGGGTAACTTGAATATTTATTTTGAAAATAGATAAAATGAAAATGACTTTTAGAAATGTGGTAAATTGGAAATAGTTCTTATTTGAAAGGTTAAAATTGAATATATCCTGGATATAAAGGGGCTTGAATTTAGTTATGGGCCTGTAACCCGGCTCACATACCCGAAGCGACTTCTCATTTTTCAGATCCGTTTCATATACACACTCTGTCGTCTCTCTTCTCCATCTCCAGAGGTTCTGCATAGAACCTGATTAAAACCCTAAAATTTTCATAAAATCTTAGCTTCTGTTCATAGTAACCAACTTCGAGATGACCAAGGTGTACGGTACCGGCGCCTATGACTTTAAACGGCACCGGGTCGCCGAGTATCCGGTTGAATCGCAAAGCCAGCAACAGCAGCCGGAGTCGAAGTCTGGCTCGACGGTGCCGAGCTCCATAACTTTGTCGGAAATCCAGCGCGACAGGTTGACGAAGACGGCGTCGGAGAATTGGCAGCGGACGGAGAAGGCGAAGCCGTTCGACGCGGAGCTGGTGAAGGAGATTTACATGAAAGAGCTTACTGTTAAGGAAGGGAGGAAACCGGTTCCTTTGCATAGAGTGATGATTTTGGAAGTTAGTCAGTACTTGGAGAACTATCTCTGGCCTAATTTCGATGCCGAGACGGCGTCGTTCGAGCACGTTATGTCGATGATGCTTATGGTTAATGAGAAGGTAGTGGACAATGCAGAGAACATTGGATTTTAAGTTTTTTGTGGGTTGAATTTGTATTGTAGGTGTTTATATATGTTAATGTTTTTGTGAATTTTGTTTACTTTGCAGTTTCGGGAAAATGTGGCTGCTTGGATATGCTTTCATGATCGGAAGGAGGCTTTTAAGGGGTTTCTGGGGCGAGTTATTAGGCTCAAGGAGGTATGTGGATACCTGAGTTTTAAGTTCTAGTAGAAAATTTGAACTTAGTTGTATTAATGTGTGAATTTGTGAGGTGGAGTTATTTGTTTTCTGTAAATTTGGTTGTATTAAGGGGCTTGAATGTGGTAATGATCTATTTTATTTTTTACGTGGATGTAGGGTAAAGAATTAACAATAGCGGAGAAGACAAACTATCTTGTGTTCGTGATTAATGCATTTCAGGTATGTACATGTGTTGGCTATTAAGGAACCCAACTGGAAATTCAAAGCTAGGTATAATTTGATATTCTTATGGCTTTATTTTACTGATTCAATACTTATGCAACAGAGTTTGGAAGATGAAATTGTCAGTGAGACAGTTTTGAGACTAGCTGGTTTGCAGTCCTGGCACAGCTTGTCTTATGGTCGTTTTCAGGTAAAATAAACCCTATATGAGTTATATGTGTCCAGACAAAATTTTCCTGTGTTCAAACCAGTCTTAGTGTGCTTCTGTTCATGTAGATGGAGCTCTGTATTAATCCAGATTTAATCAAGAGATGGAGAAGGATGATAAAGAGGGAATCTAAGGAGGCTATGAAACGAGGACAAACTTTTGATCCTACATCTTCATTTGAAGTTAAATTTTTGAGAAATCTTATTGAAGAGTTTCTTGAGGTACTTTTATGTTTAAAATATTTGCGGTAATATCTGTTTTGTTCCTAGCGTCCAAGATGTAATCCTTTGCTGCTATTTGTCTTTTTCTAGGTGCTTGACGCTAAAGTTTTTCTGCCAAAGCCGACTACTAATGATGGTGACATCGAACTTATTGATATTAATGGTTTCCAACACATTGATGAGGCAAGTGTCTTGTACTGTGAGAGATTTATGGAGTTCCTTATTGATCTACTGAGCCAATTGCCTACAAGAAGGTATAACTGCCATTTCTCTGTGGAACATATATCTGTCATGTTCAAAGTAGCCAATTTTCCTGTGATGTGATGAAATTTTTGTTTAAAAAACTAAGTAGTTCAGGAGTACTTTCTGGCACGTACTTCTATTGGAAAAAATAAATGACCAAGGTAACCTAGAGCAAATTTAAAAAAAAAAAAGGTTCTCACTACTCACTTACAATATGTATGTTGTTTCCCCTTCAATTTCAATTTTTTATTTTCATGTTCTAATTATCATAAAATGTTTTGACTGCTGATAATGGTAAAATTTCTTGTGAATCTGTTTTTGTTGTGTTATAATTTGTCTATGTTGTGCAGGTATCTTAGGCCTCTTGTTGCTGATGTAGCTGTTGTTGCCAAATGCCATTTAAGTGCTCTATATAATCATGAAAAAGGAAAACTTTTTGCACAACTTGTGGACTTACTGCAATTTTATGAAAATTTCGAGATTAATGATCATGTTGGTACACAATTAGAGGATGATGAAGTGCTTCAATCTCATTATGATCGTTTCCAATCCTTCCAGCTACTTGCTTTCAAGAAAGTTCCAAAGGTTTGTAATGACCTTTAATGTCTGATCTGCTGCTCTTAGCTGATGCTATGAATTTTAAAAGATTCTATTATGGTTATCATTTGCTGAATCTGACATTTTTTTATGCTGTGATTGTAGTTGCAAGAACTTGCCTTAATTAATGTTGGTGCAATTCACAAGCGAGCTGATCTATCAAAGAAATTGTCAGTACTTGCACCACAAGAGCTGCAAGACCTTGTTTGTAATAAGGTTTGTTGATGGTCATTTGCACATGTCTTTGTTGTGTACACCATTAAATTTCAAAATATCACATAATAATAATAATAATAATAATAATAATAATAATAATAATAATAATAATAATAATAATAATAAATCTTTGATTTCATGTTTAAAATTGATGATATGGTGTTTGAGCCAGTTATGGTCAGCTTCTTGTTAAATTAAGATGAGTATGTTTAAATTCTGTAGTATCTCCTCTTGTTTATGCAAACTCATAACATTGAGTATCTAAATTTCAACACTCCACTTTCAGTCCTCCTTTTGGGTGACCACTGAAATACCCAAGTACCATAATAGTAGTGTTTACTTGGTATATTTTTTCTTTTCTTGATAATTTGCTTCTTTATGCAGCTTAAACTGGTGTCAAAGGAGGATCCTTGGTCAGAGAGGGTCGATTTCCTTATTGAAGTCATGGTCTCCTTTTTTCAAAAACAGCAATCTCAAAAGGAAGCCATAAATGCACTTCCGTTATACCCAAATGAGCAAATCATGTGGGATGAGAGCCTTGTACCTAGCATTAATTATTCTGGCGAAGGATGTCTAGCTCTTCCTAAGCTTAATCTACAATTCTTAACTCTCCATGATTACCTCCTCCGAAATTTCAATCTTTTCCGCCTGGAATCAACTTATGAGATTCGCGAGGACATTCAGGAAGCTGTGCCTCATCTCCTTCCTTACATTAATAATGAAGGAGAGACTGCTTTCCGTGGTTGGTCAAGAATGGCTGTGCCAATTAAGGAGTTCAAAATCTCTGAAGTAAAACAGCCCAACATTGGTGAAGTTAAGCCATCTGCAGTGACTGCCAAAGTGACTTTCAGCATCTCAAGCTACAAAGCACAGATTAGATCAGAATGGAATGCTCTGAAGGAGCATGATGTATTATTTTTACTTTCTATTCGCCCTTCATTTGAGCCACTAAGTGCCGAGGAAGCAGAAAAGGCCAGTGTGCCTCAGAGGCTTGGCCTTCAATTTGTTAGAGGTTGTGAAATTATTGAGATATGTGATGAGGAAGGAACACTCATGAATGATTTCACTGGAAGGATTAAACGTGATGAGTGGAAGCCACCAAAAGGAGATTTGAGGACAGTGACTGTTGCTTTAGATACTGCACAATACCACATGGATGTTACAGATATAGCAGAAAAAGGTTCAGAAGATGTTTATGGGACATTTAATATATTGATGAGGAGAAAACCTAAGGAAAACAATTTCAAGGCAATCTTAGAATCTATTAGAGATCTCATGAATGAATATTGTATAGTTCCTGACTGGCTGCACAACATTTTCCTTGGTTATGGAAATCCTTCTGCGGCCCAGTGGACTAATATGCCTGACCTTCTGGAAGAGGTTGATTTCAAGGATACTTTTCTTGATGCAGATCACTTGATAGAGAGTTTTTCAGATTATCAGGTTGCTAATGCTCTTCTTTTGCTTACTCATTAGTCGCTTATGATATTCTATTTTCTATTATTCAATGTACTGTGAAGATAACTTATAAAATTCATTTTTCTTTTGTTGTCCAGGTTGGTTTTGTAAATTCAAATGGTACAGAAAACCTGGATCCAAGGCCTCCTTTTCGAATTAGGGTTCCAAGGAAACTTAAAGGCAACACTCATGCTCTCCCTGGGAATAAGAAAGTAAGTGTTGACTCTGGGAATGATGTAAATACGGCTGATGATTGCAAAAAGGAGCAACTCATTGTTGAAGCATATGTTCCTCCCGACCCTGGTCCGTATCCACAAGATCAACCAAAGCAGAATTCTGTTAGATTTACACCAACACAGGTGCAAAACTATTTATTTATGTGTTTCATTTTCTACTGTTTCATCAGTTTGAAGCTTTATTAGGGAAGTTGTGACTTTTGGTGCTTTTGCTGTTCTTGAAAAAGGAATGGAATACTTATTGGGAAACCAGCTCAACCATAAAGTTTTGATTAAGAATCTAAGTTTGATTTGATTATAATATTTGATTTGAGAATCTGGTAGTAGACAATTCTTATGTTTGTTGGTTTTGAATTTTAGCACTTCTAGACTATCAGCTGTTTACCTTTGCGAATTCTAGGGTTAAGTTCTCCTGAAATTTCTGGTAGTAATATGTATGTAGATAATAATAAGATTATATTGGTAGCTTTATGAAGTTAATTTTCCTGCCTCCTACCTCCATAAGAAAAGGGAGGAGCTTAAAAATTGATTATCTTGAATTAGCTGTTTACTGGTATTTGTTTACATACTGGTTTGGTTACATTGATACCTGGTGATATTTCACTAGCAGAAATAGCGTTATTCTGAGTAGTGTCTTGTATCTTTTACTATGCAGATTGGGGCAATTCTGTCAGGGATTCAGCCTGGTCTTACTATGGTTGTGGGGCCACCTGGTACAGGAAAGACTGATACAGCGGTGCAAATTTTGAATGTTCTCTATCATAATTGTCCTTCTCAGAGGACCTTAATAATCACGCACTCCAATCAGGCTCTGAATGATTTGTTTGAGAAGATAATGGAGGTATAACAATTTGATAGTATGATACATAAAACTGGCACACTTTTGGTCTAGATCGTACTATGTGATTCACTATTATTTCAATAGTAAAGTATTTATGTACTGTTTAATTCACAATTTAAACATCGCCTTTAATGTTTATCTTGATATGCTGTTTCAGAGAGACGTGCCTGCTCGATATCTTCTGCGTCTAGGTCAAGGTGAACAGGAGCTCGCAACTGACCTTGATTTTAGCCGGCAAGGACGAGTTAATGCAATGCTTGTTAGACGGTTAGAATTGCTTGGTGAGGTTGAAAGGCTTGCCAGATCTCTCCAACTACCTGAGGATGTAGGCTATACATGTGAAACTGCTGGATATTTTTGGTTGCTTCATGTGTACTCTCGTTGGGAGCAATTCCTTGCTGCTTGTGCAGATAATGAAGATAAACCGACATTTGTACGAGATCGGTTCCCATTTAAAGAATTCTTCACCAACACACCCCAGCCTATTTTTACAGGTGAATCATTTGAGCGAGACATGCGGGCAGCAAAGGGGTGCTTCCGTCATCTTAAAACAATGTTCCAAGAGCTTGAAGAGTGCAGGGCATTTGAATTGCTCAAGTCAACTGCTGATCGAGCAAATTACCTTATGACAAAGCAAGCAAAGATTGTGGCAATGACTTGCACTCATGCGGCTCTAAAGAGGAAGGATTTCCTACAATTAGGTTTCAAGTATGACAACCTATTGATGGAAGAAAGTGCTCAAATATTAGAGATAGAAACTTTCATCCCAATGTTGCTTCAGAGACAAGAGGATGGTTATGCTCGACTTAAACGCTGCATACTGATTGGTGATCATCATCAGTTGCCTCCTGTTGTGAAGAATATGGCTTTCCAGAAGTATAGTCATATGGATCAGAGCTTATTTACAAGGTTTGTTCGTCTAGGTATTCCTTACATAGAGCTTAATGCCCAGGGTAGGGCTCGGCCAAGCATAGCTGAACTTTACAATTGGAGGTACAGAGATTTGGGTGACCTTCCTTATGTTAAGGAAGAAGCGATCTTCCACAGAGCTAATGCTGGGTTTTCCTATGATTATCAGTTAATTGATGTTCCTGATTATCATGGGAGAGGTGAGAGTGCCCCTTCTCCTTGGTTCTATCAAAATGAGGGAGAGGCTGAATATGTTGTTAGTGTCTATATATATATGAGACTGCTGGGCTACCCTGCCAATAAGATTTCTATCTTGACTACTTACAATGGCCAGAAGCTCCTGATTCGTGATGTTATTAATAGACGATGTGTTCCTTATCCCTTTATCGGTCCACCCAGCAAGGTAATTTTCATTGTCCCTCCCTTAACCTTTGGCCTTTTGTGTGATATAGTCCTTTACTAGTGTCACAATCTAAAATTATTTTCCTTTATGTAATTTCTTTACTATATGTTTGCTTTAGGTCACGACTGTTGATAAGTTTCAAGGTCAGCAAAATGATTTTGTGTTGCTTTCTCTCGTGCGCACTCGCTTTGTGGGACACCTTCGCGATGTCAGAAGATTGGTTGTTGCCATGTCTCGTGCACGTCTTGGTCTGTACGTGTTTTGCCGGCGCTCTTTGTTTGAACAGTGCTACGAACTGCAGCCCACATTTAAACTTCTTCTTCAAAGACCTGATCGGCTTGCATTAAATTTGAATGAAACTGTATCATACACTGAACGCCATGTTGAGGACATTGGAGAACCCTATCTTGTTGGTGGCATTGAGCATATGGGTGAAATTGTCAATGGATTATATCAGGTATATATCTTATTGAATTGTTATGCATAGACATTTTCTACTGGAAGAAAATTAAATGCATTTGATTCATTTTCCTGTTAAATATTTACTCCTTTTAGGTTTAACACCATCTTCTTTATTCTTTATTGTTGCAGGCACGTGTTGCTAGCTATGAATATCATCAGTACATGGCATATCAAGCAACCATGGAGGCTTCTCAGGAACCAAATAGCCAGCAGAGTTCAGTGCCTGATGATGCCAGGGAAACAGATGGACCAGCTTCTGCAAATGGCTCCCAAGGTGGTATGCCAGACGGAAACCAGTCAGAGGAAGCTTCCAAAATGGATGTCCAAACTAATGGAGACGCACCTGTTGAGAGTCTATCAAATGGTGAAACAGAGACTCAGGTTCCATCTAACAACCAAGATGGCACTCTACCTGAATCTGAGCAGAGTGAGGACAAGACAGAATAGTCCCATTTTTGATAGCTTATATCAAACTTCTTCCGTGGAACAGAGAAAGCATTGGTCCATCCGGATACATCATAGACGAATATGTAACTGCACATGATTATGGAACATCAAAGCTTGGTCGTGGGTGTCTGTTGCGAAGAACAAAGAAGTGTCGGTTTATACACTGGAGTGGACAGCTAAGTCGACGCCATTAGAAAGCTTACTGAACTAAACCGCGCAACATCTGTATTTTATGTGGCTGTAGTATATGTTGATGTACAGTGGTCGACATGGGAAACTGTTTTCTTCCTATCAATACTTCATCAACACTAATTTTGTAATAGTGTATTAACTACTAGGAAACAAAAATGTCAATGATGATGTGAGTAGTGTTATTGATTCAAGTCTGTATTGTATGAACTAACAATTTTGAGTTATATAAACAACAGATTTCACTGACCTCACATGCCATAAATAATTTGTATCTAATAGAGAAATCTTGGTCTGATTCATGTGCAACAAAGTTGACATATCTCCATGTAACTTTAAGCAGACAACAATATGAAAAGAGGAAATTTTGCTATCAGGAGATGATTACTTGATCAATTTGTATGCAGGGAATATGTGCTATCTTGTACCAATCTTTCCCTCTTCTCTTTTGAAGCTTCGGTTTCAGCGAAGGACAGTCGTTGATGTATAAATAAGTCAAGGAAGAAGGCAGGCCTTCTTCTGGCAAGCACTGAAGTTTGTTGCAGCTGTTGATCTCCAGGGTTTTAAGAACCATCAGATTCTGAAGTCCTGAATAATCCAGGAACTTGAGATCCGGAAGTCTGCGGATGTGTAAAGTTTTAAGGCTTCTAGGAAGCAGTTGTTGTGCTGGAAATGAGACTAGATTCCTGCATCCAAATTCTAGCTCAAAACGGGTAAGGTTTTCAAGCCTATGCAATCCCCATGACTTGCATGGTGTGAGTTTTTGGCAAGAGATGAGACAAAGTGAAGTTAGACTGTCGGGAAACCCCCCTTTTGGAAATGACTCGAGTTCAGGACATTCATTTATAAACAGTGATTCAAGAGATGTGAGCTTATATAGCTGCTCAGGAAGGGTCTTCAGATTCCTGCAATTGTGAATCACTAATGATGTCAAGTTCGGGGTCAGCAATCCACCTGTAGGAAAAGAGTGAAGTTTAGGACAATCGCCGATTTCCAAGGCATCCATGGAGATATGCTCATTGAGAATGGAAATGGTACTGAAATTTGCACAATCCCAGATGACAAGATTTCTGAGTTTAGGAAAGCTTTCCAATGCCACGGACTTGAGTGAATCACAGCTGCTCTTTATGCATAAGTGCCTGAGGAATGGATAGTGGCGCATTGGTTCCTCTGGGGATAAAAGTTCCAGCTTCCTACAGTTGCGGATGTAAAGAGTTTTCAAGGTGGTTGGTGGATAACCTCCATGAAATGATTCGAGGAAACAACAATCAGTGATGTATAGTTGTTGAAGATAAGGGTTGCTGAAACTCAATTCCTCAGGCATAGACTTCAGAGCATCACAATCTGCAATTTTGAGTCTCTGCAGGCCTGGTGGCAGTTCCATCAACTGAGAGATTTCGGTAACTTTCAAGCTTCCAGATCCATAGAAGACTTGGAAACTTTCTTCAGGATATGATGTTTCATTCTGGACATCTGCTTGAAATCGAACCATAGGATCCTCTGTTGAAACCTTGGAGGAGGAGCGGAAATAACTGTGTGTTATGGTTGTAGCTTCCGTTTTCTGCTCAGAATACTGCGAGGCAATGTCATCATCAATTCTCAGCTGCACCATGTTGCTGTCACCTAACTTCAATTCTTCGATGACTGGATGTCTTGGAGGCCTAAATGTTTGTAGACTTTGCAAGTGAGGCATACCTGAAAGCTGTGGAAGTCCTGGACATTCTGATACTTCAATTACTTTAGAAGATTCAATACAGTTGGGTAACTTGTTCAGTTTAGGACATCTGTGTATGCGAATCTCTTGGAGACATGGGAAAGCTTCACCTTCTGGAGAAATCCATTCTTGCCATTTCAACATTCCTTGAAAAACTAGCCTCCCTAGAGCTGGGAATAGCTTGTCTGAAGAAGTAACCGTTCCATAGAATTCAGCACCAACCTTTTCAACTGCCTTCATCTCTTCAATGACAAGGGCCTTAAGAGACGGTAGCTGCCCAAGTGGAGGCAAGTGCCGGCAGTTATTACAATTGCTGAGACGTAGCTGCACCATATTTGAGAAAGAAGAATCTCCCAACCAATCTGGAAATCCAATGTCATTGTAGGATCTAATGCCTAGATCTTTCAAGTTCTTATGAGGCTGTAGCTGTTCAAGCACATCTCTGTGGTTCTTTGAGTCCAACTGTGTACTGCTGCTCCATTTCAACTCCAGCGCATGAATTTGTTTCTTTTGTTTCAAGTTAGCTTCAGATGCTTCTCTAGCAGTGACCACATTCTGCAACTGTGAAATGTGAAGGGCACCTTGGAGATTTGAAAGAGCTCCCAACTCTTTAATCTTTGAGCCACTGTATTTGCCCACAATGAAGTTCGACAGTGTCCGAAGATCAGTTAGTTTACTGATATCTGCTGGCATCTCTTTCAAGCTTGTTCCACTGATATCTAGATGCTTCAAGTTGATGAGGCTTCCAAGGTTTGATGGCATTTTAGTTAGAGCTGGACAACCTGACAGTTTCAGCAGTTGCAAATTTATTAGACCTCCAACAGATTCAGGTAAACCGGTAATAGGATTATGAGACAGATCTAAGTACCGGAGATGCTTCAATCTGCCAATCGAATTAGGCACCTCAGTAATATGACAATTGGACAAGGAAAGCACTTGTAATAATGGCAGTTCCTCCAACAAATTCTTCAACACATAATCGCTTATATTACACTTATCACTCTCCTCCTCTGATTTATCTAGTATAAGGGTTCTCAAAAGCTCTGTTTCACAGATAGCTTTACATTTCTCAGCATCAAGATTGCCTCCATAATAAGACAAATGCCTAGTTTTTCTAGTCACTTTGAAAGGCTCATCATTGGTGAAAGGGGTATAAATTCCTTGTGACACAAATGCAGCCAATTTATACAATAGATCATGCATTACATAGCATGATTTATCTGCAGTTGGCTGGAAAAAACACCTCAATGATAGTTCAAGAAATAACTCATGTCCTACGTCTTCCATTCTTCCATGTTTTGGCTGCGGCAAAAGGCCTTCTGCCATCCATAAGCGGATTAAATCCTCCTCTTTGAACTTGAAACTTCTAGGAAATAGTGAACAGTAGGCGAAGCACCTCTTTAAATGAGCAGGAAGAGAGTGATAGCTCACCTGAAGAAATGAGCTTATGCCACTCTTGTCATCAGCAGTGTCAAATATGTTGCTCTTCAACACAGCATCCCATTCTTCAAGTGTCGGCTTAAAGCGCATACATGCTCCGAGAAGTTTCACAGCCAAAGGCTGGCCTTGACATAGTTTTACAATTTCTTTGCCAATGGATGCTAGTTTGGGATCAAGAGCAGTTTCTTTCTTGGGAAATGCATGGTCTTCAAATAGCTTCAAGCTATCTTCATATGTTAATGGCTCCAAATGATTTGAAGCCGGAAGACTTCGCACAACAGCTGCAACATAGGAGTCATGTGTTGTCACAAAAATCTTACTTCCTCTAGCCCCAGTGGTAAGAGCTGACTGCAGCATTTTCCAATTCTTATTAGACCAAACATCATCTAAAACAAGCAGAAACTTCTTCATCTTGAGATTCTCCTTCAATCTTACTTGAAGAGAAAGCAAGTCTTCTGTATCTATAGGTTGAGATGATAGTACTGTGAGAATAGCTTTAGTTACCTTGGATGCATCAAGATGTCCTGAAACACTAACCCATGCTTTAATGTCAAATTGTTTCTTCACACGATCATCATTGTATACAAGCTGAGCAAGGGTGGTCTTGCCAACTCCAGAAATCCCCACCATGGCGATAACATCTACATGATCATCAGCAGATAGACCATCCGAAAGCAATGATTTCACTAAAGCCTCTTTATCTTCATCTCTACCATATACTGCGGATTCATTTTCAAAATTAAAGTCGGCAGCAACTGAAGATAGTTTATAAGGTTCCGTTACTGTCAACGAAGCTCTTTTCAGTCCGAGTGCATCTTTGTGCTTTGCAAGATACCCCATTTTGTCAGCTACTGTTATGATCCATTGTTTTATACCTTTATCGTGCCGAACCTTTGAAGCTGACATATCAGTCTGAGACTTGCCTTCCATTATCTTAGACTGCAACAGTTCAATCTCTACCTCTTCTACTAGATCTCCAAGATCATACGTAACTTCTCCAATCTCATCAAGCCACTGTCTGACTGCTGGATTCTTGAACTGTTTCTCATCTGCATCGTCAAGCACCATAGTTACAGATATAATTGCTTCAACCAAGTTCCTTGCAAGTGGAACCAATTTCTGCCGTTTAAGAAATAACTCAACAAAATCTCCAGAAGTAAGCTTGTCATGCAGCCCTTGAAGATATGTAGAGAGGATTGATCCTCCTGCCATAACACCAGCCATATTTTGATGAAATAAAAGATGCAATGGACGGAAATCAAACAAATAGTATAAGCAGTAAAGAAGAAAAAAAAAGAGAGTTGATTTTGTATAGATATTTCTCTTTGAAATGAAATGAAAAGCAAGCAAATAGGATAAGCAGTTTCTAAGATCTCTCTTTAAGTATACGGTGGTCCAATGTTTGAAGTTTTCTATTATACTTTAAAAATGGTGCATTATTGATTACAGGCCCCACAAGAGACACATCTATCAAACCAGATGACTTGATCAGGATGTATTCATACCAAGTCATATATTCTATAGTCTATATGTGACTTTGAAAAAGACACTCCTGTCATTGATTAGTCTACACAAATCCAAAGGTTTATAAAATTCTATATGAAAAACTTGTAAAGATAAGGTAAAGATACTACTGTTCTATAGTCATTTCACACCTATGTCTTATAAAGTTTGAAGAGTCCCTAATAAAGTCAATTTACTCGAGGACATTTAACCTTATCTTTACAATTTTTTCATTTATTGGAAGATCTCATTATTTTATCTAATATTCACAGTACACATGGATGAGGTGGTACAAAGACAACGTTACAAGCAGAGTTAAATGAGAGAGATTCTTAAAAAGCATATTACTCAGAAGAGCTAGTAGCAAAAACAGAAATGTAACAGCAACACCATATTGACATTTCAATGAATTCGAAAGCCTGTAAGATAAATAAGCAATTGTTCGTACTTAGAAAAATACAAGCTTTAGGAGGATGTACTTCATTGTGTCTATTTCAATATATTACTTGTCCATTGATTACCTTGTTAGTGATATGAGAAATTTTGTGCCAATCCTCCCCTTGTGTTTCTTGACACCGCTGTGAGAGCAACGGGCATCTAGTGATGCTGAGCGAAGAAAGTGAGCTAGGCAGCATCCCTTCTGACAAGCAGTGAAGCCTGATACAGCTGTTGATGTGCATTCCTTTAAGAGAGGTAAGAATTTGAAGCTCTTTGAGATTCAAGATTTCAAGCATTGGCAATTCACCAAGTTGAAGAGAAATAAGAGAGGTGGGCAGGAGACCATCCTCGGGAAACAATGTCAAATTACCACATCCACCTATAATTGTTAAACTAGTGAGGGAAGCCATTTTGTGCAGACCCCAATCTTTCTGAGGAGTAAGGAGGTCACAGTACTCGACCACCAATGATTGTAAGTTTGAGGGTAAACCACCTTGGGGAAATGAATCAAGCTTTGGACAGTAAGACAAGCACAACCTTTGCAGAGAATTGAGGAATGTATGCATTTGCTCTGGCATTGACTTAAGACTCTTACAGTTCGATATTGAAAATGATTCTAACTTAGGAGTCAACATTTCTTTTCCTGAAAAATATTCTAGATCATCACAATCACTGATCTCAAGGTCTTGAAGAAATCTTTGCTCCTCTTTTGATATTTGCATGAACTTCAGTCTGCCGCAACCCTGTATTTGCAGATTCTCTACCTTGCTGGGCAAGTCTAAAGGGAAGACTGAGAGAGAATCGCAACTGCTTGTTATATGCAGAGTCTGGAGTTCCATGTAATGAATCACATGCTGAAATTGGATTTTCAAATTCCTGCATTGATAGATATGCAGTAATTCCAGAGAAGGAAGAGAACTTGGTAGATTGCCTCTGAGCCTCTGGCATTTCCGAAGATGAAGCTCCTGAAGTGAAGGAAATGCTTGGCCGTAAGTTATAGAGGATGACCAGTGCTTCCAGTTCGGCATGTCCTCAATCCGCAAACTCTTCAACGATTTGAATGGACTGAGAGAGGATGAGTGAACATGCCCATAAAATTCATGGCCAATACTTTCTAGCCTCTCCATTTGATCAATGTGGAGTTCTTCAAGTGATGACAATTGTCCCAAAGACGGCAAGGATACACAATTCCTGCAACCACTAAGACGCAAGCTTACCATGTTAGATAATGATGGATTTCCCAACCAACTTGGAAACCTTATTCCACCAAATCTTTCTATTGTGAGTTTTTCAATATTTTCATGAGGCTGTAGCTTCTCAAGAACATCCATGTCCTTTATTATATCGTGAACACTAGTATTCCAGACAAAAACGAGCTCTTTGATATTCTCCTTGTCCTTCATTTTGGCATTCTTGGCATCTGCAGAATTTGTTACATTCTGCAGTTCCAAAATGGAAAGCTTACCCTGAAGAGATGGCAGTCTACCCAATTCACTTATGCTTGAGCAGCTGTTCTTGCCCACAACAAAAGTTGTAAGTATTTGAAGATTCTTCAATCTACCAAATTCAGGTGGCATCTCTTCTAATTTCGTTTCAGTCACATCAAGATGACATAAATTAATTAGGTTGCGAGTGTTCTCCGGCAACTCCACCAAGTTATAACATCTTGAAAGCAGCAATACCTGTAAGTTGTACAGAAAACCAGATGATTTTGGTAACAATCTGATTGCTGTAGATGAAAGATCCAAGTAACGCAAATGTGTCAAATCTTCAAACATGTCATCGAGCAACCTGGTGACACTATGATTGGCAAGTGATAATACTCGCAGACATGTCAATGATGGCAGAAGTTCTTCGACAACAATCTTATTCAAGTAATGGTATCCATCAGGATATGACAAACTTAATGGCAAGAAGGTCCGCAAATTCTTTACCTCATGTAAGGCCTCAAATTTCTCCACACCTTGAAATTGGTCAATTACATATGAAAAATGACGAGCCTTCTCAGAGATGCCTTGTGATTTACCACTCTCAAACTTGAAGCAGAATTCTCCAGACACAAACTGAGCCAAGTCATTGACCAAGTCATGCATTACAAGAAGTGATTTATTGCTGCTTAAAGGTTCAAACAAGGACCTTGATATTAATTCATTGATGTACTCATGACCTATCTCTTCCATTCTTTTGGAATGATCACTTCCAGATTGCAGCAAGAATCCTTCGCCCATCCAAAGCAAAACTAATTTCTCCTTGTCAAATACATAACCTTTGGGAAAAATCGAACAGTAAGCAAAACATTGCTTCAAATATGAAGGAAGACAATGATAGCTCAATCTCAAAGATGGGATTATCTTGTTCTTATCACTCGGTAAATCCCATATTTCGCTGTTCAAAATTTTATTCCATTCACGTACATCTACTTTTGAATACAACAAGCTCCCTAGTACTTTCACAGCTAAAGGCAAACCTTTGCACTTTCTCGTTATTTTTTCACCAATTAGCTTCAACTTCTGACTAACACCACCACTCCCACTTCTAAAAGCATGTTTTGCAAACACAAACCAACAATCTTCATCTGACAATTGTCTAAGTGGATGCAAGAAAACTGCATGCATACTTGAAGCAACACCTTGATTACGCGTTGTCACAAGAATCCTGCTCTCACTTACTCCACCTTTAAAACAATTTTTCAAAACTTCCCAATGAATCATATTTTCATCCCAAACATCATCCAAGACAATCAAAAATCTTTCCCTCGCCAATATCTCCCTTAACCTCACCAGAATCAGATTCAAATCCGACACATCAGAACCCTGTGAAGTGACAGACTCATATATACATTTAGACACCCTAAGCACATCAGATTCATCAGAAACATGCACCCAAACTCTTCTTTCAAAATGTGCTATCACCCTAGAGTCATTATACAAAAGCTGAGCAAGAGTAGTTTTCCCAACTCCTCCCATCCCAATTATACCAATCACAGGAATCTCATTTCCATTTCCATCTCCATCTCCACAATCACTAGACAACAAAACCTTAACAACCTCCTCCTTATCAGCATCTCTACCATAAATCTCAGACTCATCAACCAAACATGTTGTAGGAAATCTACCAGACACTATTCCACCAAAACTTCCTTTCACAAGACCTAATACATCTTTTCTCTCAGTTAGATACTCTAACCTCCTAGTAACATGTTCAAGCCTATCTTCAAAATCCTCTCTAACTTTATTAAGAGTATAGAGATTGCTTCTTACCTGAGAATTCCTCACCTGAGACTCCGCTTGAACATTGCATTCAAGAACCATGGTGTTGACCTCATCAATCAAATCCTCTGCTTGATACGCAGCATCTTGAAGCTCAATAACCCAATTCTTCACAAATGGGTTTGTCATCTGCTTCTCCTCTGCATCACTCAACACTCCATTAACAGTAAGAAGACATGTTTGCAGTCTCTGCAAGAGAGAGTGATCGAATTGACGCCTCCTGAAGAAGTCAAGAAGCTGTCTTGAAGCTAATCTGTCAAAAAGAACTTGTAGAAAAGCTGATAGAATTGCTCCTCCTACTAGTTCTGGAAACATGGTTTCTTCTTTGTTAATGGGTATAGTCAAAGTCGGTGCTTTCAAGCACTAACGAGTGAAAAGAAATTGTCTTTTCAAAAGTCAGTTAAGAATTTGTATGGTGTAGGTAGGTAGGTGTTAACAACAGTTAAGTCGCGGCATTAGAGAGAGAAATCATATGTGGTTAACTACTGGACCGACAGGCCCAATCCATCTATAGACTTGGCCTACTTTGGGCCTTGTGGTGTCCAATTAGAAAGCCAGTTTTGTGGGCCATAGGCCTCAACCTTGGCCCAATACTTTTGGTAGTTTTACCGCAGTCGTCGTATCCAAGAAACTGTATGCCTTGCTGATGGGTTAATGCTTGGTATCCAAGAAACGTTCATTCTTTCAGTGAACTTCAAAATAGGTAAGTTTTATTCAAATATTTACCTCATCAACTGATGCAATTGTGAAGCGGTAAGTGTAACCACATTTTGAATATAGAATACATGGTATGCAAACTTGGTTTACACAATAATGTTGAGATGCAAATGACATACCTCATCAGAAGTTATTGTTATAGAAACTGCTTTAGATTAATTTCAAAAGTTTGCATTATGCAATGCATTGGTCAAGAATCTTACAGAGATTTAACACATTCAACATGACGCTATAGGAGAAAGCTTTAATCATTCAAACGAACGTCAAGTCATGTCAATCGCCAAGGATTTTTTGCTTCTTAGATGTATTCATGTATGGTCTGATCACCCATTCAACTTGAGCTTCACTCTGATCCACTGTTCCCAACTTTATCTGAATCACAATCATACAAAAAGAGCCAAATTACAGTAAGTATGTAGTAAAGGAGGCAAAGATAAAGGCACCTATTACACAAGGTGTTACCTGATAAGGCCGTAATTCAAAACAAGGACCGATTTCCTTCAGCTCAATTGACTTTGGACCTCTTGTTTCTCATAGATGTAATGCCTGCAGGGTTACAAGTTGCGTAAGAGATGCAGATATTTGAATTAAGGTTTCAAAGTTAAAAATATGGAAACGAACATCTTAGATATATTAAAAAAAAAAAAGAAGAAAAAAAAAAGGACCAACCTAAAGAAAATGTAGTCAAACTTGATCTGCAAAAGTGATGATTCGTTCAATATCCGGCTTTGGCTCTGGAAATAGATGCTTTAGAATGTTTTTGGTCCTTTCACCTACCTATCGATAAGAACAAGAAGTTTATGAAAAAATTTCAGAAACAAACATTCAAAATAATAGGTCAATGATAGGTAGAAAATATGTCAATGATAGGTACATTGTCATAATTTTTTTTTAGTTCAACAAAATTTGAAGTAACATTACTGTAACTTGCAAAGATCCCAAACATATCACAAACACACATTAATCAACATTAACTAAATCAGAATATAACCAAAGTAATATTTTTTTCTGTATAAATTAGCTCTTTTCTATGTATATTAACAAATGATAAAGTTTATCAAGTTGAAGTATAGTGATTGAATTCCTATTACATAAAATCTAGAATTGACGAACAGGAAGAGAGGTACCTTAGTTTTAAAGTTGTTAAAAATTAAATGTGGATAAGCCTCAGGCGTTGTTCCCAAAGCTTTTTTATCCTTAATGTCATGTCTGGTAACCTACAAGCAAAACCATAGGTTAAATACTGAAGAGAAAACAAGAGGGTCAAAGAACAGTAGCGTTCCAAATGCTTACCACATTGAGTAAACCAAAATAAGCAGTTGGGCCAAAAGGTAAATGACTTATGATTAGACCATCCGGTACACCACAATGTTCATAAGCTAACACGACATCAGTAAAATCATGCCCACGACAAGTTTCAATAATTTCAGATATGACCTGCAAGGAAAAAACTATTAGAAACGACTTAGATCTTTAATTTTAAGCAAGTAGTCCATCTAAAAGATACATTTACAAAATTACTTGTGCTACAGATCAGGGTGTAGCATTAATCATTCTATTTGCCTAATTGATGAAAGTAGGAGATACAGGTAAGTAGTTCTTTGAACAATTGAAAGATGACCATAAGATGAAAATACAAATGCAGTATTTGCAATGATATTAGAATGGAGTAAAGAAAGAGTGAATTGATATTTACCAAGCTTCTGAATCAATTAATCTGAACACTTGTTGAGAGGACCATAATCTCAGTCCTGCATTTTCTGGGAACTACTCTTCATTTTGCAAAACCTTTTCTTGCATCTGCATCAAAATGCAGAGCAAAAGTTGTAAAATTCCTACAGAATTGATATGCAAATTGTTCAAACTCTTAAAGTAAGTGAAAAGCATAGCTTTATTTCATATGTGAGAAAGGAATGTAGACGTACTCATGAGATGATCTCATCATCAATTTGTATTTGAGGAATATGAGCTATCTTATACCACTCTCTTCCTCTCTTGTTTTGAAGTTTTGGTTTCAATAGAGGGCAGTCAGTGATGCACAAACAAGTTAGTGAAGAAGGCAGACAATCTTCTGGCAAAGTCTGGAGATTGTAGCAACTATTAATTTTCAGTGTCTCAAGAGATGTCAGGTTTTCAAACCCCTTGTTGTTCAGATATCTGAGATTCATCAGTCTGCTGATTCTTAGAGAGGTGAGATTCTTTGGAAGCAAGTTTTGCTCGGGAAAGGATTCCAAGTCTCTGCAGCCATCTTCAATGTCTATACAACTGAAGCTTTCCAAGTTATGCAATCCCCAATCAATGCGAGGTGTGAGTCTGTAACAAAAACTTATGCTAACCGAATGTAAACTTGATGGAAGACCCCCTTCAGGTATTGACTTCAGCTCAGGACATTGGTTTATTAACAGTGACTGAAGAGATGTTAGATCGTGCAACTGGCCAGGAAGTACCTTTAGACTCTTGCAATTAGAGATCACAATAGATGTAAGATTAGGTATTCGGAATTCTCCTTCCGTGAAAGATGTCAATTTGGAGCAATCTCTGATTTCCAAAGCATCTAAGGACAGGTGATATCCTAATCCAATTACAATGGACTTGAAGTTTCCACAGTCTCGGATAGAAAGATATTTAAGCTTTGGAAAGGAGGCTAATGGAAAGAACCTTATAGCCTCACAACTTTCTAAACATAAATCTTCCAGGGATGTATGATCAGCCACAGTCTCGGCAAACTCTACTTTCCTGCAGTTGTGGATATATAGGGCTTTCAAAGAAATGGGTAAATGGTTTTGATGAATGATCTTGAGGAAACGACAACTGACAATGTACAAATGCCGGAGGTAAGAATTATCACGCATGGATTCTTCCTTAAGAGACTTGAGGGCATCACAATTTTCAATTTTGAGGCTATTCAGTTTCACTGGCAGCCTCTTCAATTGTGATATTTCTGAAACATTCAAGCTCTCTTGTTCAGGACTAGAAACATCTTCTATACTTTCTTCTTCAATATCATTGCTTGGATCATTTGTGTCCGCATCACATGAAGTTTCAGTTGCTGAGTCATTCTCTGATGTAACTCCATGTTCAACACTTCCACTCTTTGGGGATTCCAGGTGTGAGGTTCTTGAAGCTTCGGCATCGGCCAAACATTCCTCAAGATTGATAGTATCATTGTAATCATTTCTGGTTGAAATATCATTACCGCCTGCATAGTTATCTGATATGCCCCCATGCATGGAACTTGAACCTTCAGTCAATAAATGGGATGGTACTGGAAATTGCCTTCTTGATTCTTCGGGGCTTTCCAAACTCACTTCAACTTTTATTTGCTCGTTGTTATTATTATCTGAAATTTCTCTTTGCTGAGCAGTTGGTTCTTCATTGGGATTTTCTGAAGTTTGGGTTTTGGACGCTATCAAAACATCATGTCTATCCAACACCAAATTGCTCTCAGGTAGTGGTGATGCTTGTCCACCTACAAGCTCATCATTCCTGCCTGACTGCATGTCATTGCTCTCAAGTAACTGCCGACCATCTACAGCAGGTACTCTAAGGAGTGGACATTCAACAGTGACAATCTCAGCTAATTGTGGAAGACAGAGAGACGAGAACTTTGCCAACTTGGGACATCTTGAAATGTATAGTTGCTTAAGGGAGGGAAATTCTTCACGACCAACATCTGAACAGTTCCATTCTTCCCATTCCAACATTTCTCTGAAAACTAAAATCTCTAGAGATGGAAATGGTTTCACCAAAGGATCTGTTCCATAAAATTCGGAACCAATCCTTTTTACTCCATTCATTTGCTTTATTTGGATAACCTTAAGCGATGGCAGCTTTCCAAGTGGAGGCAAGTGCAAGCATCTGTTACAGTTGCTAAGACATAAGAACACCATCTTGTAGAAAGACGAATCTCCAAGCCATTCTGGAAAGCTTGTCCCAAGATAAGATACAACAGTGAGATGCTCCAAATTTTTATTAGGCTTAAGTTGCTCAAGCACATCTTCATCTTTCTGAAAGTCCACTCTATCCTCACTCCACCTCAACACTAGCGCTTTAAGCTTGTCCTTCTTCTTCAAATGTGCCTCATATGCATCCCAGGAAGATTCCACGTTCTGCAACTGGGAAATTTGAAGGGTCTCTCGAAGATTTATGAGGGACCCCAGCTCTGTTAACTTGGAGCCACCAGAGTCTTTGGCAACAACAAAATCAGACAGGTTCTGGAGATTTGTCAAGCGACTTATATTTGCTGGCATCTTATTCAAGTGAGTTCTTCTGATATCTAGACGCTGCAGATTAATAAGCTGTCGCATGTTTTCAGGCAGCACAGTGACAGAATGACAATCCGATAACAGTACTGTTTGCAACCCATTAAGAAGGCTAAAACTGGAGGGCAAGCTTGTGATTCCAGTATGGGAAAGGTCTAGGAAATGTAGATTATGCAATTTCCAGAACCATTCAGGCAACTCAGTGAGATGTGAACAATGTGACAACAACAACTTTTGCAAATTAAAGAGACTGCCTACACTCTCAGGTAAGCTAGTAATTGCCGTGTGGGAGAGGTCTAAGATCTGTAAGTTTCTCATTTTAAATGAATTAGGCAACTCAGTGAGATGATAACACTGTGACAACAGCAATTTCTGCAACTGAGTGAGTGATCCTACAGTGTTAGGTAAGCTGGAAATTCCAGTGTGAGAGAGGTCTAGGAATTCTAAATTTCTCAATTCTTGGAATGAATCAGGCAGCTCACTGAGACAAGAACAATGTGACAACAACAATGTTCGCAGATGGAAAAGAGAGCTAAAATCGTCAGGTAATTTAGAAATCCCGGTGTAGGAGAAGTCCAGGAATTGTAAAATTTTCAATTCACGGAATGAATCAGGCAGCTCAACTAGAGAAGAGCAGTGTGACAGCGATAATGTTTGCAAATGGGAGAGAGAGCTTACACAGGCAGGTAATTCAGTAATGGCACTGTAAGACAAGTCCAGGTAACACAACCGTTTTAAATTCCCAATTGAATCAGGTAGCTTGGTGATACCACATCTTGACAGACTTAGTACTTGCAAGTGTTGGAGTGACTCAAACAAATTATTCAACTGCTCACCACTCAATCGTTGCGATACAGTATCCCAGGTAGATTTATAAAATATCAGAGTCCTTAAAAAGGTGGTCTTCCCTTCAAGTGCCTTGCAATGCTCAGCAAGATAATTATTTCCAGAAATCAGTACATGCCAAGGTGTACTTGAAACCAAAGGATCTTCAGCATTTCCCATTCTAGAACAAATGAATCCAGATTCTGAAGAAACAAGATCATACCAAAGATCTTGCATTACAAAAGAACATTCAGAGGCACCAGATGGTTGAAAAAAGGACCTCCAAATCAAATCCCTAAAATACTCAGACCCTAATTCTTCCATTCTTGTGAATCTGTTCTGTGGTATAAACCCTTCTGCCATCCATAACCGAATCAACTTCTCCTCTTCAAACTCATGATACTTGGGAAACATAGAACAAAAGGCAACACAACGCTTAAGATGTAAAGGAAGAGCACCATAACTCATCCTAAGAAGTGAGGTCAACATATTTGCATCCCATTTCAATGAATTATTGTTCAATACTATATTCCACTCTTCAACCTGAAATTTGTGTAGGACTGTGCCTAGCACTCTAGCCACAATAGGCAATCCACAACATTTCTCAGCAATTTCTTTCCTGATGGTTGCAATTTTCGGGTGCACGCTAGTTGATATTTTATGTGGAAAAGCATTTTTCATAAATAACATCCAACTTTCTCTATCTTCTAATTGCTTTACAATGTATGCAGGAAGAGGACTCCTACCTAGAAGCTCCGACTGATGTGTAGTGACAATGATCTTGCTTCCATTTGCCATAGCTGTAAGATTTTTCCAAGTTCTTCTCCAATCAGTGCTCACAGTAAGATTATCCAAAACCAGCAGAAATTTCTTCCTCATGAGATTCTGCTTCAACCTATATTGAAGAGAATCCACATCTTCAGTCTCCAACTCTGGACTTGAAATTCCAGTGAAGCTAGCTTCAGTCAAGAAACCACCAAACTCCTCTGAATCCATATTTTCGCTCTGCGATTGCTGATAATGGCTAAAACCATGAAATATAGCTTCAGCCAACATGGCGTCATCAAATTCCTCTGAAACATAGACCCAGCATCTCAAGTCAAAATGTTTCTTCACTTGTTCATCATTATACACCAGCTGAGCAAGAGTCGTCTTCCCAACTCCACGCTTACCAAGCATTGTAATAACATCTGTTCCACGATTATTATGATTATCTGAAACCAACATCTTGACTAAAGCCTCCTTATCTTTATCTCTACCAAAAATTTGATAATCAGAAGAGTATTCTCTAGCAGATTGTTGAAATACTAACCTATCAATGTCAACAGATTTTCTCAATTCTAGATCTCTCCCCCTTCTCTTTAGATCTTTAACTTGTGCAATCAAATCTTTCAAAAGCTGTTTTAAAACCTTTTCAGATGGAGTTGGTTTCACCGGGAAGCTTTTCCAAAACGGAGCTATTGAATCCTTGTCGTGGCGGTTCAATTCCTCCGTGGCGGCGATCTCGTCTAGCAAATCTTCGAGATCAGAGGCGACTTTAGTGAGCTCATCGAACCATGCTTTGACTCCGTCGTCTTCATACGCATTTAACTCCGCATCGTCGAGAATCGCGTCCAGGGTTCCCAGATTGTCCTGGAAAGTATTCAGCTTCTTCTTACTCAATCTCAGATTCTTAAAGAAATCTGAAACTTCAGGCGATGAGATCCTCCGTACCAGTGGCTGAAAAAACGCATGAGAGAAAAACGACTGTCCAATCAAAACCTGAGCCGCGTTCTTCTTCTCCGCCATGTTCGTATCGAAGAAAAACTCGAAGAGTAGGAGAAGAAGCAGAAGATTATCAAGTCTTCATTGCTGCTGAGCTGATTTCGTAAAGATAACGTTGTTGAACTCTCGCGAGGGATCTGACGGTTGAGATCAATTCACTGTATATTTGGAAAAACATTGACATGAATCAGATGAAGAATCTTGGTCAAGGATGACAACAATAATCGATTTGTCCTTTTCATTTACCTCCAGCTATTAATTTTTTATGTTATATCTAGCAGCCAATATCTTTTCTCTAGACTTTTCAAGCTTCAATAATTCGATAGAACTGGACCTTCGTTGACGCTTGTTGACTCTTCTCCGATCAAGAACCACAATGCTGGTGGAGGCACTGGTAGGCGGTTTACTCTCAGCTTTTTTTCAACTTCTGTTCGACAGATTATCTCCTCGAACGAACCTGTTCGAGTTCTTGAAAAAGTACAAATTCAGCAACACTCACTTAGAGAAGCTACAGCTGACTCTAGTACAAGTCAGTGCGGTGCTTAGCGATGCAGAGGAGAAGCAGATTACGAATCCGTTCGTCAGACAGTGGCTCGATGAGCTTAAAGACGCTGCCTACGACACTGCGGACTTGTTGGACGAGATCAATTCTCTCGCTTCGACTAAACCTGATGGAGATAAGCGTAGTTTTTATAAGAAGATTAAGGTCTCGAGGTCAAGACTTGAGGAGGTTTCTTTAAAGATTGAAGAAATAGCAAAGCATAAAGACGTACTTGGTTTGAGTGAAAGTTTCAGTAGAAAGGTGTATCCTAGATTTCAGTCGACGTCTTTGGTGAAAGAAGGTGATATCTATGGAAGAGAAGATGATAAAAAGAAGATTTTGGATTGCTTACTCACTGCAGATTCAAGTTCACATGGAAATGTGGGGGATTCAAGCTCAGATGGAAATGACGTCCCTGTATATCCAACTTCAAATGGAAATGACGCCCCTGTAGATTCAAATTCAAGTGAAAATAATGTCCCAGTCGTGGCGATTGTTGGTACACCTGGAGTTGGGAAGACAACATTAGCTCAATTGTTGTACAATGACTCGAAAGTTCAGTCAAAATTCGATTTCAAAGCTTGGGTGTATGTATCTGAAGATTTGGATGTGTTCAAGGTGAGTAAGACTATTTATGAATCTGTTACTTCCCAGTCATGTGATATAACAGATCTTAATATACTACTAGTGAAGTTGAAGGAGAAACTCAATGGAAAGAAATTTCTGTTTGTGTTGGATGATATGTGGAATGAGAATTATTGTGATTGGGATGTTCTGCGAAATTGTTTAGCAGTTGGAGATATTGAAAGTCGAATCCTTGTCACAACAAGGAACAAAGGTGTTGCGTTGACTATGCGAGCAGTTCATACCTGTCATCTGGGGCCATTAGGTGAAGCAGATTGTTGGTCTCTGTTCAAAAACCAAGCATTTGGAAGTCCTAATGCTGATGCATCTTTGAAGCTAGAGTGCATTGGAAGAGAAATAATGAAGAAATGTGGAGGATTACCTTTAGCTGCGAAAGTACTGGGTAGTTTACTGTACTCCAAAGTTGAAGCTTGTGAATGGAACCGGATTCTGAACAGCAGCATATGGGATTTGCCGAGCGATAAGAGTAACATTCTTCCTTCTTTGAGATTGAGCTATTATAATTTGCCTTCTCATTTGAAACCATGTTTTGCATACTGTTCTATGTTTCCAAAGAATCATAAATTTGACAAGGAGAAGTTAGTTCTGTTGTGGATGGCGGAAGGTTTCGTATTGAAACCACAGAATGATCAATCAATGAAGGAGGTAGGGATGGAATACTTTGATGAGTTGTTATCAAGGTCGTTTTTTCAGCTGGCTGGTGATCATCAAAAAACACATTTTGTTATGCATGATCTTATGAATGAGCTAGCACGATTTGCTTCCACTGAATTTTGCTTCTTGTTTGAGGGAGGCAAGTCAGTAGATATTTCGAAGAAGGCGCGCCATTTTTCGTTTGTATTGGAGGATCATCCTCATGATGGTTCAAGCATTCGCAACACTTTGATGAGGACGAAAATTCTGAGAACTTTCCTACCATTGCTTGGTTCAAATTCTGGTGGAATTCAGAGCATTGATAACACTACTGTCAATCTGTTACTGTCGGAACAGAAGAGGTTGAGAGTGTTATCCTTATCAGAATTTCGGAATATCCATAAGTTGCCTGACGTCTTTGAAAATCTGTTACATTTACGCTACTTGGACTTCTCTCGTAATACATTCAGCAAATTGCCAGGTTCTATAGTTAAGTTGCGAAACTTACAAACGTTGATTCTGTGGTCTTGTGAGCAACTCATTGAATTGCCAGCAGACATGAAAAAACTTTTGAATTTGATCCATCTTGATCTGATGGGGACAAGATCCTTGAAAAAGATGCCACCTGCATTTGGTGAATTAAGGAGTCTTCAATTTCTCACACACTTTGTTGTGAGTGAAAATGCTGGAGCTTCGGGGTTGGAGGAATTGGGTAAACTGTTGCTTCTCCGCGGGAAACTATGCATTTCAGAGCTGCAGAATGTAAGGGATGGTAGAGAAGCTGAGAAGGCAAAACTGAAGGATAAGGAGAATTTAAGAGAGCTGGAATTTAGGTGGGCGGATGTTAATGGTTCAAATGCTCAAGAAACAATTCTTGAGAAGCTATGCCCTCCTGAGAATCTAGAAAATCTCTCCATTGTCGGGTATAATGGTAGCAGGTTACCAGATTGGTTGGGAGGTTCATCAGTTTTTCATATGGTAATCCTGCAGCTTATTGACTGTAAAACGTGTTCATGCATCCCTCCATTGGGGAGTCTACCGTCTCTCAGAGAACTTCACATCAAGAACATGCCAGCATTGACAATCATCTGTGATGATTTCTACGGGTCTAGCTCTTCTCCATTCAGATCATTGCTCATTTTGAAGTTTGAGAATTTGCCAAACTGGAAAGATTGGTCAGAAGGAGGGTTTCCTGTACTGAAACAGCTTCATATTGAGAAATGTAAGCGGTTAACAGAGATGCCAAACTGTTTACCTTCATTGCTGAAACTCATTCTCATTGAGTGTTCAGATTTGTGTATTGATGATATCATGGGTTACCCGAAGCTTCAGGATTTAACGATAAGGAGCTGCAATAGTCTAAAGAAGATCACCCTCCTCGGCCAGCTGAAATTTGTTGAAATCAACGAATGCAGAGAACTCGCAGCTATAGAGAACTCACAGGACCATCATAGCTCTTGTCAGGAATTGCATATTAGTGACTGTCCTAATCTGGAGTTGTTTTTGGGAAGTGGATTGGCTGCAGCTAACCTGATAACCTTCTCAGTCTACAACTGCAGCAAGCTTCTATCAATGCCAATACACATGGCCACACTTCTCCCTTCGCTTCAAAGCTTGATTGTATCAGGTTGTCCTGGACTGGATTCATTTCCAGGTGGTTTACCTACATGCTTGCAGAGTCTGACTATCAAGAACTGTGTCAACCTCACTCCTCAACATGCATGGGGTTTGAAAGAAACTTCACTCAGTTGTTTAACAATTGAATGCGCATATCCTAACGTGACATCATTTCCAGATGAGGATTTGCTGCCTCACTCCCTTACTTCTCTTCAGATCAGTCAGTTTCCTGTGCTCAAGCGACTAGATCTTAAAGGCTTCCGGGGCTTAAAGTTGCTGAAAGATCTTCAAATAAATTGCAGTAGACTTCAATTTTTGTCAGATGGGAGGCTGCCTCAATCCCTTCATTCTCTAAACATCAATGGATGTTCTTCGTTGACAGATCGATTCCAGAACGAATACCGAAACAAGATTTCTCACATTCAATCCAAGATAATAAATGGTAAGGTAATGTAATAAGCATTGGAAATCTGCTACAGTTGGTTTGATAATGATTATGCAAGGTGAGGCATTGAAGCATATGGGAACAAGATTTCTCACTTCCAGAAACTGTGCATTGCTGCTGTGTTAATGCTTGGTATCCAAGAAACTGTATGCCTTGCGGTTGGATTAATGCTTGGTATCCAAGAAACTGTAAACATATACGCATGTATTTTATAATGAAGTGTGTCGTTCATTCTTTCGGTGAACTTCAAAATAGGTACTTGTATTATAAGTTCTCATTCAAATATTTACCTCACCAACTGTAACCACATTTTGAATATAAAGTACATGGTATGCAAACATGGTTTACACGAAAATGTTGAGATGCAGCAAATGGCATCTCTCATCAGAAGTCATTCTGATACAAACTACTTTAGATTAAATTCAAAATTTTGCATTATGCAATGAATGACAAGAATTATACAGAGATTTAACACATTCAACATGACGCTATAGGAGAACGTCATGTCAATCGCCAAGGAATTTTCGTTTCTTAGATGTATTCATGTATGGTCTGATCACCCATTCAACTTGAGCTTCACTCTGATCCACTGTTCCCAACTTTATCTGAATCACAATCACACAAAAAGAGGCAAATTATAAGTATGTAGTAAAGGAGGAAAAGATAAAGGACCTATTATCCAAGGTGTTACCTGATAAGGCCGCAATTCAAATCGAGGACCGATTTCCTTCAGCTCGATTGACTTTGGACCTCCTTGTTTCTCGTAGATGTGATGCCTGCAGGTTTACAAGTTGCGCAAGAGATGCAGATATTTGAATTAAGGTTTCAAAGTTAAAAATAAGGAGACAAGCATCTTAGATATATCCCAAAAATAGACCAACCTGAAGGAAATGTAATCAGACTGATTTGCAAAAGTGATGATTCGTTTAGTATCTGGCTTTGGCTCAGGAAATAGATGCTTTAGAATGTTTATGGTCCTTTCACCTAGCTATTGATGAGAACGAGAAGAAGTTAATGAAAATATTTCAGAAACAAACATTGCAAAATAATAGGTCAATGATAGGTACAAAATATGTCAATAATACGGACAATATCATAAATTTTTTAATTCAACAAAATTTGAAGTCACATTACTGTAACTTGAAAAGATCCCAAACATACCACACACACATTAATCAACATTACCTAAATCAGAAATAACCAAGGTAATACTTTTCTCCTCACAACATTAGCTCTCTTTTTTGTACATTAACAAATGATAAGGTTTATCAAGTTGAACTATAGTGATTGAATTCCTATTACAGAAAATCTAGAATTGACTAAAAGGAAGAGATGTACCTTAGTTTTAAAGTTGTTAAAAATTAAATGTGGATAAGCCTCAGGCATTGTTCCCACGGCTTTTTTATCCTTAATGTCATGTCTGGTAACCTACAAGCAAAACCATAGGTTAAATACCAAAGACAAAATAAGAAGGTCAAAGAAAAGTAGTGTTACAAATACTTACCACATTGAGTAAACCAAAATAAGCAGTCGGGCCAAAAGGTAAATGACTTATAATTAAACCATCCGGCACACCACGATGTTCATGAACTAACACAACATCTGTAAAATCATGTGCACGACAAGTTTCAATAATTTCAGATATGACCTGCAAGGAGAAAACTATTAGAAACGACTCAAATCTTTAATTTTAAGCAAATAGTACATCTAAAAGATGCATTTACAACATTACTTGTGCTACAAATCAGAGTGTAGCATTACTCTTCTAATTGTGAAATTGCTTAAAGTAAAAACAATATAGGCACAATGTTTTAACTTGATCCAGAGACAAGAA
Source organism: Cardiospermum halicacabum (assembly GCA_031304145.1). NCBI lineage: Eukaryota > Viridiplantae > Streptophyta > Magnoliopsida > Sapindales > Sapindaceae > Cardiospermum > Cardiospermum halicacabum. The sequence continues at coordinate 22,135,020 of CM062397.1, forward strand.
AAGAAGACAAGCAATGGCTATGACGACATTGATCAAGAAATTCAGTAAATGTAGGCAATAGTTTAAATTATAGGGAAAATTCCATGTACATAAGACTTAACCTAAAACATACAATTCTCTATTCATCTATCTATCTACATAAACATATACATGTGTAAGTTCAGTAGGCAATCAAATATGAACAATGACTTTTTGACAGCTATCATGTCCTAAGAGAGAGCAATTCAAACGCAATAATGTAGAGGCATATAAACAAAGAAACAAAGACCTGGCCACCACGATTCATCCGTTGTGCATTAGGGAAGACAAACTTCAATTCCTGCAGGGATTATACCAATAGATTACAACTGATGATCAAAATTAGCTCTCATCATAATCAATCAACAAAATACACACTACAATCCACAAATCTATAAGAATGACAACACCAACCTTTACAAATTGTGTAAGAGGAGCACTAGGATTCCTAGACGTAGTCAACAAAATCTTAGGATCTCTCTCCATCGCATTTGCATATTCATCATCAATATGAGTCCTTGGAACTATTTCCAACATAATTACACCGGTATCAATATCAACAAAATATGCACGCAACGTAACACGAATCTAAAACAAGCAAACAAAAGCAAAATACCAGCCGTGTTATCATCTTCTAGATCAATCTCTTCACGAAGCGCCGCCTCCTCATTTCTGAGCTCAGTCGGTATCGGTTTTCCCTCTGAAAATCACAATATTCCAATCTTATTAAACCAAAACAACAAAACATACACACATTTATGTACATATCGATACAAACCTTGTAAAGCTTCTTTGATTTTTCGCTTCTTCTCGTACAGCAACCGCTCTTTGCCTTCCAAGCTCTTTCTATACAAATACTCGCGTCTCAATCTAATATTACGACGCAACATTGCTACTCTAACTAGGTGAAAATCAAGTTATTGTGATGACAGTTTTGAGATAAATCAAGTGTCGTTTGTTTGCAATGGAAGCAGCATCGAGAACCAGGGTTTTGCTTAGGGTTATGGTTTTGAAACGAGAAGAGAGATTAAACGGTGCCGTATTGTTTGTTGGTTTTACCCGAATGTTTTGGGCTCAAACCTGTTATTTTTACTGAGCCGGATCCACCCATGTCCATGTTTTGTGGCCCATGGTCATAAAACCAAATTGTGCATCTATATATATATATATATATATATATATATATATATATATTTATTTATTTATTTATTTATTTATTTATTCCTTTTTATATATGATTATGTTAAAGCTATGTGGATATGGTTTTGATGTTGACAATAGCATATATTCTAATCTTCTAAACTAATAAATCTCCTCTCTTCTCAAAACTTTTTACTTTCTAAACAACTTTTCTTGTTCACATCGTCTTTCTCCACTGTCAACATTAACGTGTGTTTGCTCAATCTTTCTACATTTGTACAGGACTGGAACAACAATGGTTCTATACAATTCAATAGGATTCCATTTCTCTTCACTTTACTTGCTGGAAGTATCTGCTTTTGTTGACAGATAACAGATGTTAAATAACTAAAGAGTTGTTTTTCCAGATTGCAATATACATTTATTTCAATGGAGAATAAACTTTTTGTTTAGATTATTTTATTATTATTATTTAGAGAATATATGTTAAACTGAATATTAAACAGCTGCAACTGATAAAGCATGCACACCCCACCACACTAAACAACATTTTCCTCTTGCATATAAATATCTAATCAGTGAAAGCAAACCGTTGAAGTGAATTCTTCTAGTTCTCTTATGGAAGCAGGACATGCAACTGGTGAGAAAGATCAGCATAAGGGACATGAACAGAAGAAGAAAGGTAAAATATAACCGGTCTATAGGCATGTTATTTGAACTAACATAAGTTGATCTTACAAAAGCTAGCTTCATGTGAATTGACAACAGGGAAGAAGATCAAATGTCCTATGTGTGCACCATGCGCAAACCGCGCGAAATCGAAGGGTGATGGGGGTTTTATCAAGGGTTGGTAAGTGTTCTTTTCCAGAATGAATCATCATAACATGTTTGATCAGTTGACAACTAATCCAGTTTCTGCTATTGAATCATGCAGCTTAGCAGCTCTATGCTGCTGTTGGCTTTTCGACATATGCTTTGACTGCAGTGTTGTTGTTGGCTAGAAATAAGCAACAAGAGATAGCACTACTGCTGATCTCTTACTATATATATATATATATATATATATATATATATATATATATATATATATATGTTCATGTATGATGTTTTGAGTCTATATGAGTGATTTGTGGATTTTGTATCAGCTAATTGATTTGTACCAGAATGTAACTTCACTTCTATTTGTCCAATCTTTGATGGCTATAAACTTATGTAATGAGTTGTATAAATACAGTTGAGTTCATGTTGGCATATATGAAAACGATAACTTCACTTTGAATTGAACATATAAATCTATAGTTACAGTGTGTGGAAAGATCTACACAAAGAATCATTCAAAAGAACTTGAAGTTCACAAAGTTTAAGTTGCAGAAATATTGCATACTTGGTATTGATGTATGTGCTGTTCAAAAGTAACTAGATTGATCTTGCAAGACTTCAAGCAGTGCCAATAGTTTTGCAACTGTTGATTTTAATCTGGCGTCACCATTTTGCGCTAAATCGATAAGCACTACTTGAGCAGATTCCCCATATGATACTCTATGTTCCGAAATTCTGAGCACTCTCTCCAGGATCCATAGTGCTTTCTCTTGAGTCTTCAAGTTCCCAGATTCCAGAACCCTTATAATGGCTTGAATTCCTGAGTTTTTCGCCAAGCAATTGCTTCCACTTTCACAGATTTCGTCCTGCAAGAGTGTTGCAAGTGCACCGAGTACAGATTCATCAGCTTCCCTTTTGCTGCCTTCAAGTATTTTGATTAAAGGAGAGATAGCACCTGCCTTGATCAAACAAAAAGTTGTTTTGACGTAGCAATAGCCATCATGAACTTCGCACAATGCTTCTGTAGATGCAGGGACACACGACCATCTAGTCTTTCTTGGCTTCCTCAATGAAAGTGAATTCTGAGATAGCTGAGCGAGTGAAGTTGCTGCTTTGCTTTTAGCAATCACTGACCTGCTTGAGAGCAGCTTCACGAGCAATGGCATCACACCTTGCTCTCCTGCATAAAGCTGCAGTTTCTTATCATTGGAGACTGTAAAGCGAATCAATACACTAGCAACACCCTCTGTCAATGCATCTGATGTAGGCAGTGAGTTGTGCGAATCCATAATGGAAATTAAAATAGGCAATAAGTTCATCTTCTTAAGTAAATCAGTAGCTTTCTTATCGCTAATAGGCAGATTACTTAGTATGCCAACTGCAGCAGCTTTTTCATTCTCAGTTGCTGATGATGATAATATAATGTTGACGATTACACCAAGATGTGTCTCTCCAAGTTGTTCTGTTAACTCTTCTGATATATCCTTAGAGATAGTATGAATCAAATTCAATGCACCTGTCCTGATTTTAGTGTCAGCTTCTGTCAAAAAGGGTAATAGCAGTCGAATTGCGCCATTTTCCTTCATTTTTCTTCTTATGTTTGATGCATTAGAATGAGAAGCAATACTATTGAGTGCTTGGAAGAGGTGACGCTGAATTGTTGGACTGGTTAGATTCAGAAGGGAAAGCATCTGTTGAGCCACATCCTGGTTGACAAGAATGGACTCGGACTGAGCAACTCGTGCAAGAATAGCTGATGCAGGCTCCCTAAGAGTCATGAGCACAGATGTTACTGAGAAAAGGAGCTGAAGCAGTGGAACCACTATCCCTGAATTGATTAATCGTTGAACGTTTTCGTCCAAGATTGACAGATTCTGTAATGCTCCTAAAGCTGATAGCTTGGCCTCAAGCTTTCCAAATTTGAACAAATTAACTAGAGGTTCAATTGCTCCATCCTCTCCAAGCAATGCTCTACTTTTATCCGTGAGCTCCATCCTTGAAAGGGCTGTTGCCATCAGAATCTTAACCATATCTGACCCTGTACGGACACATTATCAAATCCTTGGTCACAAAAAAAGCCTCTTGCAACACTAGAACTTCAGCAAATTAACTTTTACTTACTATACTAAACTACAAAGCTGTACTAATTTTGATAACTTGTGGAGAATTTAACATGACATCATCAAGCAACATAGATAAACAACACACAATGAATGAAGCATAACTGTATGTTACCTTCATGGAGATAATGCACCAAGGGCTTAAAATATCCAGCCTCCGCCATATGGAGTGCATTCTGAGTATTGCTCGACAATGCATTCAACAACTTTCCTGCATCCTTTGAAGCAATCAGATCATCCCCATTATGCATTGCTACTAACATAACAATACAACCCTGGATTCTGCCAAGACGCCGCCAGACTGAAGGAATGTCAGAAAGATCCAACAGCAACCCCACGGCCTCTCTGCGTTCTTCCACATCCCGTGTCAAGGATTTCACCAATACTAATAGTGAAGTAACATCTGACATTTTCTCCTGCAAACTAGTTCACAATGTAAGACAACTGACCATATACGGTTTGCCAATAAACCAACAAACAAAAACAGTACTTAACATACCTTATATTCAACATGATCTGATGCGAGGATTCTTAGTATTTGTATAATACTCAATCGATTGTTCGACTTGCTTGAACCTAATCTGTTGAACAGTATCGAAATAACCCCTTCTTCATCAATCCATTCTTTCTCAACCATTCTACCAGCAACCAGTCCATCCAACTCCAGAAGCGCGAATCTCAACTTCTTCTCATCACCATACTTAAGTTGCAAAGCAACATCATCAATTCCCATACTAACTCTCATTTCCTCCTCAATTTCACATGTTCCCTGTGAAATCTCCCCTCTTTCTTCCTCCATTTCCGACTCCTTATCCGATTCAAAATCACTCACAAATACAGACTCATGACTAGGACTTTGGCTTTGACTTGGACTAACACTAAAACTCTTCTCAAACCTCACATTCATCAACACTTTATGCAAGCCTCTAATCTTCCCCTTCACATCCAACTTCAAATCATTAATTGCAAACAACAAAAGTCCTACTGATCTCCCAATATCTCGTGCTAAATCCTCCATTTGCTGCACAATTGACTCAGAACTCCAACTTTTTATCAAACATTCAGCTCTCACTAACTCCTTCTTAATAGACTCGATTGCTTTTCGAACCGGAACTGTATCCAATACTTTCTCATTTACTTTCATCTCATCTAAAACTACATAAAACATCTCTATAACACTCGCAAACTCATCAAAAACCTCTCTCACGGACTCTAATTTCCTAGCCACTAACACTACTTCCTCACTCAACAGTCTTAGCTCAGTCACAAGCTCCAAGAACCCTTTACAATCCTCTCTATCTTGCATTTTCATGAACAAAATTGTAACTTATAAAACACAAACAGACAATAAACAACCGAAACAAGCTCAAACACAACAAGAATCAGAAATCAAACACAACAATTTATACACAAAAGCTTGAATTCAAACACAAAAACCTGAAGAATTCAACCTAAAACTGACCGAAATCAGAGAGAATTTTGACACCCCCACCAAACGAATTTCGTCTAGGACGGGAAAAACTAAGAAGAATAAACAAAAAAATTTGTTTGTACCCATCTGCTTGTATTCTTCTGTTCTTCAACTTCGAACACGTAAGTGAAGTAAGCAAATGGGAAGAGACTATTTTTATATACAAATGGGAAGTTTGTGTTTTGGAATTTTGCAGAGGAAAATACCATTAAAAAGTTAAAAAACCAACCGTGTTGGTGTCGCTACTAGTCGGCTCTTGACTTGTTGTAAATGGTGTGGTGGTGATGTGTTGTTAATATTATTAATATTATTCTTCGTCTTCTTCTGCGAAATTGAGAAAGGAATGAAGACTGAGTCAAAAGCTCTGATTTTCCCATCATTTGGTGGTTTGTAATTCAAAGCTAGCATTGAAGACGTATTGTGGGGTTGTGAATCGTAATGGAGAAGATGACAAGTCTTTTTATCTTAGGAATTTCCTGACCAATACAGACTTCACTTGACGATCAGCATTGGATCTGCTCTGCTATCTATCTTATCTTTATTTATTAAAATAATAATTTATATATTTATATTTTTTATGTATATAAAAATAGTTATTAATTTTCATGAAGATTTTTTATGACCAATACACTCACTCCCAAATGATAATAAATTACGCATAAATGAATATTTTGGTATTAATATACACCCATGCCCCTTTATCCAAAAATAAAATCTTATTTAATTAATAAATTTATCAATATAATAATAAAATTTGCAATTTCGAATACACTTATTCATTTAAAGTTAATTTTACTACATATTTTCACTAGATTTTACGGAGGGAAGGGATGTGATTATATACTAAAACAAAAAATATTCATATATGTGTAAATTACTGTAGGAGATGTGAGTGTAATTAACTCTTTCATAAATTATAATATTTTATTTTTATTTTAAAATATATTATTTAATATTTAATATTTTACACTATATATTATAATTTAATTAATTATTAGTTTCTCCATTAATCATATTAATTCCATCACTTGACATAATAATGGCTCTTAATAAATAAATTATTATTATAATATTGACGATCATTTTTATTTTGAAATATTAATAAAATAAATATAAATAATAATAAATGAATTTTAAAATACAAAGTATTATTTTAAATTTTCATAAAATTTTAATGCAAAGAAATTTGAACACGAAACTATGGTGCCAAATAAACCACAGCCAAATATAAGGCTAAGATTTCTTGAGAAAATAGCTAAAAAGTTGACAGAGATAATCTCACAGAGTTTAGCTCTAATGAATGAAAATCGGATGCTTTTACAATCATCCCTACCCCCTATTTATAGAAAGTATTTGGGTCCTATTTCTATTTGGATTGGGAATCCTTGTTTTCTTTGAATTCGATCTCCTTTTTAGACTTGGTTTCCTTCTTTCAATAGGGTTGGTCTTCGTTTATCTATCGGGCTTTAGAGATCCTTGATCCAGTGAGATAGATATTCCTTTATTTGCTGGGTTGTAGGAATCCTTGGCCTAGTATGATAAGTCTTCCTTTTCTTATTGGGCTTTGAGAATTCTTGTTTAGTTAGGTAATCATTCGGCGGGCTGGTGTGTTTTGGTTTGGACTCTGCTGGGTTCGGCCGAGTTGAACTCCATTGGGCCTTTGCCTATTTCGGTCGAGCCTGACTCGGGCATTCCTTGGGCCTTTGGCCCCTCTTTCGGCCGAGAGTAGTCTTTGGGTACCTCCTCTGTCTTCGGCCTAGCTTGCTCTGTCTTTCGACTATGATGCCTTATAGTTACTTTCCCACCACAGAAACTACATCAACTCAAAATATATAAAAAAATAATTAGTACATTCTGTAATAAAATAAATTATTTAGCAATGAAATTGAAATATAAAAATAAAACTTTTAAGTGTTTAGTTTAATTTTAATATTAAAAAAATATTTATATAAATATAAAATTAAAGTATTTGATTTCACATTAAAACTAAATATGAATTTATTTTAGATACCTTATCAAAATATATAAACGAAACTAATATTTAAAACATAGATATAAAAACCAATTGCAAATTTTATTTTATAATATAATATTTATATATAATAATAATATTATATTTTATATGTATAACGAAAATAATTATATCTCCATGAAACTGAAAAATATTAATACGTCAGCTTTGAGATTTAGAAAACTAATGGAATAGTTCCCATGTTTTGAGGCCGGGACATAAATTTAGTTTGGGTTATGTTTTCTGGTGTCTAAATCTAGAAACTTCAAATTTTCACATTTTATTGCATCATCTTCAACTCCAAACATCTTAAAACACTTATTAATAGCACTTCGATGATTTATTGGCTGTCTCCTTTAACCCTTCAAGTTATGACACACTAGGATGGATTGGTTTATGAATATAATATGCTTAAAGTGAGTTTTAGGTATCTTATAATGGATAAAAGTGGATGTGGAACTAAAATCGATCAAAAAAATTTCATAAAAATTTCATAATTAAAAAGGTCGAAAAATATAATATTTTATATGAGCTTTTATGCAGCAATAATTCTACGATGTCTAATGTGCCTTTACTTTTCTTAATGATTGTGTTTTGTTAGTAACAATTTTTTTTTATTGTTAGAATTTTATTCTAAACTTTTATGGTAAGTTTAATTGTTGCCAGATTATTAGTTTGTTTTTGTTGGTAATGTTTATTATGGAAATCCTTTGTTGCGGTTTTTATTTTATTTTAAATTGAGTTTAATCATTATCAGGTTGTTTATTTTTGTTGGTAATTTGTTTTTAATAAAAATTCATTTGTTGTTAATATTTTACTAAAAAAATTTATTGTGAATTTAATTTTTGTCAGGTTATTAATTTGATTTCACTGCAGTTAGGATTTATTTTTAATAATTTTGTTTGATGTGTGAATGTCGATATTATAAACAGACAATCAAATTTATTAATAATGTTATGTATATAACATGTTTCTATTTCTTAACTATATACAATTATTTTGGATTAGTTTAATAAAATTAATAGGTTGATTTTAGAATATTCTAAGTTAAATTATTTTGTGCATTTCTTTTTGAGTTTAAATTTTATGGGGCAGCGCTCCATTCTACCATAGGAGAGCGCTGAACCATATTACGCCACATCATCACTCAAACAAATATAAAAGATAGAAGGACTAATTAATAAATACCTAATAACTATTATAAATAATTAAAATTAACAATTTATTAGAATTAAAATAACTCTCCCTCCAAAAGTAACCCTTAGAAAAAAATATCTTTTTTCGCAGCACCATTTTCATTCATCGTCGCCGTCACCATCCAGATAACGACGATATTCATTTTCGTTCATAGCCATTGTCACCGTTCAGATAACGACAAAGTTCGTTTTCATTCATCCCGACCGTCCAGAGAACAGCAACCTTCGTTTCCATTCATCCCATCGTCTGCTGTAACTGCTAATTTATTAAATATTCAACAACCATCGTCAATCGATACCTGTTAACTCTTGCTTGGTTCCTAATTTTCATACTTAGGATTTTAGTTAATAAGTATGTATGAATATCCTAAATTGAAAATTGCAGGTATAGACATGTAATTCAAATATTCTATACAGAACATATAATGCACAGAAGAAAGAGCATGAAATAGTAGACATAAGACCTGATTCTGAGGATTAGCTTACCCATTCATCATCTTGTCTAGTACCACATTGAGATCAACCGATTGTCAATTCTTAGTTAGTATACAGTTGCCCTCACGAAGTCTCTCCGAAAACCCATTGCTACAACCTTATCAATAACATCATCAATTGGTATTCTGTTAGAATTTCCACCGGTTGTTGACCTTCTATCACATAAGCAGTTAGAAGAGCTTGTGGTAGTATACTAATAATTTATTATTATGTTTATGATTTCTTACTTCATCTTTACCTAGAATTTTTTGTTTAATTGTTTGTTAAATGTAATTGATCAAATGAGACAATCATAAAATATAAAAAACAAATCCTGAAAAAACTCTCTGATCCACATCTTTTTTTTTTCTTTTGGTCTAATAGTCCATGTTATTTCTTATCATTGTAATTTCAAACTTGGAAGATTTGCCGATTGAATTAGTTGTGGGAGATATTGTAGTTTAAGATTTTTTTTCTAGTTTTGTTTGATAAGTTAGAAATGATAGAGTTCCTAGAAATGGTCTAGAATTTTAATGTGGATGACACTCTACTAGCTTGAAAGATTGAGAAGATTTGTAATGTCCGTCATTACCATAGTGCTCAATGATGCGGAAGATATAATATTGAAGACTCCTTCTGTTCTCTTCTAGATAAATGAATGGGAATATACTTTTTACAAGATAGAGGATTTATTTGATAAAATATATTGTTCAACATCATCTAGAATTAAATATATATATATTGGATCGGAGCAAGTTTGAAGAAATTGTTTAAATGATGGAAAAAGTAGTTGAATATAGATCTATTTATTGTGCGTAATGAAATGGTGAATATTTCTTCAATATTTGATAGATGCAGGACCTTTGATCATGAGTATGGGATAACATGGATGAAATAAAAATTAATCGACAGAGATGGTCAGATGTCGGTAATAATAATCTGGGGGATGACTAGTGTGAAAAAGACTATGTTGGCTCAATTAATTTTCGATAATATGGGAAATATGGGAACAGAAGATCGATTTTCTCATCGAGTTTGGATGAATGTTTAATTGGATTTTAATGTCTCGAGGATATGAAATATTATCATCCAAGCTTTGACATCATGCTCCTACACAATCGACTTAGATTCGATCCAAAATCACATATCTGATGGGTTGAAAAAGAAAAATGTGTTGATTATTATGAATGATATTTGTAATAAAGCTTACACAAAATGAGAAATTTAGAAAAACATTCTCAGGTTCACTTTGGATAGTCAAAGTCGTATTGATATTACTAACTAGAATGAAAGTGTGATGAAGATGATGGATGCCAGATGCATCATTCTACTCAAACCATTACCAAAGGTTCATTGCATATCGATGTTTGATGCATAATCATTTAAAGACCATCCTGAATTAACTTATATGGGTGAAGAATTTATGGAGAAATCCCAAGGGCTTCCAATGCTGACAAAAATATTTGACAATTTTCTATATTCTAAGAAGATGGAAGCCATGAAAGACAATTTTGAAAATCCGAATATAAGATTTTTCACAGAAAATTTTCATGTAGCACCGAGCTACAAAGACTTACACTATAATCGAGAGAAGTGTTTTGGTTATTGTTCTTTCTTCCATAAAAGGCATCCCATTAATAAAGAAATGTTGATTTTGCTATGTAAGGTGGAAGGGTTTTTGCCATGAGTTCAGTCTAAGGGTAAGTTTGGATTAGTGGTATGAGATGGGATGGAAAGGAATGGAATGAAATTTTTTAACTTTCTATTGTTTGGATTATATTTTTTTTTTATGGAAACTAATGGAATGGAGTGGTATATATTCCCTCCCATTCCATCATAATCTAAAAATCCTTTCCTTCCCAAATTGGGAGGAAAACAATGGAATAGAATGGTTATTTATATTAAATGAAATTTTATCCTTTTAAATATTTAAAAATAAATTAAGTTAGGGATGTAATAGTAATTAATGTACTTAAAAGCTTTCCATTCCATCCACTTTTTAACTTTTCTAAACAATGGAATGGTTACTATCCCATTCATAATTTTATCCAAACAATGAAATGATATATTTTTTCCATCCTGCTACTTTTCATTCCTTTCCACTCCTTTCTATTTCATTCCGCTCCATTTTATACCACCAATCCAAACTTATTCTAAACAGTGAAAGAGGTAAAGAGGGAAAACTTTGAAGAGTTATTGCTAAGGTCTCTCCTTCAGAAAATTGATCATGATGGAGATTAGCATTTTATTATACACGATTTCATCCATGAATTTGCTCAGTTTGTATCTCCTACATCATGCTTTCATGCAAAGATAGATGAATCAACTATTATTTCTACTTTAATTTAGTGATTCTCATATGTTTCAGACTTTACTAATTCTAAAAGTCTATTAACAGTTTTATCTAAGGTTAAGTATCTGAGGACACTTCTATCATCTACATCATGATCAAGGAGACCTTTGACGAATACATGTGAGAAAATGGAAAAAAAAAATTTAAGGAGAAAACTGAGTTACGTGTTCTCACTCTTGCAGATAATTATTTTTCAAAATTGTTGCTGGATGGTTTTGATTAATTGATTCATCTAAGATTTTTGAATGTATCTCACACTGAAATCTCAACTTTGCTAGAATCTATATGTGTCTTATTTAATCTTAAGACAATATTGACATTCTATTGTTCTAAACTTGTTGAATTGTTGGAGCATGTAGGCAATCTAAGCAATGTGAGCTATTTCCAAATTAAGGAAACGAAATTACTGACAATGGTGCCTCATTCTTTTAGAAATTTGGTTAAGCTCCACACTTTAACCAAATTCGCGGTGAGCAAGGTAGGGGCGAACATTCAATTTCAAAGTCGCAAGAAGTACGAAATCATATTGAGACAGCAAATGCAAATTTGAAAAAAAATATATTGAAGAATTGAATTTATTTTGAAATGAAAAAGATAGTTCTGATCGAGGAAGATTCTACCATATAAGAGGAGCTACAACCCTAATTTAATCTTAAAAAGTTAGGTTTTTTTTGGGTATGGTGGAAAGAATGGCCAAATTTGTTGTAAAATGGTAAGTATAGAAATGCAAAGCAACTAAATATCATTGGATGCAAAAATTGTGTAGTTTTTCTATCACTGGTACTATTTCCTTCCCTCAAAGAATTTTTTGTTGAAGGAATTGATGGTTTACAATTTATCGGAAGCGGTGAGGAGATACTTGAGCTATACAAACTTTAGTTGGTAAGTTGTAGGAATTTGTCAGGATTGTTGCCATTCTATTTACCTTCACTAAAATAATTATTATCGAAATCTACCTAAAAACAGAATGTAGTCGGGGATGGTGGCACAAAGAGGAATGGAAAACTTCGAATTGACAGTAACAAGGAGTTGTGATACCAAATATAAATTGGATTTGAACTATTTTGACATGCTTGAAAACTCTGATAGAGATTGCAAGGGTATTAGTCAAATTAAAGAAGATTAAATTTTCATAGCTATGAAGGATTTTGAAATCCGGGGTTGCGATGGATTTTAGGGATTTATTTATTTTGTATATGAGACTCCTAACCTCAAGACTATATCGGTCGGCAGGTGCATTCTGTTTTCTTACCAAGGGAAATGAGAAATTTAACTCTCTGCCGGCACTAAGAATTTTTTATTTTCCAAAACTACATAATATTCTTAGTAATGGATTTCCATATAGCATACATTCACTGTCGATTAAGGGTTATCCTGAACTCACTCTAATTTTCAAATAGGAATAGAGCAAAATGGACTCACTTATTGATTTACTGATTACTAATGGTGGAGATGATTTGCAATCCTCTCCTACAAAGGGTCTTTTCCCACATTCTCTTACTTCTCTTGTATTTAGGATTTTAATACCTTTAAGATTTTAAATTTAGATAAGTTGAAATCACTATTCTCTCTTGAAATATTGGTGCTACATAATTGTGCGATCAATTTTAACATGAAGGTTACGCGACTCTCTTACTTATTTGGAAATAAATAGATATCCACCGATGAGACTGTCACCCGGGTGAAAAATTATGACAAAATATTTCATATAAAAAAGATAATTATTAATAGAATTAAGATGTGAGGTATAATAAAATTTTTTTAAAAAAAAACATTGTTAATTTTCATTCTTTTAATGACGTTGAAATTCTCTAATCTAAACTAATATATTTGTTGCAGGTCAGGATTTGCAAGTGAGGAGAGGGTAACAATTGAGTAAGAATTCTATATCAAATTCTTTCTTTTGATTTTTCTACCTTTTCGATATTTATGATTCTTGAGGGGTACATCCTCTATTTTTCATAAAGAAAATATGTTTAATTAATTGTTATTGTGTTCGTATCAAAACTAAACTATTTACACAACTCCAAAATATTACACATAATTATAAAATAGTTCATACAAAAGCTACGCTGTGTCTCTTTTTCATCGACAGATTCCGAAGTTCTCGTAGTGTGAGCTTTATAAAACCGAAATAGAGGAGTCAAATTAAAATTAATTGTCAGAACAAAAGTCTCTTTCTAAAAATTACCAATTACTACAATGCAAAATGAAAAGACAAACATATAATCACTATATGACAAAATTACTTGGAAAAAAACTAAAAGTAGGCCTTAAGGTTTTGAGTAGCAAGTGAGGGTAAATTTTGACTTGCAACAAATATATTGTATCAATTTAGAGAACTTCAACATCATTAAAAGAATGAAAATAACAATGTTTATTTTATTATACCTCATATTTCCTTTCCATTAATAATTATATTTTTATATAAAATATTTTGTCCCAATTCTTTCCCAAACGGCAGTAAATCGTCTTTGTTGAATATTTATTTATTTCCAAGTAAGTAAGAAAGTTGGGTAACTTATTGACATGGATCCAAGATGACCACAATTATGTGACACTAGTATTTCAAGAGAGGATAGTGATTTAGCTATTCAAATTCAAAATCTTGAAGGTATTAAAACCTCCCAAATACAAGAGAATTAAAGGAAGCTGGGAAAGACTTTCTACAGGAAAGGAATGCAAATAATTTCCACCATTAGTAATCCTTAAATCAGTAAGTGAGTCCATTTTGTTAAATCCTTATTTGAAATTTGCAGTCAGTCTAGGACAATCCTCAATCAACAGTGAATGTATGCTAAATAGAAATCCATTTTCAGGAATATTCAGTAGTTTTGGAGAATAAAAAATTCTTAATGTCTACGGAGAGGTTAGATTTTTTATTTCCTTGGTAAGGAAAATCGAATGCACCTGCCAATTGATAAAGCCTCGAGGTTAGGAGCATCACATGTAAGGCCATTGTTCTTGGACCATTCGGAGCCGCTTTCCAACTCCCACATTAGTATGATATTGTCCGCTTTGGGCCAGGGTCAAGCCTGCACAGATTTATTCTTAGGTACCACTACCTAAAAGGCCTCATACTAATAGAGTTCTTTGGATGCTTTATATACAAGTCACTATCCTCTTGTATTACCGATGTGGTATTGGATTTAACACCTCAATACAATCCTCCATTTCAAACCAATGGCCACATCGTATCCCCTCGAGTTAGTCCACAAATCCTCCAAACCAAAGATCACATGTCAGCCTCCCCTCAAGATAATTCACCAGCCTCTCCTTGAGATAATCTACTGATTCATCAAATCACCTTGTACCGTCGTTACAACCAATCAGGGCCCGCTGCCTGAACACCATATTATCAGGAAGATTTTCGACACAAGACACACCGCGAATCTTATCACGGGCTCCATCTCTGAACTATGCTCTGATGCCACTTTGTTAAGAAAAATCCTCTGATTGCAAGAATATATAATACTAACCTAATGCGGAAAGAGACAACAAATATAAAATCCAACAATAACGGATAATAATAAACCTAGAGAAAGAATAAACACACAAATTTTACATGGTTCCCCAAATTTCGGGTACGTCCACGGAGGCGCCGATAATATTATTGAGATGGAAGAGTACACACTCACTTACCCAACACTCAACAATAAATAACCCACACTTTCACCAATCACTCAGGTGTTTCCCCTCAAAAGTGTTTCGCTTTCTCACGATCCCTCACTTCTTGAACTCTTGAAACCAATACTTGAATGACGTTGACCAATCTATTCCTAAAGAGATGTGATTTTCTCTGCCTCAAAATCTGTCACCACACAAAAATCTGGTAACTCATCTAAAGTTTATATATCACCAACTTAAGGTAGGCTTAAATATTATAAAGCCCATAACCATGACCTCCATATGACGGGGAACCATCCTAACACATCACACATAAATGCTTATATTCTGTCAAATTTATCTAGTTTTTTTTATAAAAAAAATATCAGAATCAAAGTCATGTCATTTTCTACTAATTAAACTTGAAAAAGAATTTGTAATTTATTTCAATTCTGTATCTACCATTTATTAGCTTAGAAACTACTAAACATGAAAACAAAACAAGTTGTTTAAACTGGTAATCTTAACAAGACATGAAAAAGGTCATAAGAAGAAACTTACCGCTTTCTTCCCTTAAAGGCTACTGGGAATAATCGCCTTCAAAAATATCGTGGAGACCGTGTTGGTAAGATTGTTACATTTTCGTATGAGGCTATTGATGCTAATGGTTGTTCATGTTTGAAGCTCAGTTGGTTCTTCTGTCTAAGAATGAAATTGTATAGTATGAAGCTTTGTGTCATGTATTTTGACCACTTCTTGTAGTGGTGTACTTCTTCTAATTTGCTTTTCACATAATCAAAATGCTTTTAATCACTGTTTAGGGAAGCGGCGCTTAGGTGGAATTAGGTGGCCATCTAGACGCCTAGGAATTGAAATGTCTGTATGTTTGGAGTTGAAGGAAAAAAGCGTGATTCTGCCTGGGGGCTCTAAGCAGTGAGTAATTAGGCGGTTTAGGCGGGGTCTAAGCAAATTTAGGTAGATTTTACAATAAAAATAGAAAAAAAATCGTTTTGATATATATTTTTAAGAGAGTGTCTTAAGTGTTACATGTAACACACTATTTTATTGTGTTACAAGTTTCACACGTGTGAAACCATTCCTGGTGAGAAAACTATTGGGTTGTTTTTTGTGTATCTGTTGAGATGCTATATGTAGCTGTTTGGTTGTTTTATGTGTCTGCGAGGTTATTATCTGTGCCTGTGTTTCATGTATCTGTGTCTGGCAATTCTTATATATATATATATATATCTGTTGAGATGCTATATGTACCTGTGTGGTTATTATTTGTGCCTGTGATTTATGTATCTGTGTCTGTTCAATTCATATATATATATATATATATATATATAGATGCTATACGCTATTAATTGAATAAGAAAGACTCTCTCCTCTTACTTAAATAGAGGAGGTTGAAGCTTATAGTAAGTACCCAGGCTTTAATAGCCTCCAATCCTGCTACTTCAGCTATATGCTTAACACATGCAAGTCGACTCGTTGTTTAGTTAGGAACGAAGATAGTAGACCGGTAAAGAGAGGGCTTTAGCGATGCTGGACTGTTAAGGAGAGGTATGTGAACGACTTTCGTTGGAGCGCTTCCATCTCATGGTAGCGAAAGACGATTCCTAGTCCTAAACCGCTGAGTGATGGGCAGCGATCTCTAATTAGCTGTGACGAAAACCGTTGTTTAATCTAAATTCGCACGTGTGTGTTTCTGAGAAACATTCAAGACTTTGCGTATTTTTAATAATTAAAATACAACATTTCCACGATAATTTAAAATATTCATTCATCATTTTATTGAGTTAAAAGTCTCCTATAGAATAAATTTCAAACCTGAAATATATGTTCTTATTTTTAAAAACCCTTTCTCTATCAATTTTTTTTAGTATAAAATTTTAAATTTATTTTTCTAAATATATATTTTAATTTATGTATTTTATCTTTTTATAAGTGATTATTTAATAATAACAACAAATCCAAACAGTATTTATTTACTATGCTATTTAAATAATTTTCAATTAAATTAATATTTTTAATTATAATATGTTATATTAATTTAATAATATTATTATTTTAATTGATAATAAAATATTTAAAACTTATATATATTTTAATTTTTAAAAATATTATTACATTTATTAATAATTTATTTAATTAAATATTGATTAATTAAATTCGTTCAGGCCCATCCATCCAGACGTCTCTGGACCCATCCGCCGCCTCGATTCCGATTCCGGCTGTTCTGCCCACTGCTTCTCAGAGAATGATATGATATGAGGCTCTAAACTAATAAAGATATATTAACCTAAAAGTTATTTGATAATTGAATCAAACAAACAAAAGATTAGTACCTCTTGATGGCCCACCATTCAATGCCATACATTATAGCTAAACGAATTGCAACTCTTGCTAGTATTTTTCTTTCAAGTCGAGAGTTTAATGTCGAACAGCGTTTATATGCAGCTGACTGCTGTCTTCACCGTGAAGATGATCGCAGAAGGAAACCAGAGGAATTCCGTTTTGGAATTCCCAGTTCAGCTGGTGAAACGATATCGTTTTCGTTAAACTGATGTTAGCGTAGTTTACTTATTCTCCAAGCACATAACAATACGTCCAAACTTCCTCCTTGCATGCACAACTTATTCGCGCCACGTGTCCCTAAATCAGTTACAAATTTCAAACATTCGACAGTTCGCTCACTTCTTCCTCTGAAAATGAACGCACAAGGTCTTCTAGCCTCAGCGGCGATCAACATCTCCTTAGCCTTACTAGTCCTCGCACTCTTCTCCATCTTCAAGAAACAACCATCCAATGCACCGATCTACTACGCTCGTCGTCTCTCCCGTAACCAACACGTCGTCCAAACATTCGACAGTTCACTCACTCTCTCCCGATTTCTCCCTTCATTCTCATGGATTTCCCGCGCTTTTCGCGTCTCCGAAGACGATATTCTCCGATCATGCGGTCTCGACGCGTTACTCGTCATCAGACTACTCAAATTCGGGTCGGATTGTGTATTTGCGGTCTAGATGTTGATTTTCTAGAGGTTTTATGTTGTTGTTTGTTCTGCAGGATTAATTTCTTTTTAGGTTGTTCTGTGATCGGACTTGTGGTTCTTCTTCCGGTGAACTATTGCTGTAACGGTGGATTGCCTGAAGGTCAAAGCCAGAGTTTGGATTCTTTCACTATTGCTAATATCGGTAAAGGTTCGAATTGGTGAGATTTTGTTGAATTTATGGTGTAAATTTGTGTGATCTTAGCAAATTGTTAACAAAGTATTGGCTGATATGGTTTCACATTGTTTTATAGGCTTTGGGTTCATTTTGGATGTTTATGGGTTGTATCTTTCTATGGATTATATCTGTTGTATAGGGTAAGTCTCAGATGTTTATAGTTCTGTGGAATATGATGATAAGTGACTTAAGCCTTCATATATAAATTTCTCTGTTCAGGAATATGATGATGTTATGAATAAAAGAGTCAATCAACTAAGGAACATGAGACATCGACCTGATCAATTTAGTGTAATAGTTAGGCAGGTTCCTCTATGTGTTGAGCATAAATCTCGTCATTGTTCTGTTGATCACTTCTTTTCTACGCATCACCCGCATAGCTACTATTCTTGTCGAATTATTTATGATGGGAAAGAGTTTGAAGATTTGACGGTAAGTCTCGGTACAAATTCTATGTTTGTGAGATTGATTGTGTTTCTACAGTTGCTGCCTTTCATTTACAATTTGGCTAAGTAAATATATAGTGTCAGGCGAAATATATTACAAAGAAGATTGAAGATTTAAGAGAGAGCTCGAGTGTGAACAAAACTAAAATAAAGCCCTCATTGTTGAATGCATCTCATGAAAATAGTGCAAAGATAGCTCAGCTTGAAGAAAAGCTTCATGAAATTGTTCATAAGATTCATCAATTACAAGTTGAAAACATGCTTAAGGTATGTTAATCAATCTCTCAGTTTTGGTCTTTGTGTCTTAAGATTGTGTTAGAAGAGATATCAGGATGCTGCTTAGTAACAGAATTGTGTGTATATGGTTTTGTGAACAAGGATTAACTGTGATCTATAAGTTGATTTTGTTCTTACTTTTCATAGGAATTGCCAGTTGCTTTTGTTACATTCAACTGCCGCAGGGCTGCTGTACTTGCTGCCCAATCTCAACAACATTGGCACCCTCTTCTGTGGATCACTGAACGGGCCCCTGAACCTAGGGATGTTTACTGGAGGAATCTCTCAATCTCATGCAGATTTCTGCCATTGTACAGAATTTTAGTTATTATTGCAGCATCACTGATGACTATTTTCTTTGCCATACCAGTCACAGCTGTTCAAGGAATAGCGCAATTTGAGAGACTGAAAAAGCGTTTCCCTTTCCTCAAAGCTATAGAGTTAATGTAAGGAATCCTATTCTCATGTATCTTCTTCTGTAGTATGATAATTGTCCAAATTCAAAACCTTAATATGTCTCTTAGAATCTAAATTTTGATAGGTTTAAAAGATGGTTTGCTTTCTTGTTGAAGATCATCATCCTGTGAACTAAATTCGTTGTCTTGCTACCTCTGTAATAGACCAGGATTGAGCTCAATAGTGACCGGCTATCTTCCAAGTTTCATTCTTAATGGATCTATATATATAGTTCCCTACATAATGTTTAGCATATGTAAACTTGGCGGATCGATATGCAAGAGTAAGATGGAGATAAAAGCTTGCAACATGGTTTTCTATTTTCTAGTGGGAAATGTATTCTTTTTGAGCTTGATATCAGGATCATTGTTGGAACAAATTGGAGAATCTGTTACTCATCCAAAGTACATTCCCAATCATCTTGCAACAGCAGTTTCCTCTCAAGTATGTATCTGTTTATTGTCTATTCTTCTGTCCTCATTTGCATACACATTATATGGTTCTGCCTTAAACAAAAAATTTATTTCGAATTTGTTCTATAAGTTTGAACATTCATTCTTTTGTTCTTCAGGCCGATTTCTTTTTCACATACATTTTAGCAGATGGACTGTCAGCATTCTTCCTGGAGGCTCTACAGAGTAGCATACTATTACTTGACTTTATAAAGGTACATACATGTGGCCGCGGAAATGAGAAAAATCCTTATCTCTATTCAATACCCTACTGTAGAGTCATCCCTGTGGCTTCTGTTTCAATTCTGATCGGTTCTGTATATGCGGTTGTCTCTCCGCTGTTGCTTCCTGTCCTTGTTGTGTATTTCCTTCTTGGCTACGCTGTTTACATCAACCAGGTATACTATCTTACCTTCGCATATCAGTTAGCTGTAGTGTATAGTATATTGTTTAAGTCTCTTATTCTTATTTTTCAGATTGAAGATGTATATGAAACAGTTTATGAGACATGTGGACTATACTGGCCTTATATACATCACTACATATATTTCGGATTCATTCTTATGCAAATTACTATGATTGGCCTTTTTGGTCTCAAGTCAAAACCTGGTCCTGCCATTGCCACAATCCCACTCGTCTTTGGCACTATTCTGTTCAATGAGTACTGCAAGATGCGCTTTCTTCCCACATTTCTCCGAAACTCTGTCCAGGTACACAAGTCCCTAGCATTTTTACTCAAGGTCTCATGTAGTAGTTAATAGCGAATAGTTCATAATAGCATTATTAGTGGTAATGAGTAATTTTACGATACAGAATGCTGTTGAAAATGACGAACTTGACGAAAAGAATGGTCAGTTAGAAGTTAATTACAAGAATGCAAGCAATGCCTACTGTCAACCATCTTTGCGGCCTCTAAACTTTTTGGAAACCGGTTCGAGTTTAACTCAACCATTAGTTTCTTCATTGTAATTCACCTCAAAGTTTTTCATTTTTTTTCTTCTTTTCTCTATAAATAGAACTAATTTGTTGAATATGAGATAAGTGTCTGATTTTTAAAGCTATAGATGAAGTATAAACTATGAGATTCATCAGAAGTTCGCAATCAGAGACATGGCAAAGGTAATATTTGTTGTTGTTGATGATTATTGTTAAGGTGTTTGATTATGACCATAGGAGTTCATTTTGTTTTTAACTAAGTAGTTTGTTTGATTAGAGTTTGGCTTTGCATTTTCTATGCAAATAACATCTTTATGATGTGAGTAAATAGTTTATAGTAAAGCTTGACTCAACAATCAAACTTGCATGAGATATTTTACCATTTTATTTTTGAGAAATTGGAGGAAGTTAAAGAAACTCAAACTATGGAAATGAAGGTGTGAATGAAATATACAAATTTCAAACCAAATCTCTTCTGGCAAATGATAGGGTAGGGAGATTAGTAAAGTATTAAATTTGAACTAGACTTTGTGAACATGTAAACTGAGAATGTATGGATTTCAGAATCTTTAAGGAATGCTAATGTTACATTTATGTTTATCATGTTGAAAAATTATTTGTATTCTGTTATCATTAATTATTTGAATTTTTTTTTCTTTATATATATTTTATATATAAAAAAAAGAATCATTTTTTAATGGCATAATACTCTCATATTCTATATTTTTTTAATTTTTTTTTTTAAATTTACTTTCTTTCAAATTTTAAGCAATAAAAATACAAAAGGTTTGAAAATTCATAAAAATTGAAAATCATCTTAATTTATTGGTTAATGTTAAATGGTGAAAGATGAAAAAGTTTAAAATTAATTTTTTATTGTATTTTTTTTAGTTATAACTTATTATTTTTAATTAATTGTTATAGAGTGTGATATAATTAATTAAAGAATAAAATTTTAATATAATAAGTTTTTATATTTTGGTTGAAAATTATTTTTAATAAAATAATGTTATAAATATGTATTTTTTAAAAAAATTTAATTTAAAATTGAGATATAAAAGTTATTATAATATTGTCTATTTTTATAATTATCTAATTTTTTTTAATAAATAGCTTTTAATTATTTAAATATTAAACTTTAATGATAATATTATATTTTTTTAACAATATTGAAATTTTTTTATTTTTTATTTTTCATATTTAAATATAAAGATGGTAGTTAGGATTGATGTATGGTTTTGATTCGAATTCAATACATTTATATTATATAATAACCAGTAACTCGATTATAAATAAGAGCAGCCTAAACTCATTCTTTCTGCCTATTATAGTTAATTCTTACGTGACAATATATAATTGGATATAAATTTTAAAATAATTAATGTATTAATTTTTTAGCTAATAATTATCGTCATGCAAGAACATGCACAAATAGTAAGTTATCAATTATTGTTTATTAAAAAAAAAATTAGATGGGATAGTTGATGACTCATTTAAATTCAACTCAAATTCATATTTCATGTGTTTAATAATAATTATTATTTCATATTATTAATTTAGTCATAGATTTTTTATTCTTTTCGCATCTCATATAAAAATAAAGAAAAAAGAGACGTGATAATGGTGTGAACATGGATCAACTAGTCTAACCAATCAATTTTACTTATATTTTAAAATAATAATAATAATAATAATAATAATAATTTCCATTATTGTTTTGTTTATTATTAACTAAATAATTTGTAATTTATTTTTTATCTAAATTTTGATTAAAAAAGTAATTAAATTTAAAATTACTGATATTATAATTATTCTAATTAAAAAATATTTTTAATTAATAGTTTTTATTTATGTGTATTTAATGTATTATTATGATTGATTTGTTATTAAAAAATGCTAATATTTATATAATTATTTTTTAAGTGACAGTTTACTTTTTGACTTCTTTTTGTAGTTTTCAAACATGTATATTAATACATTTTAGTTTATGAGAGTTTGAGAGGTGGTAAAGAAAAAGAAAATAAAGAGCCCACTTGAAAGAAACAATTTAAGAGTAAATCAATACACATCTGACTCAACTAATATCACGATTAAAATATAATCCGTTAAAATAAATAATCAAATGAAGACTATAAAAACATTGTTTGTAAATCAATAATAATTTTCATGAAAACTAGGTGATTAATGGTTGATTTTGAGGCGTGAAAAGACTGTATTTGTGTATAATTTTACATCAAGTATGATTCAACCATTATTCATGTGAATGCAATATGTTAATATTTGATATTTGTTATGAATATATTATTTTTTAGGAGATTATTAATTTATATATATATATTAAAAATTTTGAAAGCAGCATGCTAATACATTTATTCTAAAATAAGTCCACAGATAAGAATTTAAAATAAATAAATAAATAGATAAATAATTGAAATGTGTTATTTATGGGAGCTCTGACCATAATTTCTGGACAGAAATCTTTAGTGTATAAAGAGACATGAGATATTAGTGTAAGTTTTTTTTTTTTTTTTTAATAAACTAATGTGAATTATAATTTTGTGAACATGAATCAACTACTCCTTATGTGATAAGAAAATATTTTTAAATATAAATTAAAACTTTAGGTTATATTTATTATTTTATTTTTCTATTCAATAAAATTTTAGAATTGATATTTTCTAAAATAATTTGAGAAAATTGAAAAACCGAAGAAATTTGAAAAAAAAAAAAAAAACTTAAAACATAAATATTAAGAAACAAAGATCAATTAAATTAAAAATTTTAATATCGAATTTATTCACAATGATCTGAATAATCTTTACTATCGGTATACTACGAATTCTGTGAGGGGAATATTTAAAACAATCATCAGACTTTTCCTTAACGGACTAAGTTGATTGGTGAAATTCTAAAAATTAATTATGTTTCGCCAAAAGTTACTTTGATGATTTGATCTTTGTCCCAAATAGAATTGTTACCAGATCTTTCGTAGCGAAAGAAATATCATATCTTCTTTGAATATTTTATATTCATTCGGTAAGACATTGATAATTTGATTACTCATTGTCCGGGGGCTTTTAAATCATGGACAATTGTGGCTAATTGGTTGGGGCGCTCTATTTGTTCCTGAAGTGATTAGTCGAGGGTAAACTTGAAAATAAGTTTTGGATGGTATAATTCATATTGTGATTTGGATTTATGACCACCAAAAAATAATTTTATTTTTAATTCTAAGTCTGACTCAACTGCTCAACTGCTGAGTTTGGTATTCAGCAGAGCTCGATTTGAGCTAGTTTGATGAAAGATTTTGATAGTTTAGCGAGTGTTTCAAACATTTTGGATTCCAGGAAGGGAAAAGATCTGTGCAATGTCCATTCGTAGGTAACATATTTTTGTTGACTTCTACATTCTTCCTCTAAACTTAAATGAATCACGGATGAATTTTCTAAAGGGAAACCGGATACTTTTAGAGTTTGTGGTGTATTTCAAATGTTAAAGGAGTTGCCCATTGTATATTTTATTCTCCATTAAGGATTATGGAATAATGAAGTTGGAGTATTGTATATTTTATTCTCCATTAAGGATTATGGAATAATGAAGTTGGAGTTATCTACTTTTTGTCTAATTTTGAAATTTTTTATACACTTCATTAAAGATAGCAAGGAAAAAAGTCATTTGCGAGTTGGACTCATCAAGCTCGGTTGTCCTTTTCTTCCTTTTCAAAACCGTGGAAGCTATTCTATTTATTTAACAAAATTGATAATATGTTGGCTTCCAATTTCTTTTTATTTCACTTTTATATACATTAAAGATCTTACTTTATATATATATATATTTTTTTTAAAAGTAGGGATTGACACGGTAATTTCATCTATCGGATGTAATTATTATATAAAAATAAAATTTTGATTACATATATATATATATATATGTGTGTGTCTATGAGGTAATTGTACTCACACTCCCTAAACGATTGTAAATTACACACAAATGAATATTTTGGTATTAATACACATTCACACCCTTTTATCCAATAATAAAACCTTGTGTAATTAATAAATTTATCAATATAACAATGAAATTTATAATTCTGAATACATTTATATGATGTAATGTTCACTGGGAGTTAATTTTACCTTATATTTTCACTAATTTTTTTTTTTTTTTTATGTAGAGAAGGGGTGTGATTGTATATTAATACCCAAATATTCATATATGTGTAATTTGTTATCGTTCACATCTCCCTCTCCCTACTCTCGTCCCCCCTATATATATATTTAAATTTTTTACATGCAAATATGTAATCGGTTGAATTAATTGATAATAATATATTAATTTTTTTATAATAATTTTCATGAACATAATGTGATTAATATAGTTAATTTTGAGATGTGAAAACAATTTATTTTTATATCAATCATAGTTGAGCTCTCAACTAAAGCATAACTTTATTTCACACTGAATCTATATATATAAATATAAAGCGCAACTCTTTCGTGGGCCCACCTGAGAGTTGCGCGTTGGGTAGAAAAACCACTAAAATGAGAGATTTTGAAATATATACATATATATATTTTATAAAACAGAACTTTCAGCGGGACCCACGAAGATGACATGACGCGCTGAGAGTTCGGCTTTCGGTAGAAAAATAGTTGTTTTTAACTATTTTTGAATCTCATGATATTTTAATGAGATATTGATGAGAATACGATTTTTAATGAAATTTTATTGATCATATTTTACCAATGAATAACTTACACGTGTCCTTCCTTCCAAATGCCCTCCTTTCTATTTATTCTTCTCCTATTAATTTCATCATGACCTTTTGTTTCCAATTCTCACTAGGTATTAAATTTCCATGATAGTTAACCTTTTGTTTCCAATTCTCACTAGGTTTTAATTCTGATAAATAGTTTTCTACCTTTCTCACTTTCAAATTTGTGTAACTCTCATTTTATACTTCTTCCTAATTTTACTCGCTTTCAATGTTGTGTAATAGAAGAAATGTGAGTAGGTTTTCATTTTTTTTGCTAATTGCTATGGTTCCTGATAATATTGAGGTATTTGTTTTATATATGTATTTTAATGGTTACTCTTCTTGAAATTTGAGTTTTGATTTTGGTTAATGACGATTATTTTTCAATTGGATTGATGTGTTTTGCTGAGATGTGAACAAAGTTTCGATTTTTTATGTTCATTTTGGTTTAGTGTGAATTTTTGTTTTTATTTGATGTTTTTGTGTTTGTGATGTTTAGGTGCGTTGTTATTCAATTCATATAATGAACTTTTGTTCATGATATCGTGATTTGTGCTGTTCAATTTTTCTCTGATTGTGGTTTATGACGTGGTGGTTTTCTTGAATTAGATTTGTGATGCTTTGATTTATCCACTTCTTCCAGTCAAGGCTTTAAATTTTCGCAGAGAATGAGAATCGATTGCAGAGGCTTCTGCTCAATTCCTCCGCAAGGCTCTTCCGGTCCAAAAAGTCAAGAAGCTCAAGATTGTCTACTAGAAGCTCTCTTGTGAAAGCTTTTCATATCAAATTGAACTCGCTCTCTTCTCTTTCCAGGCAAAAAAAAAAAAAAAATTCTTTATTTATGTTTTTTCCCTTTCATTTTAATGATTAGAGAGACATTAGATGAAATGCTAGAAAACGGTGTTGATTGATGTAGTATACTAGAAGAGATTGAATAAAGTAAGACACTCTAATTCTACTATCATAAAATTATGTATTTGCGTCATTGTTTTACTCCTTGATTATCTACAATTTTCTTTAGTATTGCAAATTGAGGATTTATGTCCATCCGATTAATAGAATTAATTTTATGAATATTTTATTCCTCTCTTATTTCAAATAATAATGTATTATATATTTTTTTAAAAGACAAAAGTGAAAAATTTTATAAATCAATAAAATCAATTATGTGGAATTTCACCAATAACCCACTAAAAAGACATTACTATAAATTTCTTATAATCCCAATAAAAAAAACAAACAAAAAAATATTATTGTAAAATTACATGGAAATTAAATATATATTATTATTGAATAAATTGTAAATTAATATATCTGTCTGTGTAAATTCTATAAATGTTTTTAAAAAGTGCATAAGTCGTTATAGTGTTTAAATCTATATAATTACATTTGAACTATTGATTTTAATGTTTATTATTTGTCCTTAAATTTGGTAACTTTTCCTCCTTAATAAAATTAAGACTCCTTAATTATTAGGGAAAAACAATTTAGATTTCTTATCTTTTTATATAGTTAAATCTTATATCTATTAATAATTAAATAATTGAATTATGATAACTAAAATTTGTATAGCAAATCATTTAATTATATAAATGATGGTCATGGAACTCTATATCAATTGAGTTACTTTATATTGAAATTTGGACCAAATTGAACAAAATATTTATCTCTTATATGTATTTATGTTTTTGAAATATGATGTTTTCTATTCTAAAGACATAACGCTACATTTACATAGGTCAAATTTAATAAATTGTAAAAATAAATAAATTTCTTATTTCTATATTATTTAATTGTATTGAATAAAATTAAGATACTATAATATCATTAACAATTCCATTATACTCAATTAAATTGAACAAATTTAATTAATTTAAATAAAAAATTTAATGGATCTTTTCTTTTATTTTAACTTACATAGCATTACTAATTACTAATTAAATTTGTAAAATAATATCTTTTATTAAAATAAAATATATATTCATGATTAAAATTAAAAAATTGTCAATTTGTCTAATTTAAATGTAACCGCCAATTAGATATCCATTTGTGTTATATATATATAATATTTAACTTATAAAAATTAAAATAGAATGTCAACGTTAATTATTCTACTAAAACTATTTAATTTTCATCTTTTCAACTTATAAACACTAACATTTTCATAAAATCTCATAAATAACATTAAATGACTAGGTTTAAAGTTATGTTCATCACTTATTTTATTGATAAAAAAAAAAAAGAACTTATTGCTTTCGCTTTATTTAGTAATAAAGATACGTCGGTTTTTAAATCTCATCTCACTAACACATTATTTCATTTTAATTTTATATTTATATAATTAACCATGTAAATGACCCTTATTCTCTTTTGGTGTACAAAATCTTACACATTTTAAAATCATATAAAATATAAATTAATCACATTCCCGCAATTATATGATTGGAATGGTATCAACCATTTGTTTACAAGTTTCACATAGGAATATATGTGGAATGAATTTTATATGACTTCTTAATCCTAACAATATTATTGTTTCATTTTTGTTACTAGGTTTCTTTATTAAATAAGTTCATTTTCAATTTGGATAGTTTGATTTATTGTTTATATCTATTCTTTCATTATCTGATTAAAAGAATAATAATCAATGCGGCGCAATAATCAATGCTTCGCAATGCGCGGATAAGTATACTAATTTTGTAATAACTCACAATCTTATACACTAATATGACTATAAATTAATTCTTTTAGGCATATATTAAATTGTATTTTTTTAAAAAAATTTTATAGTGGTATATTAATATATTTTTCTTTAAAAATAAGTTGAGAGATTGGAAGAAACTAAAGAAAACAAATTTTAAATTAAGTCTTAACCATTAACAAATCTCCTAAAGAATTCTACTCAACTAACCATATTTATCAAATAGAATTATAAATTATATCTTTCAAATTATATTAATTTTGTTGGAACATTTGATTGGTTAATAAATTGTTCAAAGAATTAAAAAATAATAATGTAAGAAATATCATCATTATAGAAACAAGAGTGACATTGATCTTAAAGAAACAAATTCTATTGTATAATTACTATGTAATTTTTATGATTAATTATTTGGTTTTAAGGGAAAAATATTAAATTTAAAAAATTATTAAATTTAAATTTATTTCTTAATTTTTAATAGTTAAAAGTTTTTTTTTTGTTTTTTTTTTATTTACCTTCATAGTTACAAATTTAACTTTTTCATTGAAAAGTAAGTTGCTTTTCATTTTAAAATTCGTTGTGAATCCTTCTATTAAATTCAATATTATCTTTTTTTTTTTCTCTAATTCAACTGTATTTTATATAAATTTTAAATTTTCACATTGTTTATATTTTTTATTTAGTAATATAATTTATGTTAATAAATAAAGAGAATCTGCCATCATTCCATTCCTAAACAAATCAAGTAGCAATTAGGTTTATTTATTCATTTCTGTTACTATTATTTTATTTTGTGAATAGGAATTTTTTTTTTATAAATTTTATTTATGTTAAATTTTATAAAGTATGATTATATTTTTTCTCTATAATTGTGTTATATATATATATATATTATTTTTAATTTTTGGTGTAAAAATATTAATTTGTATATATTTGTTCTTTTTAATTTTTTCTTAAATTATTAGATGAGTATATTTTACAATTTTTCATACTACAATTTATAAGTAAATTGTTTAATAATTTATTTATAAATTAATTTTGATAGATTTGATTATTAAATTCCATTCAATTAATTTGACATTTCTTTTTCTATTTTTTCTCGATTTTTGCAAAAGATCATCATTAATATTTTAATTTTCAATTTCAATGTGTTTCTTAGTATAAGTTGTTGATTAAAATTTTTACTATAGTTTTTTATTTTTTATTTTATTTTTTAAAACTTTTTATAACATTTTATTTCTCATTTATTATTTATCGTGTTGAATTGTCTTATGAATCAATTTTTCTATTTGGATTATCTTTTATTTATCACTAATTAATTTTGTAATATTTCTATGTTATAACAATACAACCAAATAATAACTGTTGAATTTTTTATTTAAAAATAATTATACGATTTTAAAATAAATTGTTGCCAATATATATGTAATGGATTTTTTTATAGTTATATTTAAATTTGATCAAATTACATTCTTCGGGTTGAAATTAATAAATATATTATTCTTAATCATATCAAATAATATTTCAAATAGATTTATTAACCATTAACGAGTTCACCACTAATCGTTAATCTTTATTCGAATTCGTCAATCGCTTATCTAATCCTAAATTGTTATTAATCAAACTAGTTACTTTCAAAAATTAAAAATTTGATTTTAAAAAAAAAAATCTCTAAACTCCTAAAAAAAAAAAAGCTTAAAGAGAGTGTAAAAAACAGGCTTTACACCCAAAATTTCATAACAAAATAATTCAACTGAACATCAATTTATTTTTATTTATTTTCTTAAAAAAGTAGAATTACATTCACATATATTAGATTAGACGTGAGTTTGTAAACTTGTAATACATATTAGAATGAATAAGGTGTGACGACAATAACAAATGTTTTTAATTTCAACATTCGGTGTCTTCACAATAGCAATCACCGCTAACGTCTACTTGATACCGAAAGCAATATCCATATTTTCCCAATTTGTTCTTAATGCAAAAGCTCTTGCAATCTTCATGGCTTGTACATTTGCTTACTATGGCGGCTTGAGGCTTTGATAAATCTTTTTCACTTTTAGCGGTTTGTCCTACAAAATAAAAATAATTTAATATATTGATTATCATAAATATAATGAATTAATAAAAAATTTAAACTTGGAATCAGAAAGAAAAAACTGCATAGAAGACCAATGAAGAAGCATTTTTTGGCAAAGGATAATATGTGAATAGCCATACTTTATCAATAGATATTGAACACAATCAAACTCTATTTGTTTATGCTTCCAATATGCTTATTTATACAATAAATATGTGGTTCAAAATTTTTACCTTTCCATATAAAACGAATTTGTTATTTATTACTTGGTTTAAAGTGAATTTACTATTTATTGATAAGTTTTATAAATAAATTAAAAATTCTAGTTCATTGTTTACGGTGAATGTGCCATCTTTATTTGAATTTTTTTTTATACCAGATTTATAAATCCATAATAAATCTCTCTTAAAAGGTTCCTCTAATGATCTAACTAAATATATTTTATATTAAATTGAAACATGTCCAATTTTCGGTTTTAGTGGATATTTTTCTAATAATTCATCCTTAAAGTATAATTGATTTTTCCCACTTTATTCATCACGGTCACGGTAAGTATTAAACTCAGTAACTTTTAATAACCAAAACTTCTCTTCATGCAAACTATGTAATATTCAATGGACAATCTCTGGCCTTATTGTTTCATTCAATTCTTATTTACAAAGAAAAACATATACAATGACATTATGGTACCAACCTAAGACAGTGTTAGTGAACAAATTAAGCCTAATTTATGCACATAACATTTGAAAACAAACCAGCTGAAAATCCATATCTCTGCAATATTTATTTGTTTACAACACTAAAATTAATATATATATATATATATATATATATATATATATAAATAATGGGAACTTTGAAGGGTGAATATAATAAATTATATATGTTAACTCATGAATTTTTATATGTATGCATATCAAAATTGTGCATGTTTAGAGTTTGCACGAGTGTGAGTTTTTTATATGGTTCAATTTTATTTTATGATTAGATGGTGATTTATTATATTGATGTGCAGTTGAAATTTTTGTGTCGTGGTTAAAATTATTTTAAAAAATAATATTACGATTAATATTTTTTTTAATGAAATTGATATAGTAAAAAGAATAAAAATTACATATTTATATAATTAATAAAATGTCAATTTTTTTAGTAAATTATATTACAAAAATACAAAATATATTAAAATTAAAATAATAAATTTCATTAAATCAATTATTTTTATGACATTTTTATGTTTTTTTTAAGAAAGAAAATTATAATTAAATAAATTTTCGTAAACATTAAAAAAAGAAACAGTTATAATTAATGCTTATTACTATATCCAAATTTAACCAGTAGGCTGCTATTTATTGATACAAAACATAGGTTAATTAATCACGCTACAAATCTTCCTGATCTCACCTTCAGTTCCGGTGAGAACATCAAGTGATCCCATCCGCACCATAGGTCTTGCGAATTTAGCCGCCCACGTAGTTGCATTCTTAGCATTATTTAACACCATTTTTGAAGTTAAAGCACTATCATATAGTGTTTGATCGGAAGATAATAAACCCCGATGGTTCACTAATTCACTGTAATATTGGTTGTCTAAAAGATACGGGGTTTTAAATTCAAAAGCAACCGTTGGATTTCTAATTGTCTTATATTTTGGTGGTGGACACTTGGTTTTTAAAAAGGCAGCGAATTTAGGATTCATGGAAGGGTCTTCCGTGTGAGTGGAGTTGAATGAGTAGAGTCTGTGGGAGAACGAAGAGCAATGCGAAACACTGATTGAATGTGCTCCGGAGAGTGTTACCATGTCATCTACCGACATTCCTTTCTTTATGAAGCGTTGAGCAATTTTATCGGCACTATCAAATGGTATTGGTAGATTCTTTCCAACTTCGCTGCTCAATGATACACGGCCATCGCGACGTCCAGATGGTACTGAGTAGTTTATACGACCTGCTATTTTGGAGCTATCTGGAGCTGCAAAAGCAATAATATCGGCACATGAGACTGTACCTGGACAGATGTTCTCCAAGCGGGCTTTAGCCTTGTCAATTACTTCAAATCCACGTTGGCTCGGATTGTTGGCTATGTTGTCTCTCTCCGCCGCTGGACTTCCAGATACAGTTTTCAGTAGAATGGAAGCATCACAACCCTAACAAAATTATTATAACTTCAATATATATAATTGCATTGTTTATTGTAATAAGATAAAATACATATAATATAATACCCGGACGAAACAATCGTGAAAATGCATTCTTATAAGAGCGGCCGGAATACTAGGATCAGAAAAAATTGCTTTCAACACCGTTTTTCTAATGATTTTTTCAGTTTTGGGACAAGTTAATTTGTAAAATCCAACCTTAAGTCCTGTTGAAGAGGCAAAAGAAGATAAATTTAGAAATAACACTATGCATAAAGCTATTATAACGTATCTTTTGAAAGAATTCATGATTATGAGAATTGAAAAAAATAATCAATCTATGAAATATAAATAGAAGAGAAGATATTAAATTTTTCGGTGTACTTTAAATTATGAATTTAATGTTACAAGATTTGATTGTTACAAATAAGTATGGATGTAAATAAAGTACAAACGCACATTAAAAATGAGTATACATAGGCATGTGCTTAAAAAAATAAATCTACCCGGTAGAAATGAATATGAATGGAATGCACATGCTGTGTAAACCATCGAAACCTATCACATGAAAAAAAGATGATGCACCATGTTCGCGGTTGGTATTATAGCAGCTGATCTTGATTTTTATCGCGTTGGAAATTGAAATTTTTTTCGATGTTGTTAATTAAAAGTAAAATATTTAAAGTTTTTTTTTTCCTTTTATTTGAGAAAAAGTTAATTGTTTTCAAGGGGTGTAAATTTGTGACTAATTTAATTTTTTAATTTTTATTAATTTAATTTAAGGCATAAGGGTCTTAGAAGCCCCTAAACTTGACTATATTTTTCAAATTAGTCCTCCAACTTCACGAGGGGTCAATTTAGCCCTTTAACTTTCAAATTTTGTGTCAAATGAGCCCTTTTTCTGATGTGGAGGGCATAATTGATATTTTAAAGTTTGCTGCCAGATCAGCCTCCACATCAGCAAAAGGGCTTAATTGATCCATTATTTGGAAGTTGAGGGGTTAAATTGACCCTCCGTAAAGTTTGAGGGCTAACTTGAAAAATATAGTCAAGTTCGGGGGCTCCTGAGACCCTTATGCCTTAATTTAATTTAAATTTAGTTCAGTTTCGAGTTTATATATTTTGTACCGGAAACTACAGGTCTGATTTTGGTTTTGGTTAACTAGCACTATATATATATCTAACAACGATTATATTGCAAATTTAATGGCGGTTTGAACCATTGTTAATACGAACGCTATTAAAAAGTGAGGTCCAATACTGATTATCAATTGTTTAAAAAGTGAATGTATGCAAAATTAAACTTTATAAATTTCTTTCTAGTTCTAAACTTTTTTTTTTTTTTTTTTACTTTTACTTTTTTATTAAAAAAATTATAAAACTAAGCTTTAAAAAAGAAAATTATAAAAATGAACTTCCATATAATGAAAATCAGACAAAATATAACTATTTACTGATATCATATTGTAGTTTTACTTCACACTCTAATTTGCCTAAAAAGTAAATCAAGATCGGAAAGTAAAAATAATGTAGTCATTTTGTTCAATTTTTACACAAACTTTTTTAATAAAAAAAATTCCAAAATGCAATGAATCCTTTCTAAAACCAATAAATAAACTACAGTTATTAACTCATAGCTGTCGTTTCTTTTTAATAAAAATATGTATTTTTTTTAAAAAAATGACATTATAAATACGGGTATTTTTCACCCATTTTTTCAAAGTAATTCAAAAATCTTCCCGTTTTAAAAAATAATTCGAAACAAGCTCATTTTCATGTAAAAAGTGATTTTGAATAATGGCTCTATAGTTTCACTCTATTT
This sequence comes from Cardiospermum halicacabum, assembly GCA_031304145.1. NCBI lineage: Eukaryota > Viridiplantae > Streptophyta > Magnoliopsida > Sapindales > Sapindaceae > Cardiospermum > Cardiospermum halicacabum. Next base: position 22,169,523 of record CM062397.1, read on the forward strand.
CTACCTTATTTTCATTAATTATATTAAATATGTACCTTTATACCGTTATTATTAATCACTGATTAAATTATATTATTTTTAATAAAAATAAGATTATTTTTATTTAAATTTTTAATTAAATAATACATTTTAAATTTATTATATTTAATTAAAAAATTCAAATAAAAATAAATTTATTTCATTTTATTATATTTCAAATATGTTATTTTTAATGAAAAATATATATTTTTTTAAAAAATAAAATCACATAATTATGTTACTTTTTATTTTAAAAAATCAAGTAAAAATAAATTTTATTTTATTTTATTTTTTAATTAAAAAAATATTATTTATGTCTTTATAAATACATCCTTAAATTTAAGGGAAGTAATTATTCAAATTGTTTTCTACAACTCAACCATGTTTCAAAAATGCAGGCCTGAATTAATTGAATAATTTATATCTAAATCTCATCTGTTATTCGCAAACAAAACAATTTTAACATGTACAACAACAATTTCTTTTTCTTTTTTTCCCTTTTTCTTTATAAAGAAACATATAGTAATTACATCATGTATATTTAGTATGGAGGTGAGGTAGCTAATGAGAGATTAAATACATGCATGAGGTGAAAGATTTACACGGTTCTGTTCCCTGAAGAATTTATTTACAGTGGAATTGAACCGAATTTCTTTTTTTATTTTAAAATTATAAAATCAAATCTTGAAGAAAATATTAGTTCAGTTAATTGTAAAATTAAAAAGATCGATTAAATTTTTAATAAATATTTAGATTTGAGTTAAAATTAAATTGAAAAATATCATGATCAGAGTCCAACTGAAAAAGAAAAATCAGGATTCTTTTGGGGTGAGTTAAAACTCTTAACATGATATCTGAGCCGGTCTGGGCGTGTGTAGATGAATGAGCTTTATTATGGGCTGCCCTATGAGTATTCTAACCCTTTAAGAGCTTTTTTGGGGTGAGTTAGACCTTTTTAAGAGTTTATAAAAGAGTCGGTTTTCTTGAATCGGATAGCTAATAAAAAAAGTGAATATATTTATTTTGCACTTTCAGCAATTTGTTAATCCCGATATACTTGTTGATGTATTTTTATCTATTTTCATATTATCACTAAATTTATTTTTTTAAATATATATATATATATATATAATATTTTAAAAATTACAATTTTCATCAAATTCTCAAATATACATATATATATATATATATTACCAATTTAAACTGTAAATTCAAATATAATTCTAAATTGTAAATTCTATATTTGATTTAAAGGAGTTAGTAAAGATTATTAATTGTTAAAATAGTTAAATAATAATAATAGATGAAAAGTAATATTTGGATCAAAATTTGTTACAATATGATTTCATAACTAAAAGAATAATAGTAAAAAGTGTTTGTTAATTGAAATATTTATAAAAGAATTATAAAAAATTAAAGTAATAGAGATAATATATAAATTGATGGTTAATATATATGTATATATTTTATCCTTGAAAATTATAAAAATTTATTAAAATTATATACCACAAACAAATTATCAAGTAAATATAAATTATAATATATATATTTCTTTTATATAAGACCGGTCCTTCTTACAATTCTTTATTTTTTTTAATTGGAATTTTTATTTTTTAAAGTTTATATTTCACTTTTAAATTAATAAATATATTTAAAAAAAATTATGATAATAAATTCATTCAAAATATTATCTGGTACAATTATGAACACTGTTCATTTCTAGACATCTATTTATATTACATTTACGTGATTTGATTTTTTTCAGTTCTAAATTTAATTTAAATAATTTCTCCTTATGGTCACTACTAGAGAAATATTAGTTTGATTATTTAGAAACTAACAAGAAATATATATTTTTTATAATTTCTTTTAAATAATTTATTTTCATACATCCACAATACATATATCCCAAAATGACTCATATAGTTTAGAGTTTGCAAACATCTGAGTCATTCATAATACATTAAAAAAATAATGATTTTTTTTATTTCTATATTTATTTATTTTCACAAATTTTATTATGACTAACAAAAAAAAAATCTAAAATATAATAACCTTCTAAAATTGACACTTTTTCTTTACTCAAAATCAAATAAATAATCATAAAAGTTATATTGAAAATAATGATATTATAGATTTTGTTTCTTTGATAGCAATAATATCCCAATTAGCTCTTTAATTTAGACATAACCTACATTATTTTGTTTCTCTAATTATTCCAATGGCTTGTGAACATGGAAGAATGAGTAATTACTGGAACTCCATAAATAAATAAATATACATTTTATCCACAATTTTATTTTAAAATTTTTGTTTCTTTCTTCCATCTCCCAATATTTTAAAGTAAAATATATTAATATGCAAATTTAAAAATTAAGCACAAAAAATTAACCTCCAAAAAATAATTAATATGTAATCATATATATAAAATAACACGTTTCATTCGCTACTAAATCTACTTAGACCATCATACTCATGAGATGATCCATAAATCTCGTAAAATAAAATTTCACCTAAATGACACATCAACGTAAACCACAGAACTAGTTATTTATTTATTTATTGGTAAAACTTATCAATAAATAGTAAATTCACTTTAAGCCAAGTAATAAATAGCAAATTCGTTTGATATAGAAAGATAAAAATGGTATAAATAAGCTTGGAAGCATAAGCAAATAAAGTCTGATTGTATTCCATATCTATCTATCAAGTATGGCGGTTCACATACTATCCTTTGCTCAAAAATGCTTCTTCATTGGTCTTCTATGTGGTTCTTTCTTTCTAATTGCAGGTTTAAATTTTTTATTAATTCATTATATTTATGATAATCAATGTATTAAATTATATTTATTTTGTAGGACAAACCGCTAAAAGTGAAACGGATTTATCAAAGCCTCAAGCCACCATAGTAAGCAAATGTACAAGCCATGAAGACTGCAAGAGCTTTTGCATTAAGAACAAATTGGGAAAATATGGATATTGCTTTCGATATCAAGTGGACGTTGATGGTGATTGCTATTGTGAAGATAGCGAATATTGAAAATAAAAAGATTCGTTACTTTCATCACAACTTATTCATTCTAATATGTATGACAAGTGAATGTGATCGTATAAATAAAAATAAATTGATGTTAAACTGGATTATTTTGTTATGGGATTTTAGATATACAATATTTGAAATAACGTTTTTGAGGTTAGTGTTTGTGGAAACCTCTAATTTTGTTAAGTAGTTGATTTTGTTAACAAGAATTTATGGCCTGTTTCACAGTTAGTTGTTAGCTGTCTGTGAATTCCAATAATAATTAGTGATTAGTGGTTCATTCGTTTATTCTTTTATTGAGATTTTTTTAAATATTTATATTTCACTTCTAAATTTATAAATTTATTCCAAAAAAATCCTAAATTAATAAATCTATTCAAAATATTATCTAATACGATTACATATATTTTTGCTTATCCATTTATATTTTGTTTATTTGTTAATTTCAATTTCCTTTTCATTTATGTAACTTGACTTTCTTATTCACTAAATTAATTTCTTTAGATTTCTAAATGCTCATCTTTCTTACTTTAAAAAATTTAGATGGACTAATTAAAAACTAAGAAAGAAATATACATGATGATTTTCTTTTAATATATATATATTTATTCATATGTACCAAATATTTACATGTATTAGGAATGACTCATATAATTCATACATGCATTTGAGTCATTCATAGGGAAAAAATAGGTCTCTTATTTCTATATTTATTTATTTTCATAAATTTTTTTTCTTCTGATTATTAAAACTAAACAAATCTTAAATTAATAACCTTTTAAAATTGACACCTTTTTTTTTTTTTTCATACATTAAAGTTATAAAAATACATAAAAAAAGTTCCACTTATTTCTATATTTTTATTTATTTTCACAAATTTTCGTTCACTTTTAGAAATTTCATAAAATAAAAAAATAAAAAATTTAATAACTTTTTACACTTTTTCTCTCCTCCAAATCAAATAATTAACCATTACATTTATAATGGAGATGACAATAATAAAATAGATTTTATTTCACCACCACCACCATTGAGGCCGCGATAAATATACATTTGATCTGCAAGTTTATTTTGAATATTTGTTTCTTTCATTTTCTCCAATTTTCCCGAGTAAAGTGTATTAATATGAAAATTCGAAAATTAAATAACATTTACAAATTAGTAGTCTAAAAAAAATACATAATTACACATATAAAAATTTGTTAACATTGCACATAGTGAATAATCACTTAATTATTTAAAAGTGTTTTATTTGGTAAATTCTATTCTATCCTATATTGTTCGGTTAATTATATATTTTTACGAAATAAAATAATATATTATAAATAATTATATAATTTCGTAAATGACAACAATATCGCTAGTTAATAAAGGTTAGTATTAATGATATTAATATTATAATTATTATTAAAAATTATTTAATTTATAAAAAACCATGATGAAGTGGACCATTTTCATTTAAAACATAAAATTTTTTTAATTTACCCTAATAACTTCTAATGTAATAATTGAAAAAAATTCATAACTCCAATAGCCACAAAATTACATTTTGAAAATTTTTAATTTCCTCTAATATCTTAATTTCTTTATATTTATATTTGTGAAAACATTGATGGAACCAAATTTAACTTTTGGGTGTTTAAAAAATAAAATAAATTTAAATATTCAAATTATTAATTTATATTGAGAGACATCTCTTCATGCATTATTTATTATTTATTAGAGTAATTGATCATGTTTTATATAACTAATAACTCCACACTAATTGAATGGTGAATAATCAAATAATCATGAAAAAAAAATTTAAAATCAAAATAAATAGTTAATGAGATAAAATAAATGACAAAATAAATGAAATACTTGTAAGGATGGATTTAATAACCCTTTAGTATTCGTAAGTTTAGAGGCTTGAACAATTAATTAAATAAAATAATATTTAAATATATTAATATATTTTGTAGGTTAAATATTTAAAGAACAGTAAAAATACTTTCGAATAAAATAAAATGACTTCCACTGTAAATAAGAATAAATATTTTAAAATTTGAAAAACAATCAAAAGAATAATAAATATTTTTTAATTAATATTTTAAATAGTAAATTGATAAATCTAATTTTAAAAAAAAAACATATAATTGATCATTCAAATTTCAACTAATATTAAATCTGTTACCTACAAGTAATATTTCTCTATTCTATTTATATTTTTATCACTAAAATATATTACAACTTTAAAATTAAAATTAATATAGAAAAAGAAATAATTTAACCATTGTATTAACAATCGGTTTATATATTGTTCTATTACTTAAAAAAAAATATTTCATACTAAGAAAATACTATAAATATCTCAATTAGCAAACACTCAGTCTACTGATATTATTATTTTATTTATAAACCATATTTTAGAAACCATCTATCAAGATAATGTTTACATTCATTATTATTTTTATTATTATTTTAATAATTCATCATTATAAAAATTATTATTTTAATAATTCATTATTATAAAAATAAATGGTTATTTTTTATTGTAGTAATTCCTCTCAACAAAATATTGAATTTATAGTTTAAATATTTATTGAATATTATTATTGTTATCATCATCATAATAATACATGCAAGATATGTTTATTATATTTATATTTATAATATTTTACTAATAGTTTTTTTCCCTAAAATTGAATTCATGTGAGTTTAATTTCCTACATGAATCAACCCCAAACTCATAAATCATGTAAAGGCTTCTCACTATAAATTATTAAGTAATATGGATGTTTACACATCTTTATATGGTTTTTAAGTAATTAATTTTTTACATTTTATTTAAAAAATTTGGAGAAATTGGAGGAAGTTAAATATATTTCAATGGTGGAAAAAACAAAGTAATTAAAATTGAAGAGGGACAAAAATATATCCACCAAATTATACTTATATTAAAATTTTAAATTGGTGTAAATAATTTGGTCATTTAATTTTTTTTTTAAATTTATAAAAATTTAAATTAATATTGAAAATAAAATTACACTTGTATTTAGAATTTTAGAATTTTAAATATTTATTATCCTTAATTATGTATTTAAACTAATTGTTAATATTTGATTTCAATTATATTTTTAATGAAAAATTAAATTTAATTGTATAATTAAATTAAAACAAGTCACCTTACAGTGTCTTAATGTTATCATATTGAAATAAATCACTAAATAAATAAATTGGTGAATGATCGGTAAGAGAGGGCCCGCCATATTGTCCAGAAAAATTAAATTCCCCTAAATCCATATTCTTATGGATGATTTGGGCCTAATTTTTATAAAATAATTGGGCCCATATGGGCTTAATTTTCTATAGATTAATTGGGCCTAAATAATATCAATTAACATCACAAATAAACCCTTTTCAAGTCCTCACAGATCGAAAAGCTTCACTGTTCCCATTGTTCACTTTCTTCGACTCCACTGTCTAAAACAGAGAAAAAAGCACAGTTCTTTGGATCATTGTCACAGTCTCCATGAAGTTGGTGAGTTTATTATTATTATTATTATTATTATTATTATTATTATTATTATTATTATTATTATTATTATTATTATTATTATTATTATTATTATTTCCTATCTGGACATAACATAGATTTTTAACTGTTTTATGTGATGAATTTGATGGTTTTCTTGTTCAATTTGTTTAGACATGTTTAAGCAAAGGTGGAGGTTTCCACTTTCCTCCATGTCACATACTCAATGTGTGTGGATTCAGGGTTTTGTTCGACTGTCCATTGGACCTTTCACCTCTCACTGTCTTCTCTCCTGTTCCCTGGACTTGTTCCACTGCTGGAGATGAAGAAAGTTTGGATTTTGATGGGGTTCGAAAGAAGCAGAAGATTGAGAAGCTAATGGATGCGAATAGTTTGATATTTGCAGAGCCTTGGTACAAAACTGTGAATAATTTGCACTTGTGGAATGCTTCTTTTATTGATGTTGTGTTGATTTCAAGTCCTATGGGTATGCTTGGTTTGCCTTATCTTACCAGAAGCAAGGATTTTTCAGCTAAGGTAGTGAAATAGGGTTAGATGGTTGATTTTGTTACGTAGAGTAGAGTTGAGTGGATGTGGAAATGTTTTTTTGAATTTGATTTGCTTGGTTTGTGTTTTTGTGAATTGGTTAGGTGTATGTGACCGAAGTGGCTGCGAAACTCGGGCAGCTTATTATGGATGATCTTGTTTCAATGCATAAGGAGCATAGACAGTTTTATGGACCTGAGGATTCTAGTGTCCCTCAATGGATGAATCAGGAAAATCTTGAACTGCTCCCATTAGCATTGAAGAAGATGATTTTGGGTGATGATGGAGCTGAATTGGGAGGTTGGATGCCACTTTACAGGTAATTGATGTTTTTCATTTATGAGTGATAAAGCTTTTTAGAATATTTTGGATGTCCAAGGATATGATAAAGGGTTCTTCTCAGTGCAGCTCATGTTAAGGACTGCATGACGAAAGTTCAAAGACTTAGATATGCGGAAGAAGTTTGCTATGATGGGACGCTGGTTATAAAGGCTTTCAGCTCTGGTTTAGAAATAGGTGGATGCAATTGGGTGATCAACAGTCCAAAGAGAAATCTGACATATGTTTCAGGTTCCATCTTTGATTCTGGTCATGCAATGGATTTTGATTATAATGCACTTCAAGGGAGTGACATAATATTATATTCTGATTTCTCAATTCTGGTCAAGTCAGAAGATACTGATCAGTTAAAAGCATTAAGGTAACCTTCTGTACTTTATAATTGTGTTGTCTGATGCAGTGTATCGGTAAAACTATTATAGTTCTATGTTTTGTTATGCTAGCAACATGATTTAAATTGATGTACTTGAATTTACTATTGTCACTGAAAAATTCCAAAAATAATTTTAATTATGTGTAAATCAGTGTTTTCAAAAGCTTGTTCTACTTGTATATATTATTTTCAATTCCTGGAATTGCTTGACTGAAGATTACAACATTTGTGAATGACGTGTAGTGATGATGACAGCAATTTGGAAGAATCTACCCAATATTTGTGTACTAAAGATGAAAGTTCAGAGGAAAAAGATAAACTAGATTTTATCTGCTCCTGCATCATAGGTTCTATTAAATCCGGTGGTTCAGTGCTTATTCCGGTTGATAGAATTGGAGTTCTTCTTCAGCTTTTAGAGGAGATCTCGTTGTTCCTCAAATCTTCTGGTCTTGAGGTATTTGGACAGAACCAACATCCCTTATTTCCTTCCATTACTCTATCTACATGCATTTTAATAGATTGAGATATACGCTCCACTTGCTGTTCGAATTTAGGTTGAGATTGGTTTTAGTTTTATGAGCAATTTTGAGATTAACCCATTCTCATGGTGATGTTGGGTTTTAATTCAATTCAGAATAATGAAAATTAGAACTTCACGTATTCTTCCAAGTTGTGATATTGCTTTAGGTGTACTTTTAGTCGTGTATCACGTGATTCAAAATTGATCAATTGTCTTTCCGGCGTGTTGATTGTAGATGAGAACCAACACTTAATTATAAACTTGGAAAAATTCCTTACCATGATTATGTTGTGAATGGTTGAGTGTGGTTGAAACCTTGCTATCTGATCCATAAGATATGTCTCTTACAATCATATTTTTTATATTTGTTTCAGATACCAATATACGTTATCTCTTCTGTAGCAGAAGAATTGTTGGCCTATGCCAACATTATACCAGAGTGGTTATGTAAGCAGCGCCAGGAAAAAGTATATATTTTCTATAGCTTCTAAGTAGTTGTAAATGCTTCAGAGTAAATGGGTTGCAACTGATGGTTTACTTTCTCGTTTGTGTTACAGCTTTTCTTTGGTGAGTCATTGTTTGCCCATGTTGAACTAATAAAAGAGAAGAGGATCCATGTGTATCCTGCAGTTCATTCACCTGAACTATTGTAAGATATGAACTTTTCTTTATGACAGAATATTTGGACCTCAGGTTATATGATCTAAAAAGAAAATGTCATTTCATTTATGATTATGATTTATTATTGAAATCTATACTAGTGCTGGCTAGCATATAAGTTTAAAACTTAATTTATTGTGGTGACACTAGCATTTTGTCAAAATTCACATATGGAAATCATTTGCAGAATGTGCAGCTAGCACTAACTGTAGTTTTGTAGGATAAATTGGCAGGAACCTTGTGTTGTATTTTCTCCTCACTGGAGTCTGCGCCTTGGTCCTGCTGTTCACTTGCTTCTACGTTGGTGTGGGGATCCAAACTCTTTACTTGTTCTGGAGGTGCTACTTTATTCTTTTTACCTTGATTATGCTTTTTGCCTTTGATGTTCCTTCTCCTTTCTTATCTCTTCTTAATTATTATTAATTGAATAAGAGGATTAATGCAACACTGTTTTGCAGGATGAAGTGGATGCTGAGGTAGCTCTTTTACCGTTCAAGCCAATGTCCATGAAAGTTCTTCAGTGTTCGTTTCTGTCTGGGATAAGGTATAGTTTTCATAAGCCCTATTCTTATCTTTCTGATGGATTTCACTGTCACAGAGGATTTTCCCATTTATGTCTCCCTATATATATTCTAAGGGTATTTCATTTTAGCTTTTATCTGTCCTTCTGTAGATTGCAGAAAGTTAAACCTTTGCTAAAGACACTTCAACCAAATTTGGTTCTGGTAATGCCACCAACTTATCAAGTCTTTATCTGAAAACTGCCTAAAATTCCATGCATGTAATTGATATATTTTTTCTCTTATCTTCTTTTGCTGAACAGTTCCCGGAGGATTTGAGAAACCACGTTGATATTTTAAAAGTTAATTCATTTTCAGTTTCTCACTATTCTGAAAATGAAACATTACGTGTACCAAGCTCAAAGGAAAGTTTAGAGCTAGAAATTGCAGCAGACTTAGCTTCCCAGCTCCATTGGAAGACTTTGAAACAGAGAAACTTGAATATAACTAGACTTAAAGGAGAGCTATTGATAGAACAAGGCAAAATTCGGGTGCTTTCTGAAAATAAGCAGGGTGGTTCCTCACAGAACAGACCATTCCTACATTGGGGTTCACCAGACCCTGAAAATCTGGTTGCTGCATTGTGCAAGATGGGTATTAATGGACATGTTGAAGAAAGTATGATGGATGCTGAATCAGATAAGGCGGCCTCTATACATGTCAAAGAACCAAATAAAGCTTTAATTGAGATTAGGGCAACAGGTACTATCATCAGTGCTGCTGATGAGAACTTAGCCTCTCACATCTTCAAAGCCGTAGAAAGTGTCCTTGAAGGAATTTAGAAACTCTCATCTGCATTGCTTCGCAATAGGTAAAATGTACTTGACATTTTTAATTATTAAATTGCCATTTTTGTCTCTTCTATATTGCACTTCCTTGTGTTGCTTATTGGCTGATTTTGTCCATGCTTCTTGCACATCCAGCAAAAATGAGCTTGTTTTCTTATTTTGTAAACTAATATGAAGCTGTCATAGGAGGTGAACTAAATGATTCCAGTTTTGACTTTTGTAAATGTGAATGAAAGCTCTATTGAAAATTTGATTTAGCAGATATGTAGGGATTTTTTGTGCCTAAAGAATTATAAAGAAGATTATATATGGAACATATGGATTTGATTGGTTTCTCTTATCTCTCAGGTATGTTATGGTTGTTAGTTACTGTGAGCCTATCATCAAGACTCTGCACATGCTATGTTTTTTCCCATCATTATTTTCAATAATGATGTAATTTTTCCCTTTCAAAGTCAACAGCTATTGATACTAAAAAATTAGTATTCCTATTCTGTTATGGCCATGGGTCCATGCATTATGCTAGGTTGACTTTTTTGATGATCAACTCTTTTTGAATTGTTAATTATTCTATCATGTGTAGATTAAGTTTTGTCGCTAGTTAATATGTCACATCTCTTAGATTTTCTATAATAAAAAATTAGCTTTACTAATTCTATAAATAAGCTCCAGAATATAGATTTGAATCACATCATTTCTTTCAGCCTCATCAATGGCTTCAGCAATTATAGATATTGATTCGCTAATGATTTCCGTCTTTGCTTCAATTTTCAGTATTCTACTTCTCTTTACTTACTGGACAAGTCAACACAAAAACAAGAGAAAACTTCCTCCAGGAAAATTAGGATTTCCTCTGATAGGTGAAACAGTTGAATTCTTCAAAGCTCAGCATAATAATCGGTTGTTTGAGGATTTCTTTCAACCTCGTGTAGCAAAACACGGGAAGATTTTCAAAACGCGGTTGTTTGGTTCATCCACGGTCGTGGTTAATGGAGCTGAAGCTAATAGATTCTTCATGTCGAATGAGTTCAAGTTGGTGATAAGCTCATGGCCTGCCTCATCAGTAGAATTGATGGGCAAAAACAGTATAATGCAGAAACAAGGGGAACATCACAAGTGTCTGCGAGGGCTGATATCCCCCGCTCTCAGCCACTCTGCAGGACTGGAGGCTCTGGTGCCAAAAATCTGCACCTCAGTACAACTTCATTTGGAAAGATACTGGCAAGGTCAGGACCAGCTTAGCCTCTATCGTTCGACAAAGATGTTGACATTTAGCATTGTCTTTGAATGCTTGTTAGGTATCAAAGTTGAGCCTGGAATGCTGGAAACCTTTGAGAGAGTCCTGGAAGGTGTTTTTGCTCCAGCTATCAGTTTTCCTGGCTCAAAATTCTCCAGAGCAAAGAAAGCAAGACAGGAAATAGAGAAGATGCTGGTAAAAGTTGTGAATGATAAGAGAGAAGAAATGGAAAGACGAAATGAGAGTGATAATGACCATCATCTTCGTTATCAGAATGGAGTGTTATTGTCACAACTGGTATCTGGGCTGATTCAAGGGGAGATCACAGAGGAAGAGGTCATCGATAACATTGTCTTGCTCGTGTTTGCAGCTCATGATACAACTTCTTTTGCTATCGCCATGACATTCAAACTGTTGGCTCTGCACTCAAATTGCTACTCTCTTCTCCTCCAAGGTACATCTTTACTTTCTATCAAACAAAAATATTAATGACGTTGACAGTTCCCATGAAAACAAAAGGATGAAGTGGGAATATTATTTATATTATTTTACTGTTTGCTTGTCTCCAATTCCTTGAAAAACTCATATGGAAGTTGCCTGATTTTGTGGCAGAACATGTTGAGATAATGAATGAGAGAAGAAGTGGAGAGCGTTTGAGCTTCGATGACGTAAGGAAGATGAAGTATACTTGGCAAGTTGCTCGTGAAAGCATGAGGCTTTTCCCTCCAATCTTTGGCTCTTTCCGGAAAGCAGTTGCTGACATTGAATATGATGGATTCACCATACCTAAAGGATGGAAGGTACGTGTAGATAACATTTACTGTAGATTTTTAGAATTATATTTAGGGTAATTCCACTCACCTTCTGGTTGCTTTCTAGTTAAAGCAAACTCTGATACAAACTAGAACACTTCAAGGTGTTTAATCTAATCTCAACTTCTAGCAACCTTGTCACTTATTTGTTAGCGATAATACCTCTACTAACTAACTAGATTAATACAAAATTATAATGAGAAGACTAAGGATGTCAACCCGACCTGCTCCAACCTAGTCGGGTCGGGTTAAAACCCATCCTGTGAGGGGTGGATCGGATTGAAAAAGAAATGGTGCCGGGTCGGTTCTGGTTCAATCATATATATATATATATGTATTATATTATATTATATTGAAATAAATCAGATTGGGAATTTGTGAACTCAATCTCATCAATAAAAATGAATATGTTGGGTATTGAGTTGATTGATTTTGTTCCTTGAATTCGAAGAAGTTAGTGTCTGAAAGTATATGTGGTGTGTGTGCAGGTTTTATGGACAGCAGGAACACATTACAGTGAAGAGTACTTCAAAGACCCTTCAAGTTTCGATCCAAGTAGATTCGAAGAGCATGTACCACCATATGCCTTTGTACCATTTGGAGGAGGACCAAGAGTCTGTGCTGGTTACCAAGTGGCCAAATTGAACATTTTGATACTTGTTCATTACGTCGTAACTCGTTACAATTGGTCTTTGCTTTGTCCCAATGAGACCATCACCATGGATCCTCTCCCTTTCCCTTCCCAAGGACTGCCCATCAAAATCTCTCCCAAGTTGTAGAACACGAACATCATTGTTTACTTTTCTATGATCATAAATAATAGCCATTTAGATTCATATTTGTATACTCTACTCATAACCTAGATTAGAATGTTGTTCTATATAGTATTTTCCGACCAAACCTACTGGTTCTTGTTCTCTACAACAGCTGTCTGGCTTTTACTGTCTTGTCTCCATCCAGTCTATATGATATGAGACACTATATAAATCATGTTGGGGTCACTTCTGGGCCATGTTCGCTACAATGTTTATGTAAAGTTAATTCCACAATGACCATTCAGATAGTATACATCAGAAAACTGAAACTTAAGTCTTCATCAAATACTTTAATCACAAAATGACTTATTAGTCATAGACAAACTAATTGATTCGAGTTTTGGATATGTAGACAGTACACACAGACAAAAGCCAATTAAAACAAGCTAGTACAAGCCACTGATGGTTTATAAAATTCCCATATCAGTTTCTAGCAGATTCAATCAGACTTTGGCTCCAAGCAAGGTCAACAAGAAGTTCTTGTAGTCACCGGATGTGTCACCAATCACGTCTTTCTCAACATCACTCCTGTAAATTTTAGCATAATCTTCTTTCACCCACTTCATGTCAATTTCAGCTCGAGTCACTATAGCTCTACTTAGTGAATCCTCATCTGTTCCAAATCCAACAATGGAGGTTCTGATCACCTGTAAGAACCCAAGCAATCAAAAGAATCACTTCCAAGTGTTCCTAAACAGTTGTCAAGACATGAAAATCACTTCACATTGCTGATTAGTCGCAATACATTACCTCTGCAAAGTGTTTTGCTGGTGTGTCTATGCAGCAGATGACCTTTATCAGCAGATTTTCCATATCAGAATTCCCACACTTCTTGATATCCTATAGATCGAAAACGAACCGAAAATACTCATCAGACTTTCACAATATGAATATGACAATTTGATTATCAAACAAACTCAATAACCCACCTTCTCTATAGTACTTCCATAGTTAGTCTCATAGCAGCGAAAAGTTTCTCTAAGCTGATGAAAATTCCTTGTACCAAGAATGTACACAACCTGATCATGGTCTAATTGCTTCGCTGTAATGGCTTCATGTAACTTACCTGCTTCCAATTTCGCAACATCCGCATCTACCATCTGTTTATCATACCTGAACGAGCTCACTAAACCAAGAAGAATCTGTACACAACATATAAACATGAGTTAACAAAAACAAGACATCTTTATGTACTATACCAATCAATCAAATTACCTTGCTTTTCGGATAAGGAATTTGAGACAGAATGTCTTCTTCGATTGAGCAATTGTACAGTGAACAATAAGCCTCTCTGACTGCAACCAGATGATAAGAAGACGATGCGCAGGCTATCTCAACTACAATTTGTAGTCGTTTCAAATCTTTCCTCTTGTGTGTCAAAGCTTCGTTTATGAGTCTGGCATCTCTTTCTGATGGCTCATATGTCCACCATATCACTGCTTTCTGTCACATGTAAAAGCTTCATTTACTTCCAATTCCATAGTTTCATATTCAACATACTAAAATTCACATTCCCTCAAAATCACATAACAATGAGAAAAAGACACTTTGAGTATGTTCAGATTGACCCATTTTTAGCTTCTGCCTTCTAAAACTATCATGAGCTTGTGTGGAATAGTTTATGCTTTTGACTTCTAACATAAGAAGAACAAAAGCACTTTTATTGAAACAACATTTTTAGCTGCTTTTAAAATACATTTCTAATTTATAAGTAGGCTTGTATCCTGAAAGCCGCATAAGTCTTTATATAAACCGTAACAAATGGGCTCTATAAGTTGAATATGAATATTTTCATGAAAATGGCTTATGCTTTTCAACTCCGGAAGCTAAAATCAAAAGCAATTCCAAACGGGTCCTATCTAAATAATCAATCAAAAGCACAAAAATTACAAAAACAAACATACTCTAAAATCACCAGAGAGCTCAGAGTAAAGACGATCAATGAGACTCTGACTATAAAGTCTGAAATAAGCATCTCTAATCTGTCTTCTCTGATTCGCATCTCTTCTTCCCAAAACCCATATCACAGCGTCCTCATCAGTTCCAAATCCTACACCACCACAAAACACACATTATCACAAAACCCCAGAACACAAAATCGAAAATTTACACAATAACAAAAACACCCTTTGAATGAAAATACCATCAAAAGCTTTCTTCAACCTCTCTGCATCCTGGTCTGCACTGAAAACAAAGTCTGGTTTTCTGATAGTACTCATGAATGACGACGTCTCGGAGTTATCGTTCTTATCCTTCTCTCTTGTTTTTGGTTTTCCAATACAATGACAGGAGAATAAAGCCAGAGTTGAGGTTTTGAAGTTTTTAACTGATGAAAATCATTAAATTTGGCAAGTGCTCTGTTTTGGTTTCTTTGCTCTGTTTTTTGTTCTGTTTTTGATTTACATGGGTTTTGTTAGTTTGGAACTATGTATGACATTTTTTCTGTTGGACGGTTTTGCCCCTGCATCTGTTAAACTAAATTACTTATTAGTCCATTTTTATTATCGTATTAATGAAGTTTCTCTTTGGTTTCGATTTTCTTGCATATTTGTCCCTCGTGTTTTGGTTTATTTATTTTAAGTCCTTGAAGTTTTGTGATTTGTTAACTTTACTATGTTCTTTTAAAATGTTTACCTTTATTGTTATCTTATTAAAATGTTAGATAGTAATAAAGTTTATGTTCACTTTGCATCTTGTAAATAAAATAATACTAATATTATATTTTTGTGTAACAACCATAACTTTGTCACATTTAATGAAATATTTACTTTACAAAAATATATAAATTAATATTTTTAGATGTCATTTTATTTTTTTAAAATTATTTATAAACTATATATTATATAAATTTTCAAATTTAAAAATATCAATAAATATTTAAATATTTAAGTCGATTTCAATCTTTATATTTACATATATTTTTAATAGTATTTAAATAATTTTAAAAAGAAATTATAACTTTTAAAATACTTGCATAATTACGAGGTAGAAGCATTGTATTTTAGATTTCGAATGGTTATAGATTTAAGTTTATTTATTTTTAATTAATTGAAATATATACACTATTGAATATATCAAAGAATATGAATGAGAATCTCCAAAGATCATAACTTAGCTGGACATGCATCTTTTGAATAATTATATATGGGGTCCTCTTTATCTAAGTGATAAAGACAAGAAGATGGAGACCACCATGCAAATTTCTCTATTGAAACTATCTAAATGATTGCATTCTTTTAACTTCTTTTTCTTGCAAGTGTGCAACACATGTTGTACTTTTGAAAAACACTTAAATAAACAAACATGTAGAAGCAAAGTCTTTGCTTCTCTTTGCCAAAGAGACAGCCAATACATACCAGAAAAGAATGCATGAGCATCTCCTTCCATCTCTCTCTCTCTCTCTCTCTCTCTCTCTCTCTCTCTCTCTCTCTCTCTCTCTCTCTCTCTCTCTCTCTCTCTCTCTCTCTCTCTCTCTCTCTCTCTCTCTCTCTCTCTCTCTCTCTCTCTCTCTCTCTCTCTCTCTCTCTCTCTCTCTCTCTCTCTCTCTCTCTCTCTCTCTCTCTCTTCTCTCTCTCTCTCTCTCTCTCTCTCTCTCTCTCTCTCTCTCTCTCTCTCTCTCTCTCTCTCTCTCTCTCTCTCTCTCTCTCTCTCTCTCTCTCTCTCTCTCATGCCATATTATTATAATAGAGTTATTCATAAATGTGTTTAATTATAAAATTTATTTTCACGATATTTTATATCTTAAAAAAATTTATAATTACAAACCGATTTTTTATGACGTTTTTATTTTATATCATTAAAAAAATAATTAGATAAATAATATTTTTAAATTTTTTGACTAAATAATAATAGAGTTTGAATGACTATAATATAAATTTAATAAATATATAAATAATAATCTAAAACTATTTCGCTTATATTTTTTTTTTATTATTTTTATAATTTCTCAAATATTTTAGTATAAATTTTTATTTATTTTTTATTATTATATTTTATTAATAAATATTAACATCTATTTAATTTTCATTAGAATAATAATTAGTGACATCATAAAGTTCTGGCTGGGTAAAATATCATATAATTATTCGAATACTGATTCATAATATTTACAAATATAGTGTAATTATTAGGAATTTATTCTTGAATTTCCATAAAATATCTCTCTTCCTCGTATGCTGCATGTAGACATTCAACAACATAATTATCATCCAACTAATATTGATTCGACGTAATTTAATTTCTCACCTATCACATACCCAAAAATAATAACCTTGCATGCAACACATGTCTATTTATTTATTCACATGTGGACACAACACAAACACAGTCTTCATACATATATGAACACAACATTATATTGGTCCACACAAATAATATCTAGTTCTTTAGATATCAGACATGTGACATTATCAAAATGAGTTGTCTTGACAAGTCAACAACCAATATCTAATCACCACGTCACTACTGTCATCTCAGTTTCCTTTTTATTAAAATTTAAATAAATCACACTTTAATTAAAAATTAAATTAAATTAGTCAATGTACTGCTATTATGCTTATACTATATTCAACTTCGTATTTTATAATCGTCTCATCGATCACGAGATATTTTTAAATATTAGATTTTGATATCAAGATCGGTTTAAATCACGTACTAATCAATTTAATCAATTAATAATAACATTATTTTTTTTTTAAACTTTATTTTTAATGCATTATCTCTTCCACTAGAATTAAGTATGGTGTAATCTACATTAATTTAATTATTTCTTTGAATAGATTAAATTTGAAGTACATGATATTTTTTTGTTGTTACAGTGATAAATTATTGGGGACAAAACTTAGCTGGCTTGATTTGATTTATGCATTTGAGTTGTCATTTAGTGATATATATATATATATATTAATACAATAAGATAAATTGTAAAAAAAAAAAATCTCATTTTTATAATTAGTGGATTAATAAAAAAAAAATAGGATTTTTTAAAAATAATTTATCATAATGAAGTACATTAAAAAATGAGGAAAAATTTACTCAGTTGATAAATTGCAAATTTAAATAATAAAATTAAATAGGTAAACATCCATTACGTTAAATTCTATGGAAATATTAAATCAATAATTTAAAAAAAAAAAAAAAAACTTAATAAGGGTATTTTAGTCATTTGAATTACACAATCAATTAATGGGCAATGAACCAAATATCATAAAATCAATGGATGAGATAGTTACAAACCAAGAAATAAAATAGTGGTACATCACAAATACATCAAAATACAAGGACTAAACTGCAAAACAAAATAAGTAAACTAACTCCATTTTCGTTTTTTGTTTTTTTTTTCTTCTTCAGTTATTTATTATTAAATTTTACATTAATAGCTGTCCGTTTGCTAATTGTTATAATCAACAGATTAAATTAATTAATTAATACTAATAATCTCTTAATTTTTTAACAACTTCATTGTCAAGACTGTCAAAAGCTACAATAAGTCATTCATCAACGTATTCAATTACCGTTATACCCTCCTCCTCCATATAAATAAACCATGAAAGTGATATTCTCTGCACTCAAATTGCACTGCTTTCTTCTTACAACAAGTCTCCTGAGCTCAGTCTTTGATTCAGACACCAAAAGACACAAAAATGGCAGATGGGTTTCAAGCTCTCAGCAAAGCCTTTTCAGGTTTTATATTTTTATATAAATTTTCAATTTTTCGTTATCTTCACATTGTTATTTTCAATTCCGGACCTGTTCAAATGTGTTTGAACATTTTGTTGTATACCCAGTTTGGTTTTAGTGATGATGGAATCGTTTTGATTGTTTTCTGGTTATGAAATGGCTTTATAGGTGTAAAAGTTTTCATTTTTGGTGATGTCGTGTGAAAATTGTGATTTTTGGGTTGTTATGAGTGGTTTTGTTGTGTAGAGTGACTCAATTGAGCTGAAAAGTTTGGAAATTTTGTGTTGTTAGGGATTGGAATTGACGAGAAGTCAGTGATTTCATTGTTGGGACACTCACATCCGGAACATAGACAAAATTTCAGACAAGGGTTTGGTGATTTCTTCACCAAGGATGAACGTGGTTTTGAGAGATGGGATGATCATCGTATCAAGCTTCTTAAGCATGAATTCATGCGTTTTAAGGTACATTTTTCGGTTTCGAAATGTTTGTAGTTAGATCACTGGTGTTGAATTTTGATGATGTATGTGTTTGTTTGATAGAATGCTGTTGTGCTCTGGGCAATGCATCCATGGGAAAGAGACGCTCGCTTGTTGAAGGAGGCCTTGAAGACAGGTCCAGAAGCTTATGGTGTGATTGTAGAGGTTGCTTGTACAAGAACAGCTGATGAGCTTCTAGGTGCAAGGAAGGCTTACCATTCTCTTTTCGACCATTCGATTGAAGAAGATATTGCATTCCATGTTGACACCAGTGAAAGAAAGGTATCAAGATTTCTCTCTGTTGTTATAGAGATCATTTTTGCACCATAGCTGATGTTTTTGTGCATTGATCAGCTGTTGGTAGCACTGGTGAGTGCTTATAGGTATGAAGGAAAACATTTGAAAGATGATAAAGCGAAATCAGATGCGAAAAAGATAGCACATGCTATCCAGAATGCTAGGGGGAAGAAACCTGTTGAGGATGAAGATGTAGTAAACATACTCGCAACGAGGAGCAAGCCTCATCTTAAGGCTGTGTATAAGCACTACAAGGAAATCAGTGGCAAGAACATTGTTGAGGTACAGTTAATAAAAGTCATGTATATTGATTCATAGGCTTGATAGCATACAAGTTCACTCATGGTTCTTGTTGATTGTCTCATGGTCCAGGATTTTGCAGCTGATTTGATCCTGCTTTTGACAATCCAATGCATATGCACTCCTCATGCATACTTCTGCAGGGTAAAATCGAATCTGTTGTTCTTACATTATAAACCAGCAACCCCAGTGAGCTTTTGCTTAAAATTTCGGCTTGCCATTCTCTGTTTATGTTTTCAGGTTCTGGATACTGCATTGAACCTCAAAGCTGATAAAGAGGTCAGGAAGTCGCTAACGCGAGTAATTGTGACCCAGGCTGATAGAAACATCAAGGAGATCAGTGAAGAGTATCAGAAACTATATGGTGTCTCTCTAACTGAGAGGATTGAAGTTGCAGCAAATGGAAACTATAAGGATCTTCTGTTGGCTTTATTAGCTAGAGGAAACTGATTGTTAAAGCTTCATTGAATTCTGGCTGTTTTTCTCATTATATGCTTTCAAGTTAAACAAATATCTGGTCCTTTGATACTGGATTATTTATAGTTAAGAGTTGTGTTTTGCGAAAAATAACATCAATAAACAGGCTTTTGTTTCCATTTGTTCACTTCAATGTTGAAAAATTCATGTCTGAGTTTCTGATAATTTTATAATCTGATATGAAACATTTCTACAACATTCATTGTATGATCTGATATGAACATCTATAAAGTTTTTATAGCAAACTCGATATCAAAGAAACAATGTACATTAAGATTACACAGTAAAAACTGACCTGTGTGAAGTGATCAGAAATCCGGCTTCTTCTTCTCAGACGGAGTCTCCTTGGCCGAGACTACAAGCTTTAGAACTTCTTTTGCATGTTTAGTCATTCCACTAATTGAATAAGCTTTCACCATGGTTCTATAAGTAATCTGATTAGGTTTACACCCTCTCTCCTCCATCATCTCAAGCACCCCTTTCATCTCTGCAAAGCATCCTAATCTTCCATACGCGTCGACCAAACAGTTAAAGAACACTGTATCTAAAGCCACATCCGAATTCTCAATAAACCGCAAGACTCCCTGAATCTTTTCAGGCTCTTTTGCTTGTCCATAAGCCCTTACAAGGGAGCAAAGCGTGACACAACTTGGCTTTATCCTCTCCGTCCGCATTAGCCTGAATAGATACTCCATTTGCTTCAAATCCCCAGCTCTCCCGAATGCATCTATTACGACATTGTAAGTCACAATCGTCCATGAGTAGTGATACTTCTGCATATATTCCATTACAGCACTCATTTTGTCATAGCTTCCGGCTTTTCCGTAAGAATCAAGGAGTATGTTGAAGGTACTAATGCTTGGTTCTATCCCAGCTCTCTGAAACTTCTCGTAACACTTCTCCATCATTTCTATCTGCCCACTGTTACCAAAGGCTCTGATTGTAGAGTTCATCGTCCACACATCTGGCTCACATTCCTCGCTAAGCATCTTCACCAGTGTTGACTCCATTTCTGCAAACCTTTCAAGAAATAGCAAGGGTGAGTCCACTTTCCTCTGTTGATATTCATTAAAATTCAAAGAAACTGTAAAGAGATGTACATTTTAGCTTTCCCATATGAGTCAATAAGAGTATTGTAAGTGACGGTATTCGGTCTGATTCCCTGCATTCTCATATCGGAAAGCAAAGCTTGCACTTTCTCAAAGGCAAGAACCTGAAGGCAGGATTTAATAAGGATGGAATATGTATTGACATCAGGATAACAATTTGGGGTATTCTTCATCTCCTCAAGTAGCGAAAACGCCTTATCAAATAAACAACTCCTACCATATGCAGAGACTAAAGCTGTGTAGGCTTGATGATTCACTTCACAACCTTCATCAATCATGACTTGAAAAAGCTCATGAGCTTTTTCAGGTTGCTTGCATTTCCCAAGCATCACAATCAGCTTGATGTATACACCAACATTAGGCTTGTACCATATCTGTTCTCTCATTAACCCAAAAACCTAATAAAGTAGAGACAATAAAAATCATCAAAATGATATGAATTTGCACAATTTGAAACCATAAACTCAGTTCTCAATCTCCTAATTCCATACCCACATGACTTCAGCATCAAATTTACATCAAAGTTACAGACTTTTTGAACTTAATATAGATTTCATTCACTCATTTCAACAAAAACCTTATCAACAAGTTCAAAGGAGTGACCTTGAGAGCCGATTCCCAGCGCAGAGCAGTGACTCTCTCATGAAGAGCTTCAAGCACAGTCCTTGGAAGAAGCTTCTTTGAATTAGTGCCTTTTTTCTTATCAATTAAAGCTTTTGCAGCTTCTCTTCTTAAAACAACTGAAATTGCCTTTTGTGATGCTATTTTCCTGTTCACTTCTTCTTTCCTCTCTCGCTCTTCTCTCTTTTTCAGCTTCTCTAAATCTAATGTTCTTCTTCTATGGACAACCGGGTGTCTACTGAGTCGAGTTTCGGATTCGGGTGTGGACGTGGTGGTTGATAGTCGCCGGTTAAACGCCGGTGGGTTTGGATAGGTTGATGTGGCGAAAGAGGTCATCTTTTTGTTGATAATTTGAGTTTGATAGACGTGTAATGTAATTTCAGGACCAGACACTGTTAAAGACAAGTACAACTATTTGTGTTTGTTGGACTTCAAGTTCTCTTATTGATATTGGGCTTATTAACATTCTTTAAATAGTTACATAATCTACTTTTTATAAAATTCCATGTGAGATTGTTTACAATGGACATATGAACCAAGTAATGGTATTTTTGGGCATGTTCTACTATTTTGTGATTTCAAGCTTGTTTGGGATTCCTTGTGCTCTGCTTTCTCATAGCAGAGAAGAAAAGTAAAAGTTATTTTTATAAAATTAATATTTTCGGATTTCTTCCAAAGAGTTTTGGAGAGACAAGTAACTCTTATTACAGTTATTCAGACAGTTTTAATAGCAATGGAAAGTTAAAAGTCAGTCTATCTAACCAACCACAGGCATAACCACAGGCATATTGGAGCTCAAAAGAACACTAATAGGTTCACCTAACCAATAAAAAACTCCACTGAAGTCCAAAAACTCAAACAGAATACCATTCAGATGAAACCATTACTCTAATGAACAGCAACAGACACAATATCATAACTGAAAGGGAACACCAGACCAGACACATAGACTGAACATAACTGAAACTGAAAACCAGACCTGACACACTCAAGAAACATATAGGAAAACAAGCTCAGAAACACAGTAATGTGAGACCAACACAGCTAAATCAATCTTCCTTTCCAAGCAAAGTCAACAGAAAGGCCTTGTAATCACCAGAAGTGTCCTTAGCCACAGCATGAGCCAGTTTGACAGTGTTCCTCTTGTAATAGTACTCCTTGATCTCCTCCAAGTCCTTCTCAGCCCTTGTCACTATAACTCTTGTCAATGCATCCTCATCAGTCCCCAGTTTCTGAACCGCGTTACGCAATACCTTCAAACACAAGAAACAACATTAACTGCATTGGAACCACATATTTTCATTAGTTATATTGAATTGTATTGATGTGCAATGTGATTCACCTTTTCATAGTACTTAGTCGAGTCAATCAGGCAGCGAATGGCTGTCCGCAGAGCCTTTGCGAAATCAGATGCTGCATTTTTATCACCTAACAGCTTCTGTGTAAATCAGAACAATTACACATTAAACAATATGTACACAAATACAAGTTAATGTAGATATGATCAGATTAATAACACAGTTTCAGCTACCTTTGTAATAGAAGCACCATGTTCATCTCTATAAGCATTGGTGGTTGCCAAGAATTGAGTCTTGCTTCTAGTACTAACAATGCGAATAACTTCCTCATGATTCAAATGCTTATCCTTGATAGCATCATGGAGAGCATCAGCTTCAGATTTGGCCAACCGCCCGTCAATCTCAGCTCCACTGTACCTAAAAGCAGACACTAGAGCAACCAGGAGCTGTGACAGAACCAAAATGTTGTTAGCATACAATTCTGAGAACAAAATTTACACAAGATGGGCAAGTGACATGCCTTGCGCATATCGCCAGAGGTGTGATATGCAACATCTTCTTCCAATGAATGCTTGTAACGAGCCTGGTAGGCACGGCGAACAGCTAATAACTCTTCAGATGATCTGATGCAAGCAATTTCCAGGATGGTATTATAATCATGTTTCTTTAAGGCCACATTAGCCAACACAGCGTCGCGATCAGCTGGATCTAATATCCATCTATACACAGCTCTCTGCAATAACATGATCATCAATAATATCAGTTACCATCAAAAAGTTTAAACACAAAAAGGTCTAGATTGATATATTACCTCAAAATCTCCGGATAGTTCAGATTCCAGACGTTTGATGAGATCCTCCTGATACATATTTTGATAAGTCACCCTGATCAGTTGCCTTTGTGAAGCATTTCTGTGACCCAGAATTGTAATTATTGCCTTCTCATTTGTTCCCCACCCTAATCAAACACAAAAACAAAATCATCAAACTATTCATCTTCTCTGAATCATCATCAACAGACATGTAAAGCCTCAGCATAATCAATTGATTTTCACTAAACGAATTCATACCCATTTCATAAAACAACATCAATAACCTAAATCCATAAAAAAAAAAACACACACAAACAAATCAATCAAATACAGATATCAACTAAAATCTGTTACCTTTGCAGGCCTTGTAGATGGCCTCAGCATCTTCAACAGGAGAGAAGTGTTCAGGTGCAACAAGAGAAGCCATGTGTTTGAAAATTGATTCAATTACAAGAAGTGATGAGAAAATGTGTGAGTGGTGGTGTATATATACAAGTTTTAGTGTAACGCTAATGACCAAGATTGGAATCAACGCCAACTAATGTCTTGACATATTTGGAGTAACGTTACTTTTTATTTTCCAAATTCAAATCAAAAGCAGAACCAGCACAGCACATAGTTTTTCTTTTTCCTTAATATACTGTTTTTTGGTTTCAAAGTGGCTATTGAGTTTTGTGTTTTTAGCTCAGTTTAGAGGAATCTGTAACTTTGACAGCCTTGCCATTCTTTGCATGGTGTTGTTTATAGTTTCATTTTGGCTTTTGTATATATATATATATACACATATTGATAGATATCTTTAAAGTAATGTCGATATCAAATTGATGACTATTGCTTTTAAAGGTGTCTATAGTTTAGATCAACAACAGCAAATATACTTCATTGAAGTCCAATAAAACCAAACACAGTACAAGCAAATCAAACCATAACTCAAAATGAAACACTCATATGGAACACCAAAAGAAATACAACAACAAAAAAGCCAAAAACAAAGGCCAGACCGGACACACTCGAGACAGAAACACAACAACAAACTCAGAAACACAGTAACATTATACAACATCTTCAAATCAAACTTGCTTTCCAAGCAAAGTCAACAGGAAGTCCTTGTAATCACCAGAAGTTTCCTTAGCCACAGCATTTTCAAGTGTCACACTGTTCCTCCTGTAGTAATGCTCCTTGATATCCTCCATGTCCTTCTCAGCTCTTGTCACTATCACTCTTGCCAATGCATCCTCATCAGTCCCTATTTTCTTGATCGCATTACGCAGAACCTTTAAACACCAGAAACAACAACATTCACTACATTGAAACTGTACATTTATCAGTGGTTACATTGTAAAATGTAATTCACCTTTTCATAGTACTTAGTTGAGTCGATCAGGCAGCGAATGGCTGTCTGCAGAGCCTTTGCGAAATCAGATGCTTCCTTTTTATTATCACCTAACAGCTTCTGTGCAACAATTGAACATTAAACAATAACTATAAACATACATGTTTATGAAAAGCTGGATAAAACTAATGAGACAGATTCAGATACCTTTGTGATGGAAGTACCATGCTCATCTCTAAAAGAATTGGTGGTTGCCAAGAACTGAATCTTGCTTCTAGTGCTAACAATTCGAATAACTTCTTCATGATTCAAATACTTATTCTTGATAGCATCATAAAGAGTATCAGCTTCACATTTAGCCAATCGCGCATCAACCTCATCACCACTGTACCTAAAAGCAGATACCAAAGCAACCAAAAGCTGTGACAGTACCACAATGTTGGTTAGAATCAATCCTGATAACAAGCAAGAAAATTCACACAACTAAGTCACATGCCTTGCGCATATCTCCAGAGGTGTGATATGCAACATCTTCTTCCAATGAATGCTTGAAACGAGCTTGGTAGGCGCGACGGACAGCTAATAACTCCTCAGATGATCTGACACAAGCAATTTCCAGGATCACATTATAGTTATGTTTCTTCAAGGCCGTATTAGCCAACACAGCGTCGCGCTCAGCTGGATCCAATGTCCACTTATACACAGCTTTCTGTAATGATATAATCCATATCTCAGTTACCATCAAACCCAAAAGATCATACTGATATCAAATGAAAGACCAGACTATTATACTTAAGATAAAAGGGTATGGTCTAGTCTAGATATATTACCTCAAAGTCTCCACCTAGTTCAGAGTCAAGGCGTCTGATGAGATCCTCATTATAGATATTCTGATAACAAATCCTGATTTGGAGCCTTTGTGCAGCATTTCTATGACCCAGAATTGAAATTATAGCCTTCTCATTTGTTCCCCATCCTAGTCAAACACAAAACAAAATCAGCATTACTCAACTATTGATCTTCTCTTATCAGGAACAACTGTATAGACCACTTCTGACATAAGGAAGAGGAGATGCAGAAGCACTTTTCCAGAAGCACAAGCGTTTTCACTCAAAGCGCACTTCTGGATTTAATCTAAAGAAAGACTTTGGAATCCAGAAAGCTATCACTCTTATAATACTTCAATTACAAAACTAATTCAAACCAAGTTCACAAACCAACATCAATATCATAAATGAAGCACAAAACAGTACCTGTAGTTTTAGTATTACCTTCACAAGCCTTGTGGAGGGCCTCAGCATCTTGAATAGCAGAGAAGTTTTCAGGTGCAACTAGAGTAGCCATGTTATGAAAATTGATTGAATTCTTGACAGAAGAAGAAGTGATGAGAAAGTGTGTGTCAGTGGAGTGGGTATATATAAAAGTTTAAAGCTCTTTTCAGAGTTTAAACTTCTTCATACACTGTTTTCTGGTGCAAGGTGGCCACTGAATTCTGTGTTATTGGCTCAGTTGTGAGGAATCTCTGGATTTTACAGTGTAGCCATTCACTGCATGTTAATGGCTAGCATTTTAATTTTCTTACATATTTTTTTAGTGACTATAGATGAATAGAAGAAGTGATTTTT
The DNA here is from genome assembly GCA_031304145.1 of Cardiospermum halicacabum. Lineage (NCBI taxonomy): Eukaryota > Viridiplantae > Streptophyta > Magnoliopsida > Sapindales > Sapindaceae > Cardiospermum > Cardiospermum halicacabum. The sequence goes on from CM062397.1 coordinate 22,196,774, forward strand.
TTTATTTGATTTATTTTAATTTATAATTACATTTTACCTTAACAAACATTAAGCTCTTTGAATGGTAGCGATTTTTAATATTGATTCAATAATTAAAAACTTGACAAAACATCGTTGTTTTGTTAGCATAATGTGGTGGGAAAACCACCCAGATCTCAGAAAGTTACGGACCCTCGACAAATGGGAAAACAACACAGCTAAAGCCTTCGGCCGAAGAAGACCAATGCCCCTTCGGCCGAAATGGACTTATTAAACCTGCGGCCAAAAACACCCAAACAACCCTTGCGGTCGAAGAACTAAATACAGATCCGGATAGCACTAACAAGCCCAAGCCCAGAGAGTGAACCAAGTATAAGAGATGGAACCAAGTCCAAGAAGGAAACCAAGTCCTAGGAGGAAACCAAGTCCTAGAAGGAAACCAAGCCCAAAAAGGAAATCAAGGCCAATAAAAGACCAAGTCCGAAAAGGAAACCGAATTCAAGAAGAATAAGGAAACCGAATTCAAGAAGAATAAGGAGCCCCAATCCAAATAGAAATAGAACCCAAACACCTTCTATAAATAGGGGGTAGGGATGATTGTAAAAGAGATCCGAATTTTCATTCATTAGAGTCAAACTCTGTGAGATTATCTCTGTAAACTTATAGTTATTTTCTCAAGCAATCTTAACCTAATATTTGACTATGGTTTATTTGGCACCACAATTTGGCGCCCACCGTGGGGCTACGAAACCTCACACACAAGACTGAGATCTCAGAGAAATAACAAAACCCGATTTCCGAATTACCCTAACTCCGTTCCATTCTCGTCAAACATGGCACCACACATAACATAATATGTTATGACATTAAAATATATAATATTTAAAAAAAAAAAAATTGAGTGATTTGTTTTTTTTTTTTTAATGATAAAGTTGATTTTTTTAAAAAAAAAATATCACCCTACTTCTAATATAATATGGAATCATCCATTTCTTGTGACTAAGTTTTTCTTATTCAATAAGAAACTAGTACATTAGTTTATATCAAGCATGTATTGCATGAACTAATTATGTAATTGAAATATATTTATCTTAAATAATTGTGTGAAATGTAGACAACAAGGACTCCATGGCCCAATGGATAAGGCGCTGGTCTACGGAACCAGAGATTCTGGGTTCGATTCCCAGTGGAGTCGTTTCTAAATGAATTTTTTCATAACGAGCCCAACAATGAAGCCCAGCCCAGATATTTAATAATCATATGAGCCCAAACGTGAAGGCCAGCCCAATTAACGCAATTATTATCTTAAACCATATTATGTGATGGATCATGACGGGGACTCTCTGCAGTGTCTCATTCTTTTTGTATCGTAATATCTTGTTATGCTTTGTTCGGTTTCAATTCAATCACAAGTCGCCACTACTAATTTTACCGATTCTGAATCAGGAACACACTAATTTGGTAGTTAATTAGGTTTTTTCCCATTCTCTTCCTTCTCGGGATTCTGCAGGATGTTCACGCCGCAGAAGAAACATGTTCCAAACCCTAGAACTACCGTGTTTGGAAGCAGAGGGAAAGCAATGGCGGTTGTGGAGAATTCGTTGCCGGCGCCACCTGTGAATTCGTTGATGGAGAGTCGGTCAATGGCGAGAGAATCCGATGATGACTGGAGGAGGTTTAGAGAGGCTGGGCTTTTGGATGAGGCCAGTTTGGAGCTCAGAGACCGACAGGCTCTTATGGAGAAAGTTTTGAAGCTTGAACATGAGGTGATTGTGTTGTTTGATGTATTTAGTTTGTGGTTTCTTTTGAAATGGTTGTTGACACAGAGTTTTCGATGACAGCTGCATGATTATCAGTATAATATGGGGCTTCTACTTATTGAGAAGAAAGAGTGGGCTTCGAGTTTTGATGAAGTTAGCCAACAGCTATCAGAAGTTCAAGAAATTTTGAAACGTGAACAAGCTGCTCATTTGATTTCAGTTTCTGAAGTTGAGAGGCGAGAAGAGAATTTGAGGAAAGCTCTGACCAATGAGAGGCGATGTGTTGCTGATGTATGTGCTGTATTCTTTGTCCTTGTCATTTGTCTTGTGAATATGTGAATGATTTACTCGTTTGTTATGTTATATCATTGTTTAGTTCTGTTCCTATGATGAAAATGTTTATGATACGAATTTATTGATTGAAGTTGTTAACTTCTGGGTTAGAACAAAATGTACACTATAATCTGGTGCTTGTTCTTGATGATTTTGTTTGAGAAGATTTGAAGTTGCCAAGTATGAAGGTTATCAAATAGGAAATGTTCTCTAACTGAAATGCATCTAACGTACATTTACAGAATAGTTTTTACATCATTATGCCTTTCTTTATGGATTATGAAAGGACTTGAGGTTTGCTTTGATACAAACATGATGTCGATAATCTGTGTTGCAAGTTTATACCAATTATGACTATAAGGCTATGAAGCAATAGACTGATAGTATTGGGAATGAGAATGAGTTCTCAATGAAGCTACCATTTCTGAGTTTCTACTTCTAATTTAATTCCTTGAGATTTTTCTTTAATAGCAACACTGGCCTAGGTTTTTGGTTTGAATGATTCACTCGTCTTCTTTTTCATACCTGTCTTTGGTATTTTCTTCTTATGATGTAATATTATGTTTGTGTTATTTCAGTATTATGTAGCTATTTCTTATAATTAGTCTAGAGGGCCTCCTTCTCATCAATCATCCACAAATAGGTGGTTTGGTTATCTTCCTTAGTAGTGATATTAATTGTTGATACTTTTTTGCGAGTATTTATATGCTAATAAGCTTTATTTATACAGCTTGAAAAGGCTCTGCGTGATATGCAAGAGGAGTATGCTCAGATGAAGTCTTCTGCTGAGCAAAAATTTTCAGAAGCAAATGCATTGGTTATTGGTATTGATGAGAAATCTATAAATGCAGAAGGAAAGCTGCACTCTGCTGATGCGAAACTTGCAGAGGTGAATAGAAAGAGTTCAGAATTGGAGAGGAAGTTGCAGGAGTTGAGTAGTCGTGAAAGTGTTCTTCAGAGGGAGCGCCTCTCATTAATGACAGAGTATGTTTTATGCATTGTCATTTTTATATCTCTGCTAATAAATTGTTCCTAAATATTTTCTGAAGCCATTTCTTGATTTGAGATAATAATTTATTTGATTATTTATGATTCTATATTGCTTTTAGGCGAGAAGCACACCTCGCAACTTTCTATAAACAGAGGGAAGATTTAGGGGAGTGGGAAAACAAACTTAAGAAAAGGGAGGAGAGCCTTCACGAACTTAGAAAGAGCATCAGCCAGCGAGAGGAAAAGGCAAATGAGAATGCTGATATTCTGAAGAAAAAAGATAGCGAATTTGAAGAGCTGGAGAAGGAGATTGAGGAATCCAGCTCAAAGTTGATGGAAAGGGAACATGATATTAAAGATCGACTAGCCAATTTAGTTGTTAAAGAGCAAGTGAGTTTTCTTTTGCATGGATAACCTGTTTGATAGACTATTTGTGCTTTTTTCCTTTAAGCTTAATGATTAATATTATTATTATTTTGGTTTCAGGAGGTTGATTCTATGAGAATTCTTTTAGAGGAAAAGGAGAGGAAATTATTGAATTTGGAACAAAGTCTCAATGACAAGGAAAGAGTAAGTCTCATTGACATTATCTGTAATGAAGTTAATTGTTTTTCTGCATGCGAAGATTGTGCAAGAGACAAAGTTACAAGTATTAGGATCAAAAGGAAATTTACAAGTAATTGGTTTGTTTTTACGGGTTGAAAAGGATAAGATATATTTAAGCTGTGGTCAAGAGTCAGCTAAACACAGGATCAAAGGCTTTATATAGAACTAAGATTTAAGTGACGTGGGTGATATATGCTTTGGGTAATATGCTGGCTATATGGTATAAAGCATTTAATTATCAAGTTTTCTTTCTAAAGTTCTTTTTTAATCTTTCCCTTTGGTAGGTGGAGATGCAGAAGCTTGTTGATGATCAAAGAGCTATTCTTGATATTAAGAAGCAAGAGTTTGAGCTGGAAATGGAAAAGAAGAGGAAATCCATTAATGAAGAAATTATAAATAAGGTAAGTACACTTGAGCAGGATGAAGCTGAAGTTAGACACCAGCAAGAGAAGCTGAGTAAACGAGAACAGGCACTCGATAAGAAGTCAGGAAGAGTGAAGGAGAAAGAGAAGGATCTTGAAGTAAGGTTGAAGTCTGTAATAGAGAGAGAAAAGATTTTGAAACAAGAAGAGAAAAGAATAGAGATGGAGAAGGAAAAATTGACCACTAACAGGGAGAGGTTACATTCTCTTAAAGATGAGATTGATATGATTGGGGCTGAAACAGTTCAGCAAGAGTCGCAGATTCAAGAAGAATGCCAGAAACTTAAAGTAACTAAGGAAGAGAGATCGGAGCACCTGCGTTTGCAGTCAGAATTGAAACAGCAGATTGAAAAATGCCGACAGCAGCAAGAGTTGCTTTCAAAGGAGCTTCAAGATTTGAAACTTGAAAGGGAGAAGTTTGAGAAAGAATGGGAAGTGTTGGATGATAAGAGTGTTGAAGTCAGTAACCAACAGAAGAATATTGCTGAAGAAAGAGCTAAGTTTGAGAAATTGCAGCAGGTGGAGGAAGAAAGGTTGAGAAGAGAGGAATCTGTTATGAGGAATAAAATACAGAGTGAATTAGATGCTCTTAGACTCGAAAAAGAATCATTTGAAGCAATGATGAAGCATGAACAGTTGGTTTTATCTGAAAAAGCACAAAATGTTGAGAAAAAGATGCATGAAGATTTAGAAATGCAGAGGAGAAATCTTGAGACTGATATGCTGAATAGGCAGGCAAAAATGGAGAAAGAACTACTGGAGAGAAAGAGGTCCTTTGAGGAAAAGAAAGAAAGAGCACTTAGTGATATTAACCACTTAAAAGGAATTGCTGAGAATGAAATGCAAGAAATAAGATCTGGAAGGGCTGAAATAGAGAAGGAGAAGCTTGGCATAGAAGCGGAAAAAGAAAAGCTGAAAGAACAGCAACTAGGAATGCGCAAGGACATTGATGAGCTTGACATGCTATGCAGAAGGATCTACAAGGATCGGGAACAGTTCAAGCATGAAAGAAGTCGATTCCTTGAGTTTGTTGAGAAGCACAAGAGTTGCAGGAACTGTGGAGAGATGACAAGGGAGTTTATGCTTTCTGACCTTCAACTACCTGATTTAGATGATGATGTAGCTCTTCCTTTCAGTAGGTTGACGAACAGATCCTTGGGTGATTTTTCTGGCAATGTTGGTTCCCCTTATGATACAAGTAATGAGAAACCTCATGGTGGACAAGCAGGTCATGCAGACTCTGGAACTCGGATGTCCTGGCTACGTAAATGCACTTCAAGGATCTTTAGTGTGTCTCCAACTAAAAGGAGTGACCATCTCTCTGCATCAGTTTCAGATAAGGGACTATCACCAGGTGTACTTATCAATAATGAAGTTATTGGGTGCAGCATTCCTGATAAAACTCAAACCCTACTAGGAGTGGTGAATGATTCTTTTGATAATCAACAGCACAAATCCGGTAACACAATGAAAGAGACTGGGGATGGATATGGTCCTTCCCTAGATGAGCATAGCTATATGGATAGTAAGGTACAAGATGTTCCTGAAGATTCGCAGCAGTCAGAACTTAGGAGCCATAATCAGAAACGCGGGAGGAGGCGCAAGTCTGGAATGACCAGGGCACGTTCAGTGAAAGCTGTCATTGAGGATGCTAAGCTGTTCCTTGGTGAAAGCCCCAAAGATACAGAACTAAATGAAAGTATTGGGCCACAGGGGGACAGTCAAGATGTTTCTATTCATACTGAGGAAGTAACTGGTAATGTTGCAAGGAAGCGTGGGAGGGCAAGGACATCCAAAGTAACAGAGAGTGAGCAAGATGCTGGGGACAGCGATGGACAATCAGACAGTGTTGCAACTGGCAATCGTAGGAAAAGGCGACAAACTGTTGCTCCAGCTAATGAAACTCCAAGAAGATATAATCTTAGGCGATACAAGAAGTAAGTTCCTAGTGTTTTTCTTTTTTCCTTTGTACTTATTTTTGTGGATGGCCATGCCTGCTTCAGTGAATTTTGTGGAAGAGTGGTTTGAGAAAGTGGACCACTGTATGTTTACATAAAAGAGTTCATTTGTGTGAATTGATATTGATTTAATATTTTTTTTTCTTCTACCCATCTGATCTAGTGAAATCTGTTATATAATTGTTAGATAGTTCACTTTATTTGAACATAATTAACAATTGCGCTTGTGTAAAAATCATCCATTGTGTTCTTTCGAAACAAAAATGTTGTTGATATTAGTGACATATTCTACTACTCTCGCTAGGTAATGACTGGTTTAGTAAATTCTTAATGCCCATCAGATTTCCTGAGAACTGAAACCATAATAGTTTTGAGTATGGATTTCAATGGACGTATAACTGGAATGAGATTTGGTATTAGAAGTAATTCTTAAGTATGGGGTAGTGAGGCATTGTAATTACTATGAAACTGATATGCTTCCAGCGTCCTCTTTTATATGATCTTTTATGAAAATAAATACTTCTGTGATTATCATATATTTAATTACAGATTTTGGCACTTACTGTTATCAGAACACGGATCTCTGTTATTAATATTATTATTACTCAGAGCAAGATTTTAGGAAATATAGTTATATAGAAATAATGTTATTTCTGCCTGTATACATTGATTACTGATCATGTAGAATACTTCTGAATAACTATACTGTCTTATTGAGTGCCATGAATGCATGATGATGACTTATTTCATTGAATGTTCGTAGCACGAAAACCGCAGTGGAAACTGTGTCTGAAGATCAGGTTACCACTGAGGATAAGCAAGTTCAGGATACTAATGCGGATAAAAAATTACCCAATCCTGAAGGAACCACATTATCAACAGGAGTTGATGCTTTGCAGGTCACTTCAATGAAAAGTTCAGGAGCTCTAGAGGATGGCACTGTAAAGGTAAAATCATCTTTCGCTTCCAAGTTGGATTAGCTAGCTGTTAATTATAAATGGATATTCCTGAATGCTTTCTCCTTTTTTCACTATTTGTCATGCTGCATACAGTTAACATCAACCACTGATGTTGTCGACGACAACACCAATGGCCCCAAGATAGTTGACATTTTCGAAACTAGAGAGGAAGTAGTTGCTATAGAAGAACATGGAAACGACGCCGAAAATGGGAGTACAATCCTTGAGGATGCGGAAGAAGAAGATTATGACGACGATGAGGATGATGATGGTAGCGATGAGGATGATCCCGATTATCATGGTGATGCTTCCATTGGAAAGAAGTTATGGAACTTCTTTACATCTTAAAGAGGTATCCTTTTATTGCTCTTTTATCATCCTGTCACTCTCAACTAGGTTAATGTTGGACAAAATCTATTCTGTAGATCAATTCTGTTTTTATTTCTGCCTTTGTAAGGTTGCTTTCTGGAAAATGAAAATAGAAGTTGAGAAATGGCTAATTTTTTTTGGCTGGAAAATGTCAATAGCTGTAGTCAGATATCAAAAACTATTTGTAGTTTGTAAATTCTGCTGCAATAGGACTGCAGGTTTTTTGTTTTGTTTAATTTGTTATAGGCCTATATTTTATTTGAATTGATATCTTTATGCATCAATGATTGGTTATCTTTTACATTTAATCAAACCATCCTTTTCATTTATCATTATTTTTTAATGATTACACTATTTTTAATATTCAATCAAATCAAATGTGCATACAAAATTTGTCACCATCACACCTGGTACCACAATTTAAGTAGACGGTGACTCACGTGATAATCTCTCAAGAATCATATCCATCACATCCACGCCTAATAATGTAACGACACGCACCAATCTCTGTCATTCCAATCTATTACCTCATCTCCGTAATACTAAACGCACCTCCGTTTAAATTTAAATGTAGGTGAATATCAAAGTTTATTGTTTGGTCAATCATGCTATGTTTGGTGATTGTCAATTGAGTATTGATTGAGTATTGTTTTTAAGATTGTGTAAATTATTTATGTTTTGACCAATCTTTATACCATGATTTGACCATTCAACACATTTGGGCACTTGTGTGCCTTCGAAGCCTCGTATCTTAATATTAGGGGTAGAAGATATTAGTGGTAGGATTAGTGTTAAAATACATTACTTGTTAGGTGTTCTGTATTAAGATTAGTTATAAGTTAAGGTAATGTCACGTGTTTAATGTATTTGTTTGATAAAGGTTTAGTGTGAGAATTTTAATGTTTTTTCTAATATACAATGTCTATAAATATTTAGTTTACCCTGCTTTTTATTAAAAATACTAGCTCAATTGAATATTATAAATTGATTATTATAAAAATACTTGTGGAAATCCATAATTTACATTCATCTTTCACTTTCTCAACTTTCTTGATTCAATGAATTACACATTTATACACGTAATTTTTTCTTAAGCTAACTTGGCTAATCCTCAATTATATCCATTCTTCTTGTTGATCTGATTTCATTAACCGAGTCCCACAAGAAGAATTTCGAACCACGAACCCTCCATCACCACCTCCAAAAATTAGAAAAACAATTAAGATCACCAGATCCACAAATGAGGATGGAGAACTTCGCGCTGGCGTAAAACGCGGTGCAACGCAGCCGAATATCGTTTCCACCTCTGTGATATCCAGTTACAGTATGCAGATAGGTATTCTTGCCACAGCTTGGCATTCTTTGTCAACGCACACAATGTTTGGACGCTATTACAAGTAGAATGAAGTGGCAACCACCGACTATGAAATGGGAATGAGGGTCAGAATGCGGTTTGAAAGTCATGATGGCTAAGAACAGAGGTGTCCTATCTGCAAAAGAGGGAGATGATCCGTGGCGGTAAGTACCGAATCTGTCACCGTTGCCATCTTTTGTTTTTGTCAGTCAAGATGGCCAAGAACAGAAATACTTTAGATCTCGTGCTGTAAACAGATCAATGTTGTCAAAACGGATGAATCTAATTATCATCTCTAAGAAATTAATAAAATCACAATTAAATGACCGGAGATGAGGCTTACATTGAGGATCTGCGACTTGAATGAAGACATACGAGGAAAAGGGGTGCGATTCCACTTCCATCGAATCGAAAACGATCATCATCACAATGGAATCGGCGTCACTGTCACTAGAGGCGTCTGCCTCTGTTTCATATTGAAGCGGCTCTGGAGATACGGTGGACATGCTGAACCCGGAAGATGAAAGATAAAACCCACGCCGTGATTTTATGTCTGAAAATTGCAATGTAGGTCTGAAAATTGAGGTGAGACTGCAGAGGAATTTATAGCACATTTAGGTACAATGGGACTTGAAAATGTACATTAGGACACGTCACGTGGGTTGATGAGTTTGAAAATATAAGCTGTCCTTATCCAAAACTCTGTTCAATTCATATGTTTATATTATAATTGTGATTATTATATGGAAGGCCGAGTAATTTTTAGGAATTTAAAATTTGGTCAAAAGTAAGTTGGGTAAAGATTTCAGGAATAATTTTTCTTTTTAAATTATTAAAAATATATACTTTCAACCTATTGGACTATGGATTCGGTGAATGATATTTGAATTTAGAGTTAATTATATTCAATATATGAACAATGATAAATTATATGTAAATAAATATTTCGATATTAATATATATTTATACCCTTTTATTCAATAATAAAATATTGTTTAATTAATAAATTTATTAATTTAATAATAAAATTTGCGATTCAATGTTCATTCAAGTTAATTTTATTTTATATTTTCACTAATTTTTATATATAGAAGAGGTGTGATTGTATATTAATGCTAAAATATTCATGTACGTGTAATTTATTATCGTTTAAAAGGTATGTGTACAATTAACTCTTGAATTTAAATTGGATAGTAATAGAGGAGTGTAATAAAATTAAAAATCAATTTTATGTTTTAATTAAAATTTTCTATATATATTTAATAAAAAATTATTTAAATTATCACTTAGATCTAAATAATAAAAATTAAATCTAAGTGGTGATTTATATGATTATATAAAATATTAAATTTATTATTTAGAATATTTATATGATTTTTTAAAATATACTATATATTTAAAAAAAGGAAAAAAACAAACTAACTTTTTAAATCTATTTCTACTTGTATTTCTTTTTCTAATGAATTTTCCCCCCCTCTAATTGTAGTTGACTTATGTTATATTTATATCTCATATAATAAATGTATTGAGTAAATTAGATGATGTTAAAATAAATTTTAATTAAATATAATAAAAGTATTATAATTATTAAAAATAATAGTCATTTTAAATTTGAATAAATATATTTACTATAGAATAATATTATTAATTAAATTTAAATATTAAAGATTATAATATAATGACTTAATCTTAATATATAATTGTATTATTAAGTATGATATAATATCATCATAATGTTATAGTAAAAATTTTAATCTGATATCATATAAAATAAATTGACAAATTATATTCTACCAACTAACCTTTAAAGATAGAGAATAAATTTTAAGAAAAAATTAACGTTTGCATATTAAAGCAATATATTATATTATATTATGTTATATTAATAAATATCAATTTATAAATATTAATAAATATTATATTATATTATTAAAGATTTTTTTATTATTATTTTTAAAGTTTATAAATTTTAATTTAAATTTATATGTCCATTCTTAAAATTACCATAAATCTTTTGAAAAAAATAATAAAAATAAATTTCAATAAACTTTATTTTCAGAAAAATAGAGTGGTTTATATACGTGTGATCAGTTATAATATTTATTTGATCAAAATAAACCTCACACTAGATTTATATTTATAAATTTTCTAATACCGATTTATAAATTTAAATTAAATTTTATAAAATTTATTTTTTAAAATTAATTTTATATTTTAAAATATTATATAATTTTTATATTCATTGGAGTTTCACTTATATTACCATCTCATTCAAAAGAAAAAAATACCATTACAAATTTTATCTTCCATACAGACAAATTCAATAATTTCATTTAAATAATACTATTTTCAATAAAAATATCAATGGTAAAAATCAATATATTCTCTTTATTATACAGCACGTGATATTTTAATAAAATTGTTTGCATGTTATACATGTGTCAACTACCACACAACGAAACACAATCATTAATCAACCTTTTCATTTTTTTTTATGTTTTTTTCCTGTTGAAATTATTCACTTCACAATTTGTTTTTATTTTTTAAAAATTAAATATTTAATAAAATCAATATATTCTTTTTATTATACATTTTTAAATTTGTGTGCCACCATTATTGTGTTTAGATTTATATATGGAATTTATTCTTGAAATTAATATACGTGGACCATTTCAAAATTCATCTCACTAGTTCAACCACTTCTGGAATTTAATTGAAAGTTTTTCTTATTACCTTTCTTGAATTGATAAATTTGAATCAGAATAACTTGAAATATATATATATATCAATAAAAGTTAATGTTAAGAATAAAGTATCATATTTTTTTATTAATAATCTAGTCAATCATCAAATTATTAGCTTAATTGTCCATTGGAAATAAATAAACTATTGTTATCATTTGTAATAAATAAACTTAAGGGTAGTTTAAGTGTTTGCATTTAGTTAAGATATTAAAACTAACCATTGAAATAATAGTTTGAAAAGTGGTATTAGTTTGCAGTTCGAATTAATATTTAAATTGATTATTATAATCACTGTTTTGTAGGTAAAATAATGATTATATATAAAATTTTAAAGGTAAGAATTTGATAATTATTTGATTTTATATTTATAAATATAAAAATCTAATAATATCCAAAGTTTTAAAAATAATATTTGCAAAAATAAAAAAAAATAAAAATTTAGAATAGTGATTTGGAGACAACTAATCATAAAGTTTTGTAGTAATTGATTGTTTGGATGATTATCTATCATTCGATGTTTGTTGATTGTCAATTGAATATTGTTTGTAGAATTGTGTAAATTGTTATGTTTTGACCAATGTTTATACCTTGGTTTGACCATCCAACACATTTGTGCATTTGTGTGCCTTCGAAGCCTCGTATCTTAAAATTAGTGGTAGGATTAGTGTTAAAATACACTATTTGTTAGGTGTCATATCTTAAGATTAGTTATAAGTCAAGGTAATGTCTTGCGTTTAATGTATTTGTTTGATAAAGGTTTAGTGAGTTATTCATTTCATGCCCAAGTGAGAATTTTAATGTATTTTTTAATATACAATGTCTATAAATATTTAGTTTATCTGTTTGTTTGTTTTTTATTTTTATTTTTTTTAAATAAAAATACTAGCTCAATTCATTAGTATAAAACTACTAGCTCAATTGATTAGTATATAATTTAAGAAAATCCATAATAATTTACACTCATCTTTCACTTTCTCAATTCAATTACACCATTTATACTCATCTTTCTTTTTAAACTAACTCGCCTAATCTTTAATTAAACCTATTCTTCTTATTGACTTGATTTCAATAACCGGATCCCACAAGAAGAATTTCGATCCACGAGCCCTCCATCACCGCCCGCAAAAATTAGAAAAACTTTAACCAAGCCAGATAAGATCACCAGATCCACAGATGAGGGTGGACAACTTCGCGTTGGCGTAAGACGCCGACCACCGCAGCCGAATATCACTTCCACCTCTATGATACCTAGTTACATTATGCACATAGCTGTTCTTGCCACAGCTTGGCATTCCCTGTCCACATATACAATGTTTGGTTGCTACTATAAGTAGCATGAAGTAGCAGCCACCGACTATGAAATGGAAATGAAGCTCAGAATGCGGTTTGAAAGTCATGATGGCCAAGAACAGAGGTGCCCTATCTGCAAGAAAGGGAGATGATCCGTGGCCGTAAATATCCAATCTGCCACCAACACCATCTTTAGTTTTTCTCAGTCAAGATGGCCGAGAACAGAGATACTTTAGATCCCGTGCTGCAAACAAATGTCAATGTTGTCAAAACGGATGAATCTAATTATCATCTCTAAGAAATCAGTAAAATCGCAATTAAATGACCGGAGATGAGGCTTACATTGAGGATCTGTCACTTGAATGAAGACATACGAGGAGAGGAGAGGTGAATCGGAAACGATCATCGTCACTGTCATCAGAGACGTCTGCCTCTGTTTCAGATTGAAGCGGTTCTGGAGATCCGGTGGACATGCTGAACCCGGAAGATGAAAGGTAGAACCCGCGTCGTGATTTTATGTCTGAAAATTGCAGTCTAGGTCTGAAAATTGTGGTGAGACTACAAAGAATTTATAGCACGTTTGGGTACAATGGGACTTGAAAATGTACACTAGGACACGTCATGTGGAGTTGATGAGTTTGAAAATAAAGTCTGTCCTTATCCAAAACTCTGTTCAATTCATACGTTTGTATCATAATTGTGATTATATGATTATATGGAAGGCCAAGTAATTTTAGAAATTTAAAATTTGGTCAAAAGTAAATCTGGTAAATATTTTACGAATAATTTTTTTTTTAAAATTATTAAAATAAACTTTTAAAATATTTGGCTACTGATTTGGTGGGTAGTGTATTTGAATTTAGGGTTAATTGCATTCACACTTTCTAAACTATAATAAATTACACATAAATAAATATTTTGGTATTAATACAAAGGGTTATTTCCAAAAACCACCCAATTTTCCAAACATTTTACTACTGGCACCTGATTTTGCAAACTTATACCAAACCACCCCCAAACCACCCAAAATTAAAATCACTAGTGGTTTTGGTGAGGTGTGAGTGGTTTTTGTGTGATTGAGTGGTTTTTGTATTTTTGAGTGGTTTTGCTAATTATTTAATTTTAATAATTATTAAATTTTTGTTTGATAATTTAACTAAAATTTAAATATTTTATTAAATAATTTAAATATATTTTATTTATTTTTTTAAAAAAATTTACTAAACTAAAATAAATTATTATATAGTTTAATACTTTTTAAATATTTGTTTAATGTTTTGTTTTTTTTAATAATTTTAGTTTTAATTTTTATTTTTAAAATTTACTAAATTAAAAAAATTATTATGCAGATTTAATCATTTTAAAAAAATATTTGGTTAAATTATCTTTAATAATTTTTTATTTAAATTTTTATTTTTTAATTTGCTAAAACATGCTGTAAGAGATTATTTAATTATAAGTATGTTTGAAAATTTATTTAAAAAATTTATATTATTATTGTACTATAATTTTATAGGTTCTTAAAAATAAATATCAAAAAATAAAAAATATTTAAAATTGAAAAATAATTAAAAAATATTGATATATTTAATAGTTATTTTATTTTTGAAAAATAAATATAAAAATAAAACTCAATTTTTCATTAAAAACTATTTGAATTAGATAGTTTTTGGTTGTATGTATAGAATTAAAAATAAAAATTTGAAAATAAAAATTATTAAAATTATTCAGCTAATTAAATAAAAGAACAATTTTACATTATGATACTAGTTGTAGTTTAGTAAAAAAAAAGTAAGAAATTAAAACTATAAATTACTAAAGTTAATGAATTAAAAATTAAAAATTTCTAAAACTATATAAAAAAATTATTTAAATTATTTGATAAAATATTTAAAAATTTACTAAAATTATTAAATCAAAAATTTAAAAATTATTAAAACTAAATAATTAGTAAAACCACACAAAAACCACTTAAAAACACAAAAACCACCTATACCTCACCAAAACCACATACACCTCACCAAAACCACTAGTGGTTTTAATTTAAGGTGGTTTTGGGGTGGTTTGATATAAGTTTGCAAAACCGGGTGCCAGAAGTAAAATGTTCAAAAGTTGGGTATTTTTTGGAAATAACCCTTAATACAAATTCACATCCCTTGCTCAATAATGAAATATTGTTTAATTAATAAATTTATCAATATAATAATAAAATTTGCAATTCTCAATACATCTCTATACTGTAATGTTCATTTAAAACTAATTTTATCTTACATTTTCACTATATTTTATATAAAAGAGGTGTGATTGTATATTAATACTAAAATATTCATATATTTGTAGTTTCCATCGTTTTAGGGGGTAAGGGTGCAATTAACTCTTGATTTAAATTGAATAGTAATAGTGGAGTGTAATAAATTTAAAAATCAATTTTATTTTTTAATAAAAATTTTCTATAAATATTTAATAAAAAAATTATTTAAATTATCACTTAGATCTGATTTTTATTATTTAAAATAATAACAATTAAATCTAAGTGGTGATTTATATGATTATATAAAATAATAAATTTTATTATTTATAATATTTATATGATTTTTTTAAAAATAATATATTTAAAAGAAGAAAAAACAAAAAAAAAACAAACTAACTTTTTAAATCTATTTCTACTTGTATTTCTTTTTTAATGATTTTGTTTTTTTTCCCTCTAATTGTAGTTGACTTATGTTATATTTATGTCTCATATAATAAATGTATTGAGTAAATTGGATGTTGTTAAAATAAAATCTAATTAAATATAATAAAAATATTACAACTATTAAGAATAGTGGTCATTTTAAATTTGAATAAATATAATTACTATAGAATAATATTTATTAATTAAATTTAAATATTAAAAGATGGTAAGATAATGACTTAATCTTAATATATTTGTATTTTGTATGGTATGATATTATTGTAGTAAAATTTTTGAATCTGATATCATATAAAATAAATTGATAAATCATATTCTACCAAATAATATTTAAAGACAGATTTAAGGATAGAGTATAATTTAAAATTTTAATGAAACCCATATAATCACTTTATTATACACCACTAGTTTGATGAATTTCTTAATTTGTGTGCCACCATAATTGTGTTCAGATTTACCTATGGAATTTATTCTTGAAATTAATATGTGGACCATTTTAAAATTCATTTCACTAGTTCACCTGTTTCTGGAATTTAATTGAAAACGTCTTTATTACTTTTCTTGAATTGATAAATTTGAATCAGAATAACTTAAAATATATATATATATATATATATACCAATAAAAGTTAATGTAAATAGTAAAGTATCATGTATTTTTATTAATAATCTAATCGATCATCGAATTATTAACTTAATTGTTCGTTAGAAATAAATAAACTATTATTATCATATGTAATAAATAAATTTAAGGGTAGTTTGAGTGTTTACATTTTAGGTAAGATATTAAAATTATCAATTGAAATAATAGTTTGGCAAGTTGCATTAGTTTGCAGTTTGAATATATTTTTAGATTAATTATTATAATCAATAGTAGTATTTGTAGTTGAAATAGTGGTTATATATAAAATTTTAAAGATAATGTTGTAATTACTTGATTTTATATTTATAAATGTACTCAAGAATTTTAAAATTAATATTTGAAAAAAAAACTTAAAATTATAATTTGGAGACAACTGCTCATAATATTTTTAAAAATTTATTTAAAATAATGTTAGTTAAATCACAATGTTAAATGCTATTTTAAAATATTATTATATATTTATTTTCACAGTATATTTATTTGCATAGAACGCTACTCAAACCGTATATATAATTTGAATGGGTACTATTTCATTAAATGTGAGTTCAATAATATATACTAGTTAAACTTTTAACATCCCATACATAAATTGTAAATAAAAATATAGATATTTTCTATAGTTTTTATTCTTTTGGAATTAATTTTATTTATTTACATTTTTCTTAAATAAAGGTTCATGCTATCTAAAATTTTATTTCAACTATTATGTTAATGTGAATATATTTTTTATAGCGTTTGATGGTATAATAAGATACTCTAAAGGTGCTACACAGATAGATTAAATGAATAGATTTATTATGAATGGATCTATTATAAGTGGAATCATATATTTAATATTTAAGATTTAATAATGACCAAATACTAATGATTGAGAAAGAAGAAAATGAACTTAATTCTTTTAATTTCAGAAATCTTTTATCATTCCCACGACTTAATTCTTTTATTTTCATAAACCTTTTATTATCACAACCTCATTTAATTTGATATATTATAATAATATGTTTAAACATACTAATATTTACACTTTATATATAAATATATGGTTCATATTAAACTTAAAGATAATACACCATTCTTTTTTAAAAATATTTGCTTTTAGAGATCTTATTGAAAATAAAAATTATTTAGTAATTGTATTCATACACATATGGTTTAATTGGATTAAAATAGTAGAATTTCACTTTAAAGATATCTAGAGTGAAATAATATTTTTCAATTGAGTAAGATTATAATTTAAACTTCAAACTTTTATGGGGACAATAAAAATTTAAATAGAAGGTATACAAATTTCATAGTTATAAATTACGGTTAAAATAATCTTAACATAATTAAATTTGATTAGATTAACCCTCAATACATAATTTTATTAGATTAATATAATGGTTGAAATTAAATAAAATCCGAAAATAATTCAATTAGCAATAAATTTTAAATAAAAAAGTATAATTAATAAAATGATTTTTTTAGTACATTAAACTTACTAGTTAAAATTAATAGTTATTAAAACCATTTGAATAATTACCATGGTTATGATAATTGTTATCACTGTTTGAGTGGTAACTATACCAGTTTAAGTAATTATTTAATATAAAATTAAAAAATAAAAATAAAAATAAAAATAAAAGCATTACTATATACAATATTATTAAGTAAAATTATTTTTAATAATAAAAAATATTTTAAAAACTAATTGAAAGGTTAGAAAACAAGCACTTTTTAAAAAGGAAATTAATAATTATATTTAAAATGTTAATTAAAAATATTTTCTATACTAAAAAACAATTTTTTATTCCAATGCAAAAATTTACAATTACGTTTTTTAAAACTTAAATTAAAAATATATAAATTAAAAAAATTTAAAAAGTCAAACGTATTGTCCCCATTTTTTTTCCTTGTGAACTTTCTATACATTTTTATTTTATTTATTAAATTGTCATGGAGTCCCTCATTTGAGACATTCATAAAACACCGCCCACACGGAACTCTTATTTTCTTTTATTAGTGTGTTTAATAAGAAACAATAGATTTCTAGAGACTCTCAAATTGAATAAATATGGAACATTTAAGAGTGAGAGATTCTGACCTTTGATTTTAGTTTTTTATTTTTTATTTTTATTTTAAAATTTAATTATTTATTTATTACATGTGGAGACTCAGAGAGAGACCCTACCCTAATATCTATTAGGTCTATTTCAACTCTAATAGAGAGAGAGCTCTTGTTGTGAAGCTGCCGCAGTCTGGTGATGTCGTATATTATTTTCCTCAAGGACACATAGACCAAGATCAATAATCAACCATATATCACCGAAGATAAGGTGAAAATATCGGTGGTAATTAGTTTTTTATTTATTTATTTTGTTTCGAATCTGATTAGTTTTTTTGATTTGATTTTCTTGTTGTATCGGAATCAGGCTGAGCCGGAGACTTGATGTGGAGGTTTTGACTTTAGTGAGTTTGATTCAAAAAAGAGGTATGATTTTAGGTTTTCTTTTATTGAAATTGAAATGGTTTTGTTGTTGTATTATAAATAAATAATGTAATAATGCATTTGTGAAATCAGATCTACAGATCCATGGATGCAGAGGATTGTTTGCCTCCTCTGGTTCGTCTTCCTCATATTCTAATTCATATATGTATATATTTCTTGATCTGAGAATAAAAAGTGACAAAACTATTCTTGTATCTATATTCTCACAGGACATGTCCATGCACCAAAGACTTGCATGGGAATAAGTGGCGCTTTAGTCACATTTTTCGTGGTAATGGATTGTTTTGTTGATTGTCTAGTGTGTGAATTGATTATGCTTTGACCATTGTTTATGGTATGGTTTGACTATGTGACACCGTTTATGTGTACATTTGTATGCTTTCGATGTCTCCTGTCTAAAGATTAGTGGTAAGATTAGGTTTCCTGTCTTAAGATATGCCACGTGTTTAATTCATTGTTTTTTATAAAGGTTTTGCCGGTCATGCACGTGAGTATTTTGAGTGAGAATTGCCCGTTTGTTGTTGGATTGTCACTTGACACGTCATTTTTTCTTCTTTTTCTTTATTTGTATTATAATCATCACGTGAACATTCAAATTATTAGGTAAAATTCAAAGAACCTTGTCGCTGGGAATTCTTGATTTAATTACAATGATATTGGTTGTTGATTACTGAGCTGAAGACGGTGGACTTCTTGTTGGCATAAGACGTAGTCAAATACAGCCACCAAGTACTGTATCAGCTGGAGAGCGAGAGCAAATTTCAGTTTTCATTTGACAAATATAATGAAATTGCAGCTACAAACTATGATAGAGGGATGAGATTCAACAGAGGTACATCAAATATTTTCAAGTTCATTACTAGTGTAATCTCTTACTAACTGTGGGTTTTACTGAATGGGGTAGATAGACAGGCACTGTAGTTGGTGTTGAACATCTTGATTCAGATGTTAGTAGCAGTGAATTGAGTAGATATATAGACACTTTGTTGGTGATGAAGATCTTGATTCAATCAACTGACCTAGTTCTCTATTGAGGTGACTTAAGCTACATTTCATTACATTGCATTGATGTTAGTTGCAGCATCAAAAAATGGTAATCATAGTTGTTTGTTTTTTTTTTTTTTTTTTTTTGTTCTACATTCAGGTGCAATGTGATCAACCTTCTTCGATTTCTCGTCCTGATAGAATTTCTAGATTGGAAAATGACTTAAAAGGCTAATTTTGGTTGCATCAGGCGCTTCATCTTCACGGTAAAAAAAGGTACAATAATGAGTGCAAGTTTTTTCATTGAAGGTTTTTTCAATTAATTGTTTTATTTCAATTCTCTGCTGTACAAGCTTTAGCTCAGATTTAACATAGTATACTAAGGAAATCATACTCAATTCCTACCAATTAGACTGTAAACCTAAATAAATCTAATTACATAATACTTACTATAAATTAAATAGCTTAACCCTAAAACTAATAGAAAATAGAATAATAAACATAATAACATAATATTCTCATAACTCTAATGACATGCCTCCTCAAATTGAGTTGTAGATAATCCATCAAACTAACTTGAATGATAAATCTTCAAATTTGCTTCTCGAGAGAGTGTTGGTTAGAATAGCCACAGTTTGATTTCATGTGGGTACGTAGACCAAATCCATCTCCCCCTAAATTCTCTCTTTTATGAAGTGTCCGTCTATTTCAAGATGCTTAGTTCTTTCATGATGTATTGGATCTTTTGCCACCTATATGACAAATTTAATGTCGCATAACAATATCATTGAACCCTTAACGCTAAGATGTAGTTCATGTATCAAATCTTAAGACATAACCCCTCGGACAGCCTATGAGCTACGACTCTGAGTTCAGACTTAACACTACTTCTGCACCCATTTCTTATGTTTATTCCAATGGTTGAAAAGGCAAGTCCAATTTCGATTACATCATATATTGGTTGGTCAATGGACTTAGCTCGATGAGTATCAAACCATGGTAATATTGTTGGAGTTTTGGAAGAAAAAAAACAATCGTACAATAAAAAATACTTTTTATTCACTTAACTGGAGAGTTTAATCATGCCTATATTTATAGGCTTACAAACTATTTAAAAAACCAAATTAGATTTCAAATCCTAAAATCAATCAACCATTCCTTGAAATCCTAATTGTAAACAAACAATCCCATAAAATCCTAATTCTAAATTTAGTCAAATAAGACTTATTCAACCGTGTTTGAATTAATTCTAACATTCCCCCTTAATTCAAACACTTACAAGAAACAGAACTCAAAAAACCATTTTTGTTTAATGCACTTTCTCATCCAACTTGAAGCACCCTCTCTTCACACACATTGATGCACCTTCTCATCAATATTGAAGCACTCTCTCTTCACAACCTTTCAATTGGAGCACTTTGTCTCCTTCCATCAGAACAAACGTTCTTTATCTTCACCTGATACTTGTGTCAAGTTCACTTGTTGACTGTTATACCTGTAATTTTTCTTTATATGCCCAAATATTTTACATTGAAAACATTGAGGTTTACCTTTAAACCAACAATTTTTTTCTTCATGACCAGACTTCTTGCAGACATTACATTCTTTTTTATTTGAAGATTTGGCTATCAAAGCTTCTTCAAACGTCTTCTCACTCTCTGAAGTCCTCAAAACTCTCCTCTGCTCTTTTGCCTGCAAAGCGTTAATTAGTTCTGATAATGAGATATCTCAGAAATATCTCTAGAGTCTTCTAAAGATGAAAGTTTTGCCTCAAATTTTTCAGGAAAACTTATGAAAAGTTTTTCAATAATTCTACAATCTCGAAAATCCTCTCCGAACAATCGAATTTTGTTGACGACCATCATCAACTTGTCATAATATTCTTGAACAGTTTTCTTCTCCTGTATACTCAAAATCTCTTTTAAAATTCAAGATTTGCATCTTCTTCGTTCTGTCATTCCCGTAATAGTAACCCTTCAATATATCCCAAGCATCTTTTGGTGTTTTATAGTTCATTATTTTTGTGAAAACAGACTCCGATACAGCAGAAAAGATGGTAGATAACGCTCTTGGTGCTTTCGACGCTTCTTCTTCATGAATTCTAATTTGGTTTAGGGTAGGATTGTTTGTCAGTGTTGGTGGATTACGCTCACCTTCAACCCATTGCCATAAACCAAGACCTTGCAAATGAGTTTTCATTTTAACTGCCCAAACATGATAGTTTTCACCATTGAATTTTGGAAGAGGAAGAGAATGATTTGACGTCATTTGTTTTGTTTTGTTTTTTTTTTAAATCCAGGAAGCATGACCTAAAGGCTCTGATACCATGTTGGAGTTTTGAAAGGAAAAAAAAAACAATCGTGCAATAAAAAATACTTTTTATTCACTTAACTGGAGAGTTTAATCATGCCTATATTTATAGGCTTACAAACTATTTAAAAAAACCAAATTAGATTTCAAATCCTAAAATCAATCAACCATTTCTTGAAATCCTAATTGAAACAAACAATCCCATAAAATCCTAATTCTAAATCTAGTCAAATAAGACTTATTCAACCGTGTTTGAATTAATTCTAACAAATATAACTTGACAGTATGTTCAATTCAATAGCGATCTAATTGCTTTTAACCATCAATGACTTATCATCTTCACTATAATGAACTGTTGAATGGTGAGAAGGATATATATCTTGACTAGAGAAGAAGTAAAAAATATGAGTCCTCCACCGTCTCTAAAAATTAGAAAAACCTTAGCCATGACATCTAAACATAAAAAAATAAAATAAAACAAAAAAAGTAACATTAACACTATAATTAAAAACATGCAAATAATCGCATCTAAATATTATCCGTCAAAACATAGTAGTGAAAATTATAATTGAAAAAACAACCAAATAATCGAATCTAATATTATCTTTAAGAATTCCACAAAATTGTAATCAATTGAGCAGAAATGAGACTTACATTTAGGATCGGATATTTAAATGAAGACATACGAGGAGAGATGTGTGATTCTATTTTCAATACCTGAGCGAACTAGAAATGATCATCGTTGTCATCGTAAACTAAAATTGTGTGTCTCAGATTGAGGCGACTCTGATTTGAGAGTCGATATAGTAGACCCTAACAAGTGAATAGAGGTGACAATAGATGGTGAACACCGATGAGTGAGTAGAGATAAACATGGTGGACCTGACGAGGACGCGGAGGAGGATAAAACCGGTGTCACAGTGTGTGTTTGAAAATTGAGAAGCAAAGCTATAAAAGTTACAAATAAGAGATGTTTCATCAAATTTTAAGTTAGTTGCGATCTAGGGTCGATTGGAATTGAAAATGTATATTGGAACACATGATGTGAGTTCGGTTAGATTTAAAAATATAATCTGTCCATATTCAAAATCTAGTTGAATTTATACGTTTGTACTGTAACTTTGATTAACTCGGATAAAGTAATTTTTTCGAAATTTAAAATTTAATAGATATCAAATTTACTAATGATTTTATGAATGTTTTTTTTTCATCAAAAAAATTTAAAATTTAATAAATATCAAATTTACTAATGATTTTATGAATGTTTTTTTTTCATCAAAATAAACCTTCTAACATGTTTGGTTAATGGCGTGTAATAAAATAAAAAATTATTTTTATTTTTTTAGAACTAAAATATTTTATATCAGTTTGATAACAAAACTATTAAATTTTTATTTATTATTATTATATTTATTTTTTGACACTATTTATTGTTTTCGTATCAATTTGGATAATTTGGACTTAATTTTATTCTTTAAATTGAAAATTAAAATTAATTTATAAATTTTACTATTATGCGGAAAACTCATTTATTTATTTTCACTAGTAAAAATATTTTTAATTTATTTTTGCTATTGCTAATTAATTTGTCCGCAAAGATTGAATTTGTGATTTATTTATATTTTTGACTAATGGTTTGATTAGTGGTATTCCGAGGTTACTAGAAAATTAAATGTTGATCAAATCTTAAAAGTTACTTACCCTTGTTATAGTTAATCAAATTACTGTAATATAAATATACAAATTGAATATTGACATGTTATATTTTAAAGTCCAATCAACCCCACAACCACGTTCCCTAATGTGCTATAAATTTACGATTAACTTAACATTTGGTGGACCACCTCTTATTTGAAGCTTCTTCTATAGTCTCACCTTATCATTTTTAGATTCAAATTGCTGTCCGTTTTTAACATCCTCAGCTCATCGGGATCCATCATATCTACCTATATTCACTCGTTAGAGTCCACCAGATCTATTCTCATCTCCACTCACTCGTCACGGTCCACCATATCTTCCTAATTACTTCAATCTAAGACAGAGATAGATGTCTCTAAGGATGATCATCTCCATGATCATCTCCAGCTCAATCAGATAGAAATGAAATCGCACACCTCTCCTCGTATGTCTTCATTCAATTTATCGATCCTGAATATAAGTCGCACACTTCTGCTGAAATGATTGCAATTTCTGAATTTGATAGAGATAATATTTAGATAATATTGATTGTTTAGTTGATTTTTCATTTACAGTGTTGAATGTTATTTTTACATTGCTTTGAGATACAGAAATTTTATTTTTACAGAAATAATGTTTAGATGCGATTATTTAACCATATTTTTAATTATAGTGTTAGAGTGTTATGTATTCATGATATTCTTTTGCTTTTCATTATCCAACCTAAGCCTTTTGTTCTACTAAGGCAGTACGCCTCCAAGCTTCCAAGATTTTGCTGATAACAAAGTCAGGAAATATTTATATTTCCATGAATGGTATGGAAACAATAATTTTTTTCACTTTATCTCTCTAGTGAAGATGTATATCCTGCGAACCATACTACAAAGTTCTCTATAGTGTACTGATATTTCTATTAGCACGGTTGAGTGAAAAAAAATAAATGAAGATGGTGGCAGATTTGGTACTTAAAGCCATGGGTCATCTCCCAATAACATTAACATTAGATCACCTTCATTATCAGTGAAGATGACAAGCCATTAGTTGTAGCCACAGAGCCCGTGGAGTAGACATACATGCACTGTAGTTGGTGTTGAAAATTTTGTCTATAATTGAATTGAATATATAATATACATTCATCTTTCATTTACTCTAACTTAATTAGATAATTTACACTCCTCTTTATTCTATAATTGAATACATAATTTACATCGAACTTACACATGACTTCCATGGAGAATTCTGTAGTTACACTTTATTCGTATATTTTTTATGGCTTTGAATACATTAGAAATAGAAACTTAGATAGTTGACTCTGGTGTTAGCAATCATATGTGTAATGGTAAAATACTTTTTTTTAATGTGAAGCCATTAGCTCAACCACATTGCATTATTTTACTTGATGGAAAAATTAAAAATGTATCTCATACCGGAGATATGCACCATTTACCGGAGATATTAGCTTACTGCCTAACCTTTGCTTAACCAATATCATCTTTCTACCTTACTTTTAATTCAATTTGCTCTTAGTAAGCAGGTTAGCTAATTCTACATCATTGAAATTTGCATTTCTTTCAAATAAATATTAGAGGATTAGGACACTAATACTGCTGTACTTACTAGGAGAGTCTTTAACAGCCTTTATATTCTCGAGCCATCATTCTATCGTTGAAAAAATAATTCAGTTCACAACAAATGTTGTTTACTTTGATTGTTGTAAACAATGTAAGAGAAGTGATAAGTTTAAAAAACTTATATGAATGACACTATAGTGCGCCATAACAGACTAGCTATTCTATTCAAACTTCTTTTATAGCCTGTCTTTTCCACTATGAGCCTGATTCTATAAATGCTGTAGTTGGTGTCGAAGATATTGATTCAATCAAATGGCCTGATTCTCTGTGTAGGTATAATCCATTACATTGATGTTCTATTCCATTACAATTATATAATTTAACCAGTTTTATATTAAAAATAATGCTTACCTGTACATAATTTACACTCATCTTTTCTCTATAATTGAATTCATAATTTACACACATTTTTCATTTTTCCAACTCAATTACATAAAAATTCAACATATAATTTATACTTTTCTCAACTCAGTTATATAATTTATACTCCTCTTTCTTCCTAAACTAACTATGCTAATCCTCAATATCTACATAAGCTATGTTCACTCTTCTTCCTACTTAATATTCAACTGATTTCATGGACCAAGTCCTAGAAGAATTTCAAATCATGAGCTCTTCCCCACTGCCTCCAAAAACCTTAGCCATAGTAGATAAGGTCACCAGTTCCAGATGCTGAAACATCTGATGATGAATAATATTATTATGACAGAGATGAGAATGGAGAACTTCGAATATCGTTTCCACCTCTGTGATACCTAGCTATAGTATGCACATAGGTGTTCTTGCCACAGCTTGGCATTCCCTTTCTACTTTCACAATGTTCGGTGCTTATTACAAACTCTGGACTTGTCCAGTTGAACGCTTCCCTTCCACCCACTGCATACGTAGATCAGGAAAAATATTTCCTGCCTTTGTTATCAGCAGAATCTTGGAAACTCCGAGCTAAGGTGCTGTCTTAGAAAGCAGAAAGCTTAGGTTCTGTAACACAAAAAGTAAAAAAAAAAAAATTATAAATACACACAATCATATCATCTTCATTTCCGTGACACAGAGTTGAAGAATAAGATGAATATATGTAAACATAAAAATTAACACAGTATTTAAAAAATAAAATAAAAAATCAAATAATCGAATCTAAATATTAGAGAAGCAAAATCGTAATCAATTGAAACAGAGACTTACATTGAAAATTCGTCATTTGAATGAAGACATAGGAAGAGATGTGTGTGATTCCGTCAAACTGGAAACGGTCATCATCATCGTCAACAGAGGCGTTTGCCTCTGTTTCAGATTGATGCGATTGTGGAGATAAGGTTGAACCTGAGTGAGTGGAGATGGGAGTGAACATACTGGACCAAAGAGTGAACGGAGATAGATACGCTGGACTGCGATGAGGGTATAGAAGTTTATAAATACATGTTTGATCAAGTGTTGAGTGGTGTCTAATTTATAGTGTTGTGAAAGTGTTGTGACGTGGGGTCAACTGTGCTTGAAAATATTGAGTCAATGTCTAATTTCATTTTAATTTTTTTAACCATTTAAAATTCAAGTGTTTAAATTATTTTTTTAATAATTTAAAATATTAATACTTTATTCAACTTTGTCATTTCTTATATAATTTTATATTGTTTTTTTTAGTAAATTTTATATTTTTTATTTGAAAAATATTTTTTTAATCTATTATACAAATCATATAATTGAATTAGTTTGTAATTTAATTTATTAATTTATTAAAAAATTATAAATATAATTTTATTAATCTCCTATCAAATTTTATTGTAAGTAATGGGTAAATCTTAATATCTAATTATATTAGTATAATTATATGATCTTGGTAATATTATAAAATAAATAAATATTAAAATAATAGTATCTAAAACAAATTGCATAATCATATACTTCCAAATTACATTTGGTGATAGAGTATGGTTTTTTTTTTTTTTTTAAAATAAAAAGTTAATGTGTATGTATTAATGTTATATAGTAAAAGTAATACATAGATATTTTCAACTTTATAAAATTTGATTTAAATTTATAAATTAAAATTTTTAAAAAGCTCAATTTCGAAAAAATTTCAAAAACAAATTTTTATACTTTATTTTTTAAAAATAGTTTGATTCACCAATTTATGATCAATTTATGATAATGTATAAAAGAAATTGGTGATTGCACACTATTAAATAACATTTGTTGAGTATAATTTTTTTGAAAAAAGTGATGTGTATATAATACAATATAATATAATTTGTATTTGAACATATGACTAATATATACATATTAATTTTTTCTCTTAAAAGTTATACTCTATTTTTGAAGTGTTATTTGGTAGTACGTGATTGTGAATTTGTTCTCTATATTATTCCATTAAAAAAATCTATTATAACATCACCATCATAAAATGATATAATATAATATATAATTACATACTAAGATTTAATCATTATATTACAAAAAATTTATTTTTAAAATTTTATATATAATTATTATTTCAACTACAAATGTTACCATCAAATAGTAAATATTGACTTTAATATCTTATCTAAAATGAATAATGGTTTGTTTATTTTCAATAGGCAATTAAACTAATAATTTGATGGACTAAGTTATTGATAAAAAGATAAATATATCTTGATCCAAATTTATCTATTCAAGAAAAGTGAAAAGACTTTCCATTAGATTCTAGAAGTAGTTGGGCTGGTTAGATAGATTTTAAAATGGTTCAAATATTTTAATTTTAAGAATAAATTTCACATATAAATCTGATCATAATAATTGTGGCATACAAATTAAGAATTTCGTATTCAATTTTTAATATTTTAAAAGAAAAAATAATAAATTCTGATGTGAATAGTTTCAAGAGTAAAGAGACATAGAAAAATACAATTAATGCTTTTATTTCATTTTGTGGTAGTTGAACATATATATATAGCAAATAAATTATTTTATTAAAATATCATGTGGTGTATAATAAGGAGAATATATTGAAACAAGTATTACTCCAATGAAATTATTGGATTCTTTTGGATGGAAGGTAAAAATATCAATTGTAAAAATCAAAATATTCTATCTATTATACACCATATGATATTTTAATAAAATAATTTGCATGTTATACATGTGTTCAACTACCATAAAATGAAACAAAAGCATTTATTGATCATTGTATTTTCCTGTGTCTCTTTACTCTTGAAACTATTCACATCAGAATTTGTTATTTTTTCTTTTAAAATTTTGAAAATTGAATAAAAATTTCTTAATTTATGTACCACAATTATTATGATCAAATTTACATGTAGAATTTATTATTAAAATTAAAATATGTGTACCATTTTAAAATCTATCTAACTAGTTCAATTGCTTCTAGAAGCTAATGAATTGATAAATTTGGCTCATAATAATTTAAAAAAAATATGTATCAATACAAGCTTATGTTAAGAATAAAGTATAATAACTTTTTATCAATAATCTAGTGCAACATCAAATTATTAGCTTAATTGCCCATTGGAAATAAATCAACCATAGGTGATTTAAGTGTTTACATTTTAGGTAAAATATTAAAATTAGCCATTGAAATAATTGGTAAGAGTGTTGTAATAGTTTGCTGTTTGAATTAGTGTTTGGATTAATTATTATAATGACTATTCGAGGGTAATGTTTGTATTCTGAATAATGGTTATATATAGAATTTTAAAATAAAATTGTTATAATTATTTGATTTTATATTTATTAACTTTAAATTTAATGATATTCAAGATTTTTAAAAAGACATGTTTATATATCAAATCTACTTTTAAAAACTTGGTTTTACCTAATTCTATGTGGACTTCTTTTATTTCTATAACCTGCAGCTGTCATACTTGTTTTTAATAATAGATCAATATATATATATATATATATATATATATATATATATATATATATCTTATTCACATGGTTGTATAAGGGCTTATAAACAACCTTCTTTCCTGAATATCATTATATTCTTCTCTGATAGATAGATGATTATACTTGTGTACTTGACATTACTCATTTTTGTTTTTGTTGACACCTTTATTCAAAGAGTTGAAATAAAAACTCAGAATCAAAATTTTTAAATCTCCTAAAAGTATTTTGAAAACACAAAATTGATCACCACAAATCTTGTCAATACACTCCTAAAACAAAAATGGGATTGTTGATAGAAAACATAGACAATTTCTCGATTTTCTTAAGGTATTGTATTACTTTAAATTTTCTTGTGAGCTTTGTTGACGTTGAATAAATACAATGACATTGGTTGTTAATTACAGAGCTGAAGATGGGAACACTGGGTTTCTTCAGACAGTTAAATGAAGTATGCAAATTGGTGTTCTTGCCACAGCCTGGCATGCAGTATCAACTGGAGCGAAGTTTAGTTTTCATTACAAGATCGAAAACGTCCCCTGTAAACTACTCTACACTACACTGTTGTCTTTGACAAATACAATGAAGTTGCAGCTACAAACTGTGATTCACGGATGAAGAACAGAGGTAACATCACATTTTTTCCAGTTTCATCAAATTGGTGTGAATCTTCTACTAAGTGTGGTTTTTGCTTTTTGCTGAATGAAGTAGATATACAGGCAATGTAGTTGGTGTTGAAGATCTTGATTCAGTCAAATGGCCTGGTTCTCTGAGGAGGCGCCTCTAGGTAAATTTCATTGCATTGATGTTTTAGTAGCAGAATGGAAATGGCAATCACAAAATCACTACAGAATTCGCTGCAGCTGCTCCTACAGAACCTGCTCCAAATTGCATACTTAGGACACCTAGTATTTCGTCAGCTGGTCCTTTATCTTCTCGCACAAAATAAGGTGCCATTACATAATTTAGTTTTTTTTTAAAAAAATTTAATTTAATTTTTTTTAATTATTATTAGTAAATTATTGATTCAATTGTACAAGATGAGTACATAATTTACATTCATCTTTCATTTTCTCAATTCAATTACATAATTTATACCCATCTTTCTTCTTAAGCTAATTTAGCTAATCCTCAATAACTACATAGGTTAGGTTCACTGTCTCCATTTTCTTCCTGCTTAATGTTCAACCGACTAAGTCGCAGAAGAATTTCAAACCATGAGTCCCCCTCCACTTGCCTCCAAAAATCAGATTTTTAGCCATGGCATATAAGATGATCAAATCCAGATATGCTTAAAAATCTGAGGAGGGATAATACTGTTACCACATAGATGAGAATGGAGAACTTGGTGTTGGCCTAAGACGCAGTCCAACGCAGCCGAATATTGTGTCCACCTCTGTGATACCTAGTTATAGTATGCACATAGATTTTCTTGCCACAGCTTGGCACTCTTTATCAACTTTTACAATATTCGGTGTTTATTACAAATCCCGGACTTTCCCAGTTGAACGCTTCCCTATCACCCACTGCATATGTAGATCAGGACAAATATTTCCTGCCTTTGTTATCAGCAGAATCTTGGAAGCTTGGAGCCAAGGTGCTGTCTTAGAAAGCAGAAAGCTTAGGTTCTGTAACACAAAATAAATAGAAGAATATTATAAATACAATTAACAACACATTCATATAATTTTCTGTGACGCATAGAAGAAGAATAAAATGAATATATATAAACATAAAAAATAACACTAATTAAAAAAATAAAAAATAAAAAAATCTAATCTTGGTATTAGAGAAGCAA
Source organism: Cardiospermum halicacabum (assembly GCA_031304145.1). Classification (NCBI taxonomy): domain Eukaryota; kingdom Viridiplantae; phylum Streptophyta; class Magnoliopsida; order Sapindales; family Sapindaceae; genus Cardiospermum; species Cardiospermum halicacabum. The sequence continues at coordinate 22,227,642 of CM062397.1, forward strand.
AATTGCAATCAATTGATACAGAGACTTACATCGAGAATTTGTAATTTGAATGAAGACATAGAAAGAGAGATGTGTGATTCCGTTTCTGTCTGATCAAACAAAAACTGATTGTCGTCATCGTCAACAGAGGCGTTTGTCTCTGTTTCAGATTGATGCGATTGTGCAGATAAAGTGGACCCTGAGTGAGTCGAGATGGGAGTGAACATAGTGACCAAACGAGTAGACGGAGGTAAATATGCTGGACTCCGATAAGTGTACGGATGAGGTATATCTGAAACTGAGATGAGTGTATAGAAGAGATGTGTGATCAAGAGTTGAGTCTGTCTAATTTATAGTAATTTGTAATGTGGGGTCAATTGTGCATTAGGACACGTGAGCTGAGATTGTACTTCAAAACGTTGAGTCAATGTCTAATTTCATATTACTCTTTTTTAATGTGTTCAAATTATATTATAATTTAATTTATTAATATTTTAATATATTTTATTTTATTCAATTTTATCATTTATTATAGTTTTAATAGTCTATTTTTTTTTAATTTCAAATAAAAAATATAAAATTTACTAAGAGACAAAAATCAAACTATAATAAATGATAAAATTGAATAATATAAATATATTAAAATATTAATAAAAATTAAATTATAAAATATTTTGAACACTTAAATTTTAAATGGTTAAAAAAGAGTAATATGAAATTAGACACTGACTCACCGTTTTTATAATATGATTTATTAGTCTTTTATGAAATTTTATTATAAATAATAGTTAAGTCTTAATATCTAATTATATTATATATTATATGATTTTGAAACATTTGTAATGTTGCAAAATAAAATTTAATATTAATATAAAAGTAATATAAAACAAATTGTATAATCACATGTTTCCAAATTACATTGAGTGATAGTGATAAAGTATAGTTTTCAAGAAAAATAATTTGATGGGTATGTATTAATGTAGTAAGATCTTTCCCACTTTATAAAACATGATTTAAAATTATAGCTCAAATTTTATAAAATTTATTTTAGAAAAAATCTCAATTTCCAAAATTTTGATTTTTTTTTATAAATTTTATTTTTAAGAAATAGTCAGATTCACCAATTTGTGATCTGTAATCATTGTAATTATTAAATTTAATATAAAAATATGATATTTTAAAATAAAATTTATTTTTTTAAAAATTGATTTATGAATTTAAATCAAACTTATAAAGAATTAATTTTATTTTTTAATATTTATATGATAAATTTATAAGATAATACTCATTTTTAAATTTGAATAAATATAATTATTATAGAATAATATTTATTAGTTAAATTTAAGTATTAAAGGGTAGTGATATAATAAATAAATCTTAATATTAAATTAATTTATATTATATGTTCTTAAAATATTATTATGGTAATATCACAATTTATTTGTTAACATGATAATGTATAAAAGAAATTGATGATCACATACTATTAAGTAACATTAGATGAGAATATGATTTAAAAAAAAAAAAAAAAAAGTGATGTGATACAATACATATTATGTACACATTAATTTTTTCTTAAAAGTTATACCCTATTTTTTAAGTGTTATTTGGTAATATGTGATTCTCAATTTGTTCTATATGCTATTAGATTAAAAAAAAAAATGATTATAACATTACTATACTGAAATTATATAATACAATATATAATACATATTAAGATTTACTCATTGTATTAAAAAAAAAAATTTAAAATTGTATACATAACTATTATTTTAGCTACAAATATTACCATCAAACCATCAATAATAAAATCTTATCTAAAATGAATAATGGTTGATTTATTTTCAATAGGCAATTAAGCTAATAATTTGATGAACAAAATTATTGATAAAATGATAAATATATCTTGATCCAAATTTATATGTTGAAGAAAAGTGAAAAGAATAGCTTTCCATTAGATTTTAGATATAGTTGGGCTGGTTAGATAAATTTTAAAATGGTCCAAATATTTTAATTTGGAGAATAAATTTCACATGTAAATCTGATCATAATAATTGTGGCACCCAAATTAAGAATTTCTGTATTCAATTTTTAATATTTTAAAAGAAAAAATAAACAATAAATTCTAATATAAATAGTTTCAAGAGTAAAGAGACATAGAAAAATACAATTAATGCTTTTGTTTCATTTTGTAGTAGTTGAATATATATATATATATATATATATATATATATCAAACAAATTATTTTATTAAAATATCATGTGATGTATAATAAGGAGAATATACAAGTATTACTCCAATGAAATTATTGGATTCTTTTAGATGGAAAGTAAAAATATCAATTAAAAAAATCAAAATATTCTATCTATTATACACCATATGATATTTTAATAAAATAATTTGCATGTTATACATGTGTTCAACTACCATAAAATGAAACAAAAGCATTTATTGATTATGTATCTCTTTATTCTTGAAACTATTTACATCGTTATTTTTTTTCTTTTAAAATTTTGAAAATTGAATAAAAATTTCTTAATTTGTGTGCCACAATTATTATGATCAAATTTACATGTAAAAATTATTATTAAAATTAAAATATATGTACCATTTTAAAATCCATGTGACTAGTTCAATTGCTTCCGGAAGCTAAAGGATTGATAAATTTGGATCACAATAATTTTTTTTTTTTAAATGTATATCAATACAAGGTTATGCTAAGAATAAAGTGTAATGTCTTTTTATCAATAATCTAGTCCATAATTGTATTATTAGCTTAATTTTCCCATTGGAAATAAATCAACCCTCTAGTCCATAATTGTATTATTAGCTTAATTTTCCCATTGGAAATAAATCAACCTGTTGATTTAAGTGTTTACATTTTAAGTAATATATTAAAATTAACCATTGAAATAATTGTTAAGAGAGTTGTAATAGTTTGCTGTTTGAATTAATGTTTAGATTAATTATTATAATGACTGTTCGATGGTATTATTTGTAGCCGGAATAATTGTTATATATAGAATTTTAAAATAAAATTGTTGTAATTATTTGATTTTATATTTATTAACATTAAATCTAATGATATTCAAGATTTTTAAAAATAATATTTGAAAAAAATACTTAAAATATTGATTTGGAGAGAACTATTTATAATAGTTTCTTAAAAGAAAAAAATTATTTAAAATAATGTTAGTTAAATCCCTATATGAAATGTTAAATGTTATTGCTACTTTAACACTATAAGTGACTCAATTAAGCAGTAAATGTGAGTTCAATACTATATACTAGTTCAACTATTAACGGAAAAAATATATATATTTAGTAGTTTTTATTCTCTTGAAATTAATTTTATTTATTTACTTTTTCTTAAATAAAAATTCATACTATTTAAAATTTTTTTCCGAATTATTATATTGATATGAATACTTTTTATAATGTTGATGGTATAATAAGATACTCCATGGGTACCATAGAGATAGATTAATGAATGTATTTATTAGGTAAATAATATAGAGTGAAATAATATTGAATTGAATAACTTTTTTTCAAACTTTTATGTGAACAATAAAAATGCTTTGTTTGTCAATACACTAAGGCAGAAAAGAGATGTTAGGCAAGGAAATAATGGAGGTAAAAACTCTACTTATTTTATGAAAAGAAAATATAAGAATGACAGATTTCAAGAGATGTTAGGTAAGGAAATAATGGAGGTAAAAACTGTACTTGTTTTATGAAAAGAAAATATAAGAATGACAGATTTTTCATTCACTGTAATAAGATAGATTTTCCGATCACAGTTGTAAGATAGGGCACACTAAAGATACATATTTTCAATTGAATGGTTATCCTAATTGGTTTAAGAAGATGTAGGAAGATAAATTTGTATCTATAGTGACAAATGTATCTAAAGGCAGCGATGAGAATAAGACTTTTGAGGATAGTATGAATGTAAGGATTAATATTCTGCCGGAGAATTGTAAAGAGCTGGCTTTTTCGGGGAAAGGAAAATGAATTGTTGGGTTACTAACTATTCACAGATTGCTTACATGGAAAATTCTACGGGTACACTTTGTTCACATGTTTTTATGTCTTTGAATAGGAACTTGGATAGTTGGCTCGTGCTAACAAATGTGTAATGATAAAACACTTTTTTTCTAATCTAAAACCATTTTCTTAACCAATGTCATATTTGTACTTTACTTCCAATTCAAATTGCTCTTAGTAACCAGATTAATTGATTTCACGTGATTGAAATTTGTGTTCATTTTAAATAAATGGATATTACAGAACTAGGAGACTAATTCAACTGTATTTAGTGGGAAAGTTTTTAACACAATCTTGTTGACAGTGTAAGACTAATGACAAGTTTCAAAAACTTCTATGAATGACTAGTATATCAAATTCTGCTCTTAAACACTTGGTTTTAGCTATTCTATTCAGACTTCTTTTATTCCTATAGCCTGTTGCGATATTTGTTCTATTCTAAACAAACTAGGCTATCTTTTCCATTAAATTATTATCTTTTCCATTAAATTATTATTATAGATTAATTTTGATTTTATTCACATTGATCTGTGGCGGCCTTATAAACAGCCTTCTCTTCCAGAATGTCATTATATTCTTACTGTGATAAAGGATAGTTCTTGGTATTCTTGCACATTCCTCATTTCTCAGAAAAAATCAAACATCTGTTCTTATATTGACACTTTTATCCAAATAGCGGAAATACAATACTCTAAAAGAATCTAAAAGAATCGAAACTTTTAAATCTGATAATGGATTCACAAGTTTTGAATATCAAAAAGTCTTTTCAAAATATGTAATTGAACGCCAAAAGCCTTCTCCATATACTCCCAACAAAATGGAATTGTAGGACAATTATTAGTCCTTGCTAGAGTTTTGATGTTCTAATCTCATTTACCAAAATAGTTTTAGGTTCATAGCATATTCACAACAACTTATATCTTGAATAGGATTTCTTTCTCTTCTTGCTTGGCCTTGCTGCTTCCTTCTTCTTCTGCTTCTGCTGCTCCTTCTCCTAGTCCTTCTCTGCTTGTGTCTTTGAGCTCTCATCATCCCTGCCAATATCATCTGGAGCAAATCTATTCTGATGAGCTCTATGCCTCAAAACATGGACATTGTAGTAGTAACTGACTAACATTTCACTTGTTTTTGTTGGAAAAGCATTCTGTATTGCACCCCAGAAGTAGTAACCATTAGGAATCTTGTTCATAATAGTCTCAAATGTCTTCCTGTCTTCCTCAGTCCAACTCATTTCGACTTTTTCACCCATTGTGTCGAATTTCCAAGTGAAGTAAGCAGCACCAACTTCAGTCTTAACCTTGAGAGACTTTTCTGTAACATGAAACCTTACACATTCATCAGAATTTCCGATTGGTCAACCACAATCGCCTTACCTTCCTTTTCCAATCGGATCCCTTTCGATTACAACGCGTCGCTCAGTCTTCTCGGAAGGCCAGTCTCGTTGCCCCAACCACTTGATGTCATCTTCAGAAGGTGAACCTGATCCTTCAAGCCTTGGTTGCAGAGTTCAATGGTGAGCTAACTGCTCCTGGCAACCAATGGCTAATAATCTTCACGGATAATGGAGGAGATACTATGATGCAATAGGGGAGACGACTCCTCCACAGGAAGTAGGAGAATCAATAGCAGTCAGTACTTACAGTCTCTTTGGGTCTCTATTGTCCGCCAACAAACAGAGCCAGCCGTGACGAATGCTGGTGCTGATATCAGCAGGCAGCAAGAGCCAAATGAACCAGGTCCTTCAAAACAATATAATATAAATAACACCAACACTATAATTAGAAACACAACAAAATAATCACAAATAAAAATTATCTTTCTCAGAACGGACACTCTTGTATAAATATATATATAACTTTGAAAAACCAAGAAAATAATTAAATCTAAATATTGTCCATAAGAACTCAGCAAAATCACACTGAATTGAATAGAGATGAAACTTACATCGAGGATATGATACTTGAATGAAGACATAGGAGGAGAGATCTGCGATTCCATTTCCAAAAACCCATTGAACCAAAAATGACCATCGTCATCAACAGAGGCGTCAGTCTCAGATCCAAGAGATTCCGGTGCAAGTGCAGACATAATAGACCGCAAGGGGTGACTATGGCTGGATGAGTGAGTGGTGCTGCCCCGGGTGACTGCAGATGGATGAGTGAGTGGTGGTGCGCCGCTGAGAATTAAAGCCTTTGTATCTAAAACAAGGTGAAGTCACGCCGCGGTTTGTATTTGAAAACAAAGTGAGACTACGGAATAACTAAGACGATATCATCAAATGTAAAGCAGTCCTGAATTTATAGCACATTAGTGAGGCGAACACGTGATGTTGGGTAAATGAAATCTGATGTATGATTTTTTAACAGTTGGTGTGCAGTAAAATAAAAAATTATTTTTTAATTTTTTATTAGAAATTTGTACATCAGTTTAATGTATAATTGATTTTACTTTTATTTTTTATTTTAATTATTATTACATGTATTTTATCAGACTTTTGATATTTTGTGTTAATTAAGATAATTTGATAATTTTAATTAAATTGTAATCCTAAATTTAGAATTAATGTTAAATTATAAATTTTGATTTTAATGTTTCTTTTATTTTTATTTATATATATATTTTATTAAAAATAAAATTTAAGGATCAATAAAATAATTTGTGTAAAATTAATTCATCATACTTACTAGTTAATATATATATAATTAACTTTGTAAGATCCATTTTTACTGTTCAACTACGTTTGGATATGCACATTTTATTTAATCAGTTTCAAAATTTAATTATTTAAATAACTTTATAACTTAATTTATTAAAATTTATATTTTTATCCAATTTTATTTTTTTATTATAATTTACTTTTCTCTCACTAAATGTTATTTGAAAATCTAACATATTTTTAATTTCATTATTCACTTATCACTACCATTTTAATCTCACAAAACAAAAGATATTATCACTAACTTTTACCCGTAGAAGAACCCAATTCTCCCATTGAAATAATACTATTTTGAATAAAATTGTCGATTGTAAAAACCAAAAATGCCAGCATTAAGTTTATCTATAGAAGAAGCCAAATCATCCATTCAAATTATACTCTTTTCAATAAAATTGTGAATTGTGAAACCAAACTATTCTCTCTATTATACACCACATAATATTTTAATAAAATAATTTGCATGTTGAAACTTGCATTACATGTGTCCAATTACTATAAAATGAAAACAAAAGCATTAATTCATGATTGTCTTTTTTCCTGTGTCTCTTTCATCTTGGAAATATTCACATCAGAATTTATTATTTGTCTTCTTCTTTTATTTATATAAAATTTGAATGAAAAAGTTCTTAATTTGTGTGCCATACTGATCAGATTTACATGTAGACTTTACTTTGAAATTAAAATATGTAGACCGTTTTAAAATCCACCTAACAAATTCAACTGGAATCTAATTGAAAGCTATCTTTATTACTTTTGTTGAACTTATAAATTTGGTTTAGAAGAATTTAAATGAAATATGCATATAAAAAATTCACTACTATATCTTATTTTCAATGATCTCATCCATCATCCAATTATTAGTTTGATGATCCATTGAAAATAAATGAACAAATATTACTGCATATAATAAATAACTTAATGGTGGTTTAAGAATTTTATATTCCCCTACAAAATTAGCTGTCGGAATAATTGTAATCGTCCACCATTTGAATTAATTATTGTTTAGGGGGTTTGAATTAATTTATAATAATAGTTATAATAACCCACCAATGATAATTGTTAGATATAAAATTTTAAGTATACAGTTATTGTAATTATTTAATTTATATTTATTAATATAAAATCAAAATAGTATTTTTAACCATCACTAAAAAAAAAAAAAAACCAATATTGAAAAATTATTCACAAATACTTATTTTTACAAAACATTATTCAAATTGTTAATTTTATTTTAAAACACTACTTAAAATGCTACTCCATAATAGTATATGGTACTCAAATTACTTGAGTCAAAGTCCATTTTAGTAAATACTAGTTCAATACTGGTTGGATGTGAGATATCTTCATTAGTTTCTATCTTATTAAAATTAATTTTGTTAAAATAAAAGTCAATACTATTTAAAACTTTGTACTAATTAAACTACCAAAATCATATGAATTACATTTAAAAAATTCAATTTAAATATAAAATTTCAAATTTTATTAATGTTTGACATAAATTTCAAATACTAACTTTGATTTTATTTATATTTTATTACTTAAAAATATAATGAATGTTATAAACAGCTACATTTTTTTAGAATTTTTATTTTTTTTAAAAAGGCAAAGAATTGAGTATTAAATAATAAATTTTAAATATTTTAAATTTTCAATTTCAATACAAAATTACAAATTTAATTAATGTTTGAAATAAATTTCATATACCAACTTTGATTTTATTTATTTTATTATTTTTTAAAAAATCAACTTGTAATTTATTTTTATTTTTTAAAAAAAAAGTAGTAAATATGTTCCAATTTATGGAAGGCTTCTTTTAAATGTATTTTAAAAATATCAATGAATGTTATAAACAACAACATTTTTTAGATTTTTTTATAAAAAAAAGTCAAATATTTGAGTATTAAATAATAAATTTTTAAATATTTAAAAATTTCAATTTAAATACAAAATTACAAATTTAATTAATATTTGAAATAAAATTCATATATCAAATTTTATTTTATTTATATTTTATTATTTTAAAAAAATCAACTTGTAATTTAATTCTTTTTTAAAAATAAAAAAATGATAAATATGTTTCAATGAAATACTTGTTTTAAATATATTCTATCAATTAATGATTAAGTTGAACTAGTGAAAAATAGCATTTTTATAAAGAAAATTGATGATGGTAATAATTTACTTTATTACAACATTTTATTAATTTTGAATTATATGGTAAATCAAACTATTCACTATTGTATCATTTTTATAATGTTGATAGTACAGTAAGATACTTCAAATAGCTGTCCACGAATTACTAATAAAAAAAATTTCTACTCTTATTAGTGTTGATAGTACAATAATTTTACATTTTAACAGCTACTTCAGCATCTAATTATTATTACTAAAGATTCATACTAAATCACTACTTTAATATTTAATTTAACGGTTAATCACTAATCCCTACTTTAACGGCTAACTCAACACTAATGTAACATTTAGTGCCAAGCATATACACTTAGTCAAAGATCATTTTAGTAAATACTAGTTCAATAGTAGTTGGATGCGGGATATCTTCATTAGTTTCTATCCTATTGAAATTGATTTTATTTATTTAATATAAAAGTCAATATTATTTAAAACTTTCTATTAATAGACTACCAAAATCATATGGATTGCATATAAAAAAATCACTTTAAATATAAAATGTCAAATTTTATTAATGTTTGACATAAATTTCAAATATCAACTTTGATTTTATTTATATTTTATTATTTAAAAATATCAATGAATGTTTTAAATAGCTAACTTTTTTCATAATTTTTTATTTTTTTTTAAAAAGTTTAAAGAATTGAGTATTAAATAATAAATTTTTAAATATTAAAAAATTTCAATTTAAATACAAAATTCCATATTTAATTAATGTTTGAAATAAATTTCATATATCAACTTTTATTTTATTTATATATTTTTTTTTTTTGAAAAAAAAAATCAACTTGTAATTTAATATATATAAAAGAAATGGGAAAAATGTTTCAATTTTTGGAAGTCTTTTTTTAAATATATTTTATTAATTAGTGATTAAATTGAACTAGTTAAAAATAGCACATTCTTTTAATGAAAAATTATGATTGTGATAATATATTTTTTTTAAGACCATACTATTAATTTTGAATTATATGGTAGATCAAACTATTCACTATTACATCTTCTTCCCTAATGTTAGAGGAAGAAGAGAATGGACTTACTTCTTTCCATTAGTAACTTCTTATCCTCACCAACTTATTTGACTTTAACATCCAAATTCTATTGAATTTAGGAGTCCACACACTATTCTTTCAAAGAATTGCAAAGTTGGTTGTTAGAGATGGCCCATGAAAAATGAGAATCATTTAATAATAGTATTCATGTGCATATAATTTTATTTTATAAAAAAAGGGTAAAATTCCACCTTAAAAGAACAAATAAATAAATTTTGAATATGTATATTTTTTTAATCAGTAAAGTAAAGTAATAATTTTTTAATTGAAAAAATATTATATAATTTAAATTTATGATAATTTCAAAGAACCACGCATGTTTGAGTTTTTTTTTTTAATTGTTAATATCAATTAATTAGTGGGGATTGTATCAGTTTAAGTATTAATAAAATAAAATTTTTTCAAAACATATTATGATATAATTTATATTTATTATTAAATATAAGAATGTTTTTAAGAGTTTTGAATTTAGAAGAGTAATATTATATAGATATAAATACTAATATGAATATATTACGAGTAGATCGAAAAAGTTGGCTGCATTACAGTAGAAGCAATTTATATGTAGAAGTAATTTATATTAAATCTTGAGAAAATATAAAAATATTTTGTGTTATTAAAGGTAGGTGAAGACCAAAAAGAAAAAAGAAATCCAAAAATTGACTAACAAAATAGCATTTGTGTTTCAGCCTTCAAGTATCCGCAATTAGGTTTATTTCAGTAGCAATGCCGATGATGGCGCTAAGGAGAGAGCTCACCACTGTGTGCCGGTCCACTTGTGAAGCTACCCGATCTGGAGATGTATATTATTTTCCTCAAGGACATATAGAGCAAGATCGGACCTAGATCAACAACCAAACAGCTGATCCACAAATGTCAGATTATAATATATATGGAGAAGAAAGATTATTTGTGAGTAATCAGTTGATTTTTTTTATTTTGTTTTGAATCTGATCAGTTTTTTGATTTGATTCTGTTGTTTTGTCCTAATCAGTTTGAGCCGGAGACTGGTGAGGAGGTCTTGGCTTTAGTGGGTTTGATTCCGATAAAAAGAGGTTTGGTTTTAAGTTTTGTTTGATATTTTCTTTTATTGAAATGGTTTTGTTGTTGTATTATAAATAATGTAATAATGTTGTAGGATGAGGAGGAGGCAATTTGTGAAATCAGATCTAGAAATCCATGGAGATGGAGGATTCCTCTGGTTCGTCTTCTTCTTACCGGACATGTCCCTGCAAACAGGATTTGATGGCCAAAGATTTGCATGGAAAACGAGTGACGCTACGCTTCAGTGGCGTCTTTCGTGGTGATGGATAGTTTAGTTGATGTTTGGTGATTGTCAATTGAATATTGTTTTCAGGATTGTGTGAATTGTCTATGTTTTGACCAATGTTGGTTTGAGACTTACACTAAGGATTGGAAATTTGAATGAATACATACTAATAGAGATGTACAATTCTATTTCCTAACACTCGATCAAACTGAAAATGATCATCGTCGTCAAATGAGGCGTCTATCTCTCTGTCTCAAATTGAAGCGACTCTGAAATATGTTGGACCGCGTGAGTGGAGATGAAAGTGGACATGGTGGACTCGACGAATGAGCGGAAATAGACATAGTGGACCCGACGAGTGAGTGGAGAAGGATAAAAGTGATTTCTTTCTGAAAATTGACCAGAGACTATAAAAGAAGTTTCAGACAAGACAAGAGATGGTTCATCAAATGTTAGAACAACAGTGAATTTATAGCAAATTATCGCACGTGACCTGGGATCTATTGGAATTGAAAATGTACATTGGAGCTCATGATGTGGGTTCAATTGAATTTAAAAATGTAATCAGTACATATTCAAAATCCGGTACCGTTTTAAGTCCAACCGACCCCACATCACATCTCACGTGCCTTAATGTGCTATAAATTTACTGAGTGACCACAGTTGATGAACGATTTATTTTCTGAAACTCTTTCTATAGCCTTACCTTGTCAATTTTTAGATACAAATTGCAGCCCAGTTTTTATCCTCCTCAGCTCACTCGTCGTGGTCCACCATGTCTAACTCTACTCACTCGTCGAAGTCCATCATATTTATTCTCATCTCCACTTACTCGTTGTGGTCCACCATATCTCCGGAATTGCTTTATTATGAGACAGAGTATCACACACCTCTCCTCGTATGACTTCATTCAAATTACCGATCCTCAATGTAAGTCGCATTTTTCTTAATTGATTGCAAATTTTTTGAATTCATAAAAATAATATTTAGATTTTATTATTTCGTTGTTTGGTTGTTTCTGTGTCACCAAACCTTTGTTTTAATGGAAATAATGTTTAGATGCGATTATTTGACTATTACGTGACCAATACTCTCTTTTTAAGGTTTTTGGTTGCTTATGTTACGTGACCGATACTTTTCCACATAAAAAATATTCTAGGCTAGAGCCTATAAATGTGTGTTCAGTTGCTATATCCATAGTCAAAAGGGTTATTTTATATATGATATTGTCAGTGTTTTTCATGAACACATTCCCAAATTGTCATTTGAAACACATTTACCTCTTATTAATGTCACCGAGGATGAGAATCTATCACATTATACACATCCAGTTGAACACCATCCAAATACTGTTATTCTTTCTTCCTCCCAAACTTAAAATAGTACTACCTTATTATTTACACAATCCTCACATTATACATATCTTCAACATCAGGCGCGGCTCTGAGGGATGGCCGGAGGGGCGACCGCCCGGGGCCCTGCGTTGAGGGCCCCCCTCAGAGCCGGAGGTAAGCTAAAATTTTTAAATAAAAAAAATACAATTTGGTATTATTTAAAAAAAAATTTAATCACTGAAATTAGATTAATTTCAGTGATGTAACCGGACTAGTTTTATATCACTGCTATTTTGGTTTGTAGTATCGAATTTGTTTATATCATGGATCGTTAAGTTAATTTATGGTATTGAATACTAGTATTCATGTTTAAAAATGAAAAAAAAATAACTTGAAGGGTCCATTATATTACATTTGCCAAGGGCCTCCGAAAATATAGAGACGGTACTGTTCAACATATAACTAAACAACTTAACCCAATACACATTTTTCTTCAAATAATAATACTCATAGGACTAGTATTTGTGTAGAGAGGATTCTTACAAGATTATCCTACTTATGCATATGGTCCTGTTATCTCAAAACTTGAGGCTACTCAAACACATATTTTGCGCAATACTATTTTGCGCAATACTACTTCGTGTATATTTTGCCTGGCCTATCAAACATTTTGTGCACAATTGTCGAACTTTACAAAAACCTGTTTTTTATGAACAAGTTTATAAACATGTTGAATGGGTCAATGCTATGGAAAAGGATATAACTGCTCGGGAACAAAATAATAATTGGTGTCTAACAAATCGGCCTGCAGGATTGTAGTTGAAGGTTACAATCAAGTTGAAGGACTGGATTATACAGATAACTTTTCTCCGGTTGTTAATGTTATATTTGTGAGACTCTTCTTACCAGTAATATCCTCCGAATCATGTATTGTGCATTAACTTGATATTAATATATTTTTACATGGCTGTACAGATGAAGAAGTATATATGCATCCTCCTCAAAGATATTCAAAAGTAATTATGGGAAAATATATAAACTTCTCACGTCCTTATATCAGCAAACAGTGGAATCTTCAATTCACTGCACATTTGTTCAATTATAGTTGTTGATCCTTAGATATTTACCGAGATCCAAGTGATAAATTTCTTGTCTGTTAATATATGTAGATGTTTTCTTAATAAGGGTGAGCAAGAGGTTCATACTGTTGACGTTAAAATAACACATGTTCTTGGAGAAGCAGAAAGCAGCAGCTTGGCAGAAGCATCCTTCCGAACTCTGTTCGGGTCCTGTCGCCAGCTGCGATCAAAACTAGCATTTGTCATGGCTGGTTCAGTTGCCCTGTAGTTAGTGACAAGAGTGAACGCAAAGAGTCTGAATTCGCTGGTTGATTTCAATTTTCTGTCTGATCATTGTAGTTTGTGACGGCGTTTGTTTGTGAGATAACAGTGACGGAATTGTGTCTTTATATTAACAGACATGGATGTCATGTGACGGATCAGATTATTGAGAAATATCACGTGACGTGCACGTGACTCACCATCCACTCAAATTGAGGTTCAAGCTATCATGCAACGAATTCTGTAGCTTCCTATATGGACTTCTAAATATATATGATACTTCTTATATGAAGATATTTAATTTATAATAAATATTTATAATATAATTATATTTTATTTAATTTTATCATCTATTATAATTTTATTTTTTTAGTCTATTTTGTATTTTTTTTTTTATTTATTTTAAAAAGTAATATTTAAATTAATTTGTAATTTATGTAATTAATTTAATATTAATTTATTAATATAATTTTTTAAATATAAATTCTTTAGTCTTTCCTATCACAATTTTTAAAAAATAACTGGGATAAAGAAAATTAAAATTTGGATTATAAAGTGATGAGATTCATCTGACGTAAGTGCTGTGTTTTGCTGAATTGAAGAGACATACAAAGACTGCATCTGGTGTTGAAAATCTTTTTTCTATGATAAATTTTAATATATAATTTAAATTCCTCTCATTTATCCAGGTACAATTACATAATTTACGCTCATCTTTCTTTTATAATAAATAATTTACACTTGTTTGAAATTTCATTAGATTAATTGTTATCGTTAATAGAGATTATTAACTTTATGTTGATAATGGCAAGAGTAGGAGGAGGTACGGAGTTCATAGAATCTGATGAAACAAAAGGACAATGAAGAGAGGGCTCCAGGGACTCTATGCCGGTCCTTCAGTGAATCTGCCGTCTAATGGCGATGTGGTTTATTATTTTCCCCATGGCTACAATGGAGCAGGTGGGAGCCTTGATGAATAAGGCGTTGATCAGCAAATGCCAGATTACGGTGTTTCGGAAAAGATGGTGAGTCAAGTCCCGAGTGTGAAGATCTGCCTCACATTGAGCTGTAGTTGAAAACAGAGACTCTAAATGAATACATGTAAAAAACCACTGTAATTGAAAAAACAACCGATAATCTAATTCAGCTAAATTCAATCAATTAGAAAGAAATGAAACTTACCTCTAGGATTATATATTTAAATGAAGACATAAGAGGAGAGATTTGTAATTCCATTTTCAGGACTCGATGGAACCGGAAATAATCATCATTGTCATCGTCAACAGAAATATCTGTCTCGGATTGAAGCCAGTTTGGTGTAAGAGTAGACATACCGGATCCTAGTGGGTGAGTGAAGGCATATAGATTGGAGGAGTAAGAGGAGGTAGATCTGATGAATCTGATGAGTGCGCGGAGGAGGACAACCGCTGTCTGTGTAGGCTATGGAAGAAGCTATGGACGAGATTATACAACCCTGAATTTATAGCCGATGTTCGCACGTGTGCACGTGTGGGGTTGGTGAACTTGAAAATGGAAAATTGGTTTAATTTGTATTTTCTCTCGCTGTACTTTCACTACATATTTTTTGTTTTAACTTTTTCCTTTGTTTAATTTTAACGTTAAATATTTTTAATTATGTATAATTAAAAATTATAATAATTTTATATTTAGACTACGACTAATAAAACAAAATACCATTTGAAAAAAAAAAAAAGAGGAAGTATGTTTTATATTACAATTTTAATTAACTAAATGAAGGTAAAGTAACTTTTCGAAATTTTGTAAATATTAAATTTGTTAGTAGAATATTTTATTTTCACCAATATAGGTCTTTTAATATTTTTTATTAGTTGTTTGAAAAGTGTATGTATATCAATTTAAATTTAAGGATTTAAATAAATTTATAATTTAATTTATTAATATTTATTATATTTTTTTTATTATCTAATTTTACTTTTTTATTGTAATTTTACTTTTTTTCTCAACAAATTTTATGTATTTTCTACTTCAATTTTTATTTTCTATTTAATAAACACATATTTAAATTAGTTTGTAATTCAATTCATTAATTTATTAGTAATTTATTAATATAATTTTTAAATTTAATTTTATTAGATCCCTACCATGATGATTTTATAACTCTTATTAGAATTCTAATAAGACAATAATATAAAATATTATATTTATTTTGTAAAACAAATTGCATAATCACATGCTTTCAAATTACTTTTAGTAATAAAGTGTAATTTTTAAAAAGCAAATTGAGGTGTATTTATTAAAGTAATATAGTAAAAATAATATATAAATATATATATATATATATTTATATTAAAGGGACTTTTTAAAATTTTCAACCTTATAAAATTTGATTTAAATTTATAGATCAATTTTTTTAAAAGAAAAAGTTATTAAAAAAATAGGATGAGTTTTGAAAAAGTTTTAAAAATAAATTTTTACTAATTTTTTTTTTCAAAAATATTTTAATTCAACTAATCTACAATTAGAAAATTTTTAATGAAAAGCTAATATGAGTTTATATCTTAAAGTTAAATATTAAATGGTTGCAAATATAATGACTAAATCTTAATATCTAATTGTATTTTATGATCTTAGTATGGTAATTTTATAATATATTTTCTAAATATGGTGGTATATAAAACATATTAATAATCACATACTATCAAATAATATTTAAGTATAGAATAATTTTTTTTAAATAAAATTATTTGAATACATAAAAGTAATAAATTAAAATATATATTATATTATATTATATTAAATAGTATTTTATTTTTAAACCTGATAAATTTTTATTTAAATTTATTGCTAATTTTAAAAAACTACTCAAATATGTTTTTTTTTAATCTAAAATAAATTTTTGAAAAATCTACCATCATTAAATGATTTGAAAATCTAATATATTTTTAAAAATAAAAATTTTTAAATTTTATTTTTAAAAATTTTCTAAAATTAGTTTATAAATTTAAACTAAATTTTATAATACTCAATTTTTTTAAAAAAAAACAATATTTTTATATTTTTAATTATTTATATAACATTTTATTTAATATATATTTCACTAATCAAACATTCTAACACCAATTAAATTTAGTTTTATTATTCACATATTACTGTCATTTTAATTACACAAACAAAAAGCAAAAAATACATTACTAACTTATCTGTAGAAGATTCTTCTGTTCAAATAATACTCTTTTTATAAAATTGTCAATGATAAAAATCAATATTTTAATAAAATATTTTGCATGTTGAAATTTACCATACATGTTCAACTACCAACCAAACTATTAAATGTATTAAATGTTCATTATATTTTTCTTATCTCTTTTACTCCAAAACTGTTCACATTAGAATTTGTTATTTGTTCTTTTATTTTATTTTATTTAAAATTGAATAAAAAATATTAATATGTGTGCCACAATTATTAGATGCAGATTTACACGTGGTCTTTATTATTGAAATTAAAGTACTGTGCCACCATTGTTATGAGCAGTAGTCTTTATTATTGAAATTAAAGTGAATGGACCATTTTAAAATTTATATGAGTAGTTCAACTGTTTCTGACATCTAATTGAATGTTGTCCTTATCACTTATCTCGGACATATATTTTTAGTTCATAAGAGTTTAAAAGAAATATGCCAATAAGTTTATGTTAAAAATATATTATTATATATCTCTTTATGAATAATCTAATTCATCATCAAATTATTAATTTAATTGAACAATGTTATTATATATACTAAATAAATTTAGGGGTAGTTTAAGTGTTTATATTCTTGTCGGATATTAAAATTAACCGTTGAAATAATAATTTGAATTTAAGGTTTGAATTAATTTTTAGATTAATTATTATAATAAAAATTCGATAATAATAATTAAAGTTGAAATGATGATTATATATAAAAAAATTATTGTAATTATCAGATTTATATTTATTAATGTTAAATCTAATTATATTTGAGATCTTTAAAATCATGTTTTTAAAAAAAAAATTAAAAAAAAACTTAAAATAGTGATTTAGATAATTTCATAATAATTTTTTAATAAAATTATTCAAATTAGTTTTTAACAAACTTTTGAATGATAGTTTAAAATGTCACTCCTATATATTTAAATTTTACATTATACTGCTAATAACAATGTAGGTAACTAGAATTGGCATCTTCTAACTTCGATACAACACATTATTCGAATCGCTAATGCAAAATAAAAAATTGTTAATACAAATTTAATATTTATTAAATATGTAGTTTTTTTTTTTAGTTTTAGTCAAAACTAATTTTATTTATTTATTGGTTTGTTAAATAAATATTCATATTATCTAAAAATTTTCTTTGAACTATTTTATTTTATTTAAATAATTCTTAATTTGTGTGCCATAATTATTATGATGAGATTTACATATGGACTTTATTTTTGAAATTAAAAATATATGGACCACTTTAAAATCTATCTAATTAATTCAACTACTTTTGGAATCTAAATAAAATATATCTTTATCACTTTTGTTGAACTTATAAATTTGGTTTAGAAGAATTCAAATGAAGTATGCATATATGCAGTACTATATTTTCTTATCAATAATTTAATCCATCACCGAATTATTAATTTAATGGTCCATTAAAAGTAAATGAACCAATAATACTAGATGTAATAAATAATTTAATTGTGCCGCCCTGTCTTTTGATTGATATACAGTTGAGTAGCCCGATCACGCTACAGGTGTGGGAGCGATCCTTGTCAGGGAAGGCTAAGATGGCGCCTCGCATAAGTAGTAAGAGGGCGCTTATGCCCCGCACAAAATCATTATCTCTAGAGATGTGTTTTTCATGAACACATATTTCCAAATTTGTCATCCGAAATATCTTTATCTCTTCTCACCGAGGATGAGAATCTATCATATTATACACGGCCAGTTGTACACGGCCAGTTGTATACTATCTAAATTGCACCGCCTTATTATATACACAATCCTTTCTGCTTAACATAAATTTATGTCTGGATACATCTTCAGCGATTACTAAACAACTTAACCCAATATATATTTTTCTATAAATAATAATAAGTAAATTGCATTGGCGTCCCTCCGAACGATGGCTAATTATAGGTAGATACACATTTTGATTTAATTGACACTCAACTCCTTAACCGTCTAGATCCGTTAGTTTGATTCAGTTTGACTTTTTAAAAAATCTATTTTATTCTATTTTACATATTGATTTTTTTAATTATTATTTTAACATTTTAAAAAATATATTTTGAAGTATAATTTATATTTATTTTTTAATAATCTGATTTATTTTTTATTTTTAAGAATATTTATAGTATTTGTTTATATTTCGTTGAAATTTCATATGAATATATAGTTTTATATCCTACTCTTTCCCAAATACACAATGGGTATATTGTATAATATTATATTATTATTATTATTATAAATATTTGGAAATAAATCTTATATAATTATTTTTCAGTAAAATAAAATTAAATTTTAAAATAATATCAAAAATTTTTAAAATATATATTATTTTAATAGTATTTTATTTGAAAAATAATTTTATAATATTTATTAATATTTCATTTTTTTAAAATGTGTAAATATTTAAATTTTTTAAAAAAAAATGTATAATAGGGAAAAATAAACTTTTCAAAAAGTCAATCAGATCAAACTAATGAATCTGGATGGTCAACTAACGGTTAAGGGGCTGAGTGTCAAGTATATCTACTGGGGAGTCAGTGCAATTTACTAAATAATAATACTCATAAGACTAGTAGTAGTGTTTAGAGGCAATTTACTCAATAATAATACTCATAAGACTAGTAGTAGTGTTTAGAGGATGCTAGTGTGGTTACAATATTATCATACTTATACATCTGGTCCTGTTATCCTGAAGCTACTCAAACACATACTATTTTGTGTATATTTTCCGCTGCCTATCAAGCATTTAGTGCACGATTGTCAACAGGTTTTTTTTTTTTTTTTTTTTTTTTTTAAGGAATAAGCTTGTAAGATGTTGAATGGGTTAATACCGTAGAAATGGAGATAATTGCTCTTCAACAAAATAATACTTGGTGTCTAACAAATCCTCCTGCAGAGAAAAAGAGCTATAAGGTATATGTGGGTTTACAAGTTAAAACATAACCTAGATGGATCACTTGACAGATTCAAAACACGTTTTGTAGTTAAAGGTTACAATCAAATTAAAGGACTAGATTATACAAATAGCTTTTCTCCAGTTGTTAATGTTATGTCTATGAGACTCTTCTTACTAATAATATCCACCAAATCATGCCTTGTACATTAACTTAATATCAATTATGCATTTTTACATGGTCATATAAATGAAAAAGTACATATACATCCTTCTCAAGAGTATTTGAAAGTAGATAATGGATAAGTATATAAACTTCTCAAATCCTTATATTGCTTGAAACAAGCCAGCAATCTATGGAACTTTGAATTCACCGCATATTTATTCAATTATAGTCGTTGATCCTTACATATTTACTAAGATTCGAAGGGGTAAATTTCTTATCTATTAGTATATGTAGATTATGTTTTAATCAAGGGTGAGCAAAAAGTTAATATGGTTGATTTTAAAACATGTTTGCATAATGCTTTTACAATTAAGAATATTGATTAGATTAGATATTCTTTTAAGTTGGAGATGGAATGTTTATTTCACAAAGAAAATATATTGTAAATATGGTGGGAGACATTGGTTTGACAAATTGTAAAACTACAAAATCACCTTTTTTTCTCTTGGAATTAAATTTTCAAAATTTCGTGGTGTTTTGTATTCTTGGCCAGAGAAGTATAACAGCATTGTGGGTCAAATATTTTACCTAGACTTCACTAGACTTGATATTACTTATTAAGTATAGTAGCTTTTTCCCAAACATATTACAAAAGCCTTTAAAAGCTCATTTGGATGCTCTCTCATGCACTTTAAGATACTTGAAAAGTACTTTTCGAAAAGTATGAATTTGCTGGCTGATTTCGATTCCCCCTGTTTCCTTGAATTGCAGACCTGGGATGACTCTGCAAACGGTTTTCAGGAGTCATGTGAGAGATATCACGTGTTGTGCATGTGCCATTGTGGTTCAAGTTGTCTTGGCACAAATTCCGTAGGTTACTTCTAAATATATATGTATATGATGGTTAATGAAGATTTAATTTATAATTAACCCATTGAAATTTATTCTATTATTAATAAGTAATAAAAATATAATTATATTTTATTCAATTTTATCATTTATTATAATTTTATTTTTTTTAAGTAAATTTTGTATCTACTTTTTATTCAATTAATTTAATAGTAATTTATTAATATAATTTTTTAATTTTTTTTATCACAATTTTTTTAAAAAAAATAATAATTTTGAAAAAACAAAACAAAAAACTTGGATTATAAACTGTGGTGGGAGGATGAAATTCATCTTATATCATTTTATACTAAATGGTGTGTTTTGCTGAATGGAGGAGGCATACAGAGACTGTAGTTCTTGTCGAAAATCTTTCTCCTTTCATTTTCTCAAACTCAGATACATAATTTATACTCATCTTTCTTTCACAATAATAAATCATTTACACTTGTTGAAATTTCATTAAAGATTTATTGTTATTGTTTTTATATAGATTATTAGCTTTGTGTTGATTATGGTGAGAGTAGGAAGAGGTATGGAGTTTGTAGAATTTGATAAGAGGTGGTGGAAACGGTTTTGAAGAGAGAGCTCTAGAGACTCTGCGTTGGTCCTTTGATGAATCTGCCGCATGTTGGCGATGTGGACACATGGAGCAAGTGGAAGCCTTGATGAATCAAGGTTTTGATCAACAAATGTCGGATTGCGGCGTTTGGGAGAAGATTCTGTGTCTAGCCTTGAGTGTGAAGATCTGCCTCACATTTACCTGAGCGAAATTGAAACTAGAGATGTATGAATATATGTACAAAAACCATTCTAATTGAAAAAACAACCAAATAATCGAATACAACAAAATCCAACCAATTAAATAGAAATGAAAACTTACCTTGAGGATGAGACATTTAAATGAAGACATACGAGGAGAGATTTATGATTCCAAACATTAGATAGATCAGAAAATAGTCATCATTATCATAGTCAACAGAGACATCTATCTCGAATTGAAGCGAGTTTGATGTAAGATTAAACATACTCGGAGCCTAATGGGTGAGTGAAGACATGTAGATCGGAGCAGTAAGAGGTAGATATGATGGATTTTGTGAGTGCGCAGAGGAGGATAGCGGCTGTTTGTGTAGGTTATAGAAGAAGCTATGGACGAGATCATACAATCCTGAATTTATAGCAAATGTTTGCACGTGGGCACGTGATGGGAGTTGGTGAACTTAAAATGGCAAATTTGGTTCAATTTTTATGTATAATATTTTATTTTCAATAATATAGATCTTTAATATGTCATTTTAAAATTGGAGTATTTAAATAATTTATAATTTAATTTATTACTATTTATTAATATATTTATTTTTTATTATAATTTTACTTTTATCTCAATAAATTTTATAGATTTTCTCCTCCAATTTTTATTTTATAAATTTTTAATAACTTTATTTTTCAAAATAGTCTAATTCACCTAATTTGCAATTAGAAAATTTAGTATGAAAAGCTAACATGTTTATAAAATAGAGTTTGTAACTTAAAGTCAAATATTAAATAGTTGTAATATAATGACTAAATCTTAATATGTGATTATATCTTATGATCTTAGTATGGTAATATTATTAATAATCACATACTACCGAATAATATTTAAATATAGAGTAATTTTTAAGAAAAAATTATTTATATACATAAAAGTAATAAATTAAAATATATATTATATTAATTTATATTATATTATATTAAAGAGATTTTTTATTTTAAAACCTTATAAATTTTAATTTTAATTTATGTGCTAATTTTAAAAAAGTACTGAAATAAGTTTGTTTTTTTTTTAAATCTAAAATAAATTTGTGCAATATAATCTATATAATTTACCATCATCACTAAATGTGATTTGAAAATCTAACATATTTTTTAAAATAAAAATTTTAAAATTTTATTTTTATAACTTTTTAAAATTAATTTATAATTTTAAACAAAATTTTATAATACTCATTTTTTAAAATTTACTTTTATATTTTTAATTATTTATATAATATTTTATTCAAAATAAATTTTACTGACTAAAAATTCTAACACCACTTAAATCTAGTTTGATTATTCAGATATCACTACCATTTTAATCACACCAAGTAAAAAATCATCACTAACTTATCTATAGTAGAAGAAGTCAATTATTCCATTCAAATACTACTCTTTTCAATAAAATTGTCAATTGTAAAAATCAAAAGATTCTTTTTATTTTGGACCATGATATTTTTTTAATAAAATATTTTGCACGTTCAAAATTACAATACATGTTCAACTACCAACAACAGCATTAAATGTTCATTGTATTTTCTTTAATGTTCATTGTATTTTCTTTTTTCTCTTTTGCTCTAGACTGTTCACATCAGAATTTGTTATTTGTTTTTATTTATTTATTTAAATAAAATTTGTTAATATGTGTGTCACAATTATTACAAGCAGAGTTACATGTGGTCTTTATGATTGAAATTAAAGTACTGTGCTACAATTATTACCAGCACAGTTACATGTGATCTTTATTATTGAAATTAAAGTGCATGGACCATTTTAAAATCTATTGCACAGTTACATGTGATCTTTATTATTGAAATTAAAGTGCATGGACCATTTTAAAATCTATATGAGTAGTTCACCTGCTTCTAAAATCTAATTGAAAGTTATCCTTATCACTCTTCTCGAGCATATAAATTTAGTTGATAAGAGTTTAAAAGAAATATGCCAACAAGTTTGTATGATATACTACTAATGAATAATCTAATTCATCATCAAATTATTAGTTTAATTGACCAATGTTATTATACACTAAAACAAATTTAGGAGTAGTTTAAGTGTTTAAAATTTGGGTCGGATATTAAAATTAACGATTGAATAAATAATTTGAAATGTTGTAATAGTTGATGGTTTGAATTAATTTTTATAAATGATCAAAACTAATATTCCTTTTCGGTAAAAGAAAACTTCACATTATGGTCATCAATAATCTAAGACATAACCCGCAAAAATTAGGTGATTAAAATTCTTCTTGAATATTATAATCCTACAAAAATTCAAACTATATTAAAAAATGTAATCAAATAAGTTAAACTAAAAAAAAGAAAAAATCTAATCAATTAATACCAAATCAAATTAATAAGGAAAATAAAACAACTCATATTACATAGTCAAATCAAATAAACTCAAAAACGGATATAATATAACTAATTAAAATCAAATCAATTTAACAAATAAAGGAAACAACGCATATAAAAAAATATAATCAAATTATTTGAACTTTAAAAAAAATCTAACCAACAAACATCAGATCAGTAAACAACCCATATAAGCAAAATCGAAATCAACAAAATAAGAATAATATCAAAGTAAGATTTAGGATTTAGTTCATCTCTCATTTGCATAACAACAAATAAGATCAAGATCAATTCAAAAATATTACAAATAAATATCAAAAGTAAAAATTTCAAGTTCAAACTAGCAATATCAATTATCTCAAGTTCAAAATGGCAATATCAATTCTATATTAGAATAAACTAGTTTCAATCTCTACATTAAACAAACCAATATTATTAATATTAAACAGCATATCATAACTTGTTTCAATTACAACATTAAACAAAAGTTTATTATTTTAATAGAAAATAAGAGTTCAAGCTGATAAAAGCATATCATTAAGAATCAATGAAATCGATAAAACAAAAAATGAAAGTAAAACCAATCAGCACTCGACATTCATCGCCTACAATATTAATTATCTCACAAAAAAAATTGAGAGAAAAATCGAAAGGAAAATTGCAATCAATATTAAACATTCATCAAACTAATTTAGCAGCAAATGTCCATGAACTAAAACCAATTTTAATCCTAAACTTTAGCAGCATTCTGATTAAGCACCATATGTGCAACATTTATGCACTATTTCATTAGTTATTTTGAGGACATATTGTGATTTTATACTAATTTGCCCTATTTTTGTGAATATGAACAGTTTGGAGGCATTAGTGCAAATTATGAAGATTTTTGGGATTAAAGACCAAAAATGCAGAAAGCCAAGGATTAAAGACAAACTTTCACATCTTTCAAAAGTTAAATCAGAGATTATACTAGAGAGGATTTTGAGGAGATTTTAGGGGTTTTGTTATTTTTCTTAACGGAGTATATTTACTCTGTAGAACAGTTTATTAGAGGATCTTTTGTTTTCTGAAAAGAGGGGAAGAAGGAATCAGGCTTTAGTTTGTCTATCTGTTTTCTTCTTTTTGTACGTTTAGTTTATATTTTAGACAATGATGTTGATTGCGCCCATGGGGTGCTAAACTAGTCTGCCCAGCTAAACGATTGATTTAATTAATTCGTGTTGTGAGATATTTACTTCGTTGCTTTATCTTTTAATATTTGTGTAATCTCTGTGCCTATAGAGGTCATTTTGTGCCCATAGCTAAGCTCATGTTAGTTTTATTTGATTAATTGATTAAGCGCGCGATTGGTTAATTGAGTAGACTAATACACTGCATGTTAGATAATTCGTAATTAATCTGACCTAGGTAGTATTGAGGTTCCACAATCATAGTTCAAGAACTGTCGTACTGATTCATTGGCTATGACCATAGGTCTTTTCTAGTTCATATTGCAATCTACGTGTTAGATTAGTGATTGATTCGAAGGGTCGTACCCGGTCAGTCTAATAACTAAGGAAAAGATTGGTTGTTAGGCACGTTGTCAATAACTATAACTGTGGTTATTAAAATCGATAGAGATATCTTTTAAATCAATGATCAACACATTAATTAAATGATCGGTTAGCTGGGTCTTTTAATATATTTGATTGTTAATATTTTGCGTTTTTAGCATTCAGTCCAAATCCACTTTTCAAACCCCCACTTACATTACTTGGTCAGTATACAATATACAATTGATAACCGTTCTCTGTGGATTCGACCTTGTTTACTACAATCAATTTGTTGTTTATAGGATATTTAAATTACTGACGGACTCGACACCCGTCACATTCCACCTTCATCAAGCATCAAATAACTCACTACAACCTGGAATATTGAAATAAAAATAGGGAATCAAATACCACTAAAAATGATGAAAATTAAGAAAGAATGAGAGAATTGGAATTCATACCCATAACTCTTAGGGGCTTCTACCATGAGTCCATTGTAGAAACAAAACTATAATCATGAATCCCTTGTAAAAATAAAATTAAGTTTGTTCTCTGACGGTAATTTGCACCCTAAGTGCAAGTGCACTCTAATGTTTTCAAGTAATAAATGTCAATCTACAGAGATTGAGTTGTTTTAGAAGTGAAACATAATTTGTGAAGTCCAATAAAGTTGAAATCAATAATAAATTGGGTGGAAAAAAAATTAGACCATAAAAAGTTTAGTATACAATTATAGGCCTATTTTGAAAAGTTTGCAAAACTAAAATTTAGTTTTCACTCCATAGGCCATTCACAGATTGTGACCTAATTCACAGACTGTGAGCGTAATTCACAGAATCTGTGAATTGTAAATATCAAGGGCATTTTGGGAAACTCGGCCTATGGAGTGAAAACCAAACTTTTAAAAGTTTATTTTTGTATTTTTTTTAAAAATGGGCCTATAATCGTATTTTAAACTTTAAAAAGTCCATTAAAAAAATCACTAAAAAGTTGGGGTTGATATTCAAATATCTAGCTATGCAATTAATGAATGAATGAATTCACTTAGAATGGATGAGATTCTCATCCCTCATCCCTAATGTGACCATGCTACCAACTTAGCGTCAATGATGTTCAATTAATTTCAAAATTAATTACTACTCCAAATTTTCATCAAAATAGATTAACCATCCTATTCGTTCACTTATGTCACTTAAGTGATAAGTGAGTTCAATTAAACTCACTATCATTAATTCTCTAATTCACACAACTTATATCTAAGACTATGTTCATTAGAGCATATGAATTCAAATATAACAATTCTACTCTTTCAAGATAGTTCATGTCATCTAGTCATGTAAATGTTGATCAATCATTCACAATCATTAAACACTAATCATTAAACACTAATTCATATGAAATGAACATCCACATCATCCATTAATCAAAAGGTAACAAGAATCATAAAAATTTAAGGTTCAAAGAACCTCAATCTATTAGCTACACATGGTTCAATCTACACACAAAAGAGACATAGAGAGAGAAAAAGAAAGACTAAATGGCTAAAAGAGATTATTCCTTGCTGCTTGAAGCGAAAGCCGCCGAAGAGTTGATTGCTTTCTCTCTTGGTACGACTTGTCGATAATGGTTTTGCTCTCTCTCAAGACTCCAAGACTATTCAAATTCCTAGGATGATGCTTTACTTAAAACCCCTTTCAAAACCCTACAAATTTTCTTTTTATACCCAACATTTTTTTTCTTCCAAAATTGCCCTCTAGATCAACCAAAAGTTACCAAAAGTTCGCATCTGAGTGCCTTGGTCAAAAACCGAGTAAACACTACTAGGGCTCGGCGTCTCTTTATGTTATTGGACTGTCTGGCAAAGCTTACCCGGGCACCAATCAGGGGTGAGATTGCTTGCAGTACCATTTCTAACGGGTTAGTCTGCAGTTTAGTTAGAATGACCAAGGCATACACCATGCTGTGAAATGGCCTTCAATACCATATTTGGCACCCTGGTCAGAGGCCTAGTAAAGGATACCAAGACGCAGACCATGATGGATTGGAGGTCTTGATGCCAAATCTGGCACCCTAGTCAAGGTTCTAGCAGTCTAGTCATGTTGCACCAGGGCACAGATCAGGGCACTTGAGGTGCTTCGGTACCACTTTCAGTGCCCTGGTTGAGTCACTAGTGGCTTAGTCATATGAATCAGGGAGCGGACCAAGGCACGCGTGATGCTTCGATACCCATTTGGGCGTCCTAGTCGGTTGCTAGCGAGCTGGTGAATGTTACTAGGACTTGGATAGCCTCTGGGATCTTCTGAATTTCTGTTTACTTGTTCCGCTTGCATCCTTCTAATCTCTTCAAAAATTCCTTGCTTGAATATATGATTTCTAGCCGATTCTCCATTTTTTGTCTTCTTGAT